>ML682026.1:457743-529506 GCA_007922195.1 Podocnemis expansa | reverse complement strand
GGGGTGGGTATTCCTGTGTGTCCTAGCCCCCATCCTGCAGCCTGAGCTGGGTGGCTGCAGGGGATGGGTGTTCCTGTGTGTCCTAGCCCCCATCCTGCAACCTGAGCTGGGTGGCTGCAGGGGATGGGTGTTCCTGTGTGTCCTAGCCCCCATCCTGCAACCTGAGCTGGGTGGCTGCAGGGGATGGGTGTTCCTGTGTGTCCTAGCCCCCATCCTGCAGCCTGAGCCAGTGGCCCCAGGTGTCCGGGGTGGGGGTTGTTTCTGTGTGTCCTAGCCCCCATCCTGCAGCCTGAGCCGGGTGGCCACAGGGGATGGGTGTTTCTGTATGTCCTAGCTCCCACCCTGCAGTCTGAACCAGCTGGCCCTTGGGGGGTAGGAAGGGGTGCCTGTGGGTTTTTGGGCTCTGGGATCCCCGCCCGCGGACCAGGCAGACCAGCTCTTGCAGAGTAATGCTCCATCTTTAGCCAAGCATCTCACAGGGGTCCCGATTCCAGCAGGCCTGGCTGCTGGCCAAAAGTGGCCGAGTGACTTGTCCACATGAAGCTTTGCCTGCTGCAACTCTAGACGCCCCAGGCAGCCCTTGCACAACAACGGTAGCCACCATCTGGGTCAAGATGGGGTCTAGTGTGTGCAGTGGGATCTGGAGTCTGTTGGCTGCACCTCTGTAACCCGTGTTTTCATTTCACACCAGTCAGGTGCGGCCCTCTGGGTCCCAGTGAGAGGCCAGCACATACCCCATCGCAGGTAGGGAGGGCACCTCCTAAGTCTGAGTTCAGGCTTTTACTGTCATGTCATATCATCCCATTCATAATCTTATAGTAAATTTTGCTTTGGCTGGAGAAAGAGTGTGCACGCCTCTGCTGTGCAAACCCCATGGAAGAGTGCTTGTTTGTATAGTGGCCATCTGGCTCGATCTGAGTCTGCCACCCTCACTCAGGTTACTGACTAGTCAGTTTTACTTCCTGCTCTTCATGCGCTATCATGGTGATGCAATGTATGTACTGCCAGAGGACGTCCTGCCAAGGAATATCTGAGTACTGACAAGAAACTGCTTTCATCTGCTTTTAAAACTCCCCTCCTGCCTCCTCAGTGTGATCATTAGCAATGCCTTAGTAGATCTCACCAGAGGCAGGGGTTACCCTCTGTGTCTTAATCAAGAATATGCCCTCCTGGCACATGTGTGCAACATGTTGTGCACCTAGGTGTCACCCTTCCTTTGCAGAGGCAGCTACATTTCAGGGAACTATCTAGACAAATATTTAGTGGTGCCCTGCACTTGAGAATCAGGCCTTGAGTTCATTGTAAGGTCAGTCTGCTGGAGTCAAGTGACATGCTCTGGGAACCCCCAAGGTGGAAGGTGCGATATAAATATAAAATGTTGTTATCAGGCAATGAGTAGAATTATACAGTTGAACAGGAGGCCCTGGGAAGACTTGTTTGCTGATGACCTTGATTTTTGTTGCAGGAGCAGGATGTATACGCTGCTGTCTGGACTATATAAGTACATGTTCCGGAGGGATGAGTACTGCATTTTGATCCTGGGGCTGGACAATGCTGGGAAGACGGTATGTGTGTTTAGTTACCCATGAGCATGGGGGTAGCTGGAGGTCCCTTCGTTCATCCCCAGAAATGCAACTTTGGTGTTTTTTGGCCAACAGGCCAAGCTCGCTGTTGGTGTCACTTCAGTTATTTCATTGGTGTTGGCCCACGTATGGATTTGACCCCATGAGTCTAAGTGTAGTATGATACGCCTTCAGACAGACAAGCATAGGCCTCAACAAGCACATAATTACCACCGAACAGTTCCATGGCTGTGTGCTATAATGGAGAAACTAAGGGCTGTATTGTGTTCTAAGATTTCATGAAGAATCCTGATCCAAAAGATTTCAAAAGTGGCCCAACAGGGGGTAAACAGGTTTTGGAAAGGAAAGTCCTTGCCATCAAAGTGTGTAGTACTCACTAGTTTCATTTCTTCCCTTTCAGACCTTTCTTGAGCAGACAAAAACACGATTTAACAAGAACTACAAGGGGATGAGCTTATCCAAAATCACAACCACCGTGGGCTTAAACAGTAAGTGAGTCTTTTGAGAGGTTCTTTGACGCCTCCTGCAAGGTTAGACAATAAGTGATTGTAACCTCAAATACTTAGGAAGAGTTTACACTGCAAAAATAATTCCTGATAAGAGAGACCCTCCCATGTGCCCACACACATTTTAAAGAGCAAATGGAGAAGACGTGCCGGATCCGAAAGCCAGTGTGCTCCAGCTAAGCCAATATGGCTCTGTAGCTCCACTAAAGTTAGTAAGCCTGATTCTGTTCTCATTTACACCACTGTAAATCAGTGGGTTTATCTCTGTTTATTCCAAGGTGACTTTAACCCACTATCTGTTAAGGAGAGAGATTACTATCCTGCTGAGGATTAATAGTGTGTGTGATGAGTCTCCCCACCCGCCTTCTCTCTGGGGGGAGTTTATGTACTTTAGAGCAGGGGTCTCAAACATGCGGCTTGTGGGCCACATGCAACCCCTAAAGCTATTTCCTGCAGCCCGCAATGACACGATCATTACCGATATTTGCAATATCATTGTATGGAAAGGTTTCAGCGGTGCTACCATGCTAATCCTCATGTGGCCCTCTACTAGTCCTCATGCGGCTGTCATGGTGATTTGAGTTTGAGACCCTGCTTTAGAGAATACAGTCAGTCTGCAGTGGTCTGTTTTTCTTCTCTTTATGCTATAGTTGGTACCATTGATGTGGGCAAGGCTCGGCTAATGTTCTGGGATCTTGGAGGGCAGGATGAGCTGCAGGCCCTGTGGGACAAGGTATGGGATGTAACTTTTCTATTTTAAATGTTTTATGTCTTGGCGTTGCAGAAAAACAAGGTTACGCTACAATTAGCCAGCCCTGATACCTAATGTTAACCCTTGTGCAATTATTCTACTTGTCTGCTTGAAACAGTCACAGAAATTAATACTTAACAGTTGCTGGTGTTTTACAGACACTAGCTACTTCTCTTAGCACTCATCTTGCGCAGGTACCATTGTTATCATTCCTATAGAATAGTTGGAGGAACTTGGAGCAGAGTTTGATTAACCCAGAGATTATGTGCACAAGACGCCAGAGAGATGGGCAGTAGCTTAGCCTGGATATCTTCTTAAAAGACACCCTGTACAATGGGGAGACTGTTATAGACTTCCTCTGTATAATGCTTCTCATCCATTAGCTCAAAGAGCTTTAGCTAGGTGTCCTGACTCAAACAGGAGTTACAAGTTTGAGGCAAAAATAAGTGGGCGAAGGTCTCTGGTGTTTATTACGCATGTCAGACTAGATGGGCAAAATAGCCCCTTGTGGCTTTAACATCTATAAAAGCCAGTATTGGAACCTAGGCATTCTTGGCTTGGATCATGCCTCTTGGTTTTTACAGTTTCGTGCGAAAGTAAAGCCTATACCTTATCAACACCAGTCTCCATGCATAGGAGCCCTTTTTGCTCCCCACCCTCCAACAGAGTCCCAAGTTGTGATATAGCCACATTGCTATGCAGAATTGTTAGACACCTGACCTCTGTGCAGTGTAAAAATAGAACAAATATACCCACAGGTCTGCGAGACGAACTGCCCTTGCTGTGGTTTGTAGCTGTCTGACTGTAAATGGAGCCTCACAGCTGCCAAGTCAATAATTAACAAAACACTTGACTGAACGTACTTTGTACCATGCTCTTACGCCTGCCCAGTCCTGGCTATGGTGATTGGTTGGGTGATGCCAGCTCAACAAGTGAGGAAATCCTGTTCAAATCTGTTTCCTGGACTAAATGTAAAGAGTTTTGTCATCTCTACATTGCCCTTTGTCAATTTGTGCATATTAGAAGACAGTCACACACTTGAGTACAACTGCCAGCTTCTGCTTATGCAAGTCTGTCACTCTGGGCTTGCCCAGGGTACTGTAGCTTGAGACCGAGATGCTTTGGGAGAATTTAGTAAGAGACTCACAACAGGGGGAGCCAGCAGTGGATCTTACCTGCCTGGGTAGAGGAACATGAGCCGCTCTGTGTGGATGGTGTTTGCAAGACTGAATGCTAGCATTGCTTCTGGCTCTGGCTATTTGATCTTGGTCTGTCTCTTTCCTGAGTGTGAAAAATCTTAAAAGTTCACATTAACATTGAAAAGAGACACAAGCAACCCCAGCTGTTAGTTGCTAACACTTGTGCTGTGATTTCAGTACTATGCTGAATCCCATGGGGTCATCTATGTGATCGACTCCACAGATGAAGAAAGGCTTTCAGAATCTAAAAGAGCTTTTGGTGAGTGCTCTGGTCTTTTACCTGTAATTATGTACTTCTCATTGTATGCTATGGCAACTTCCTCTTATTTCAGCCAAATCTCTTCCTGCTGCTCCGACTGAAATGTGCAGTTGGTTTTATTATGCATGTGGCCGCCTGTGCTCATGTTATGGTTTGCAGCATGTGTGGCTGTACTTTGCAGGTGTACCTTTTGAAATCAAGAGGACAGTTTGGGCATGTAGCATGTTCTGTTATTCACACACTGATAGTGATAAAGTGGGTGGTTGCAGTTGTCTTTAATTATCCTGGACCTTTCCCTGTGCTCTCATTTTTCCTTCTCCATCCATTTTGTCCCTTATTCCTTAGGTAGCAACATTTTTTATGTAACCAGGTGTTGGCTTATCCAATTAATGCCTGTGTAAAATAATCAATGTTGATCAAACTAAAGCAGGGAAGTTGTGATATTTTTATTCTGTGACTAATTTGGTTCTAGAAGGCTTGATCAAATAAACAGCAGTGCATGTTGTACCCTTCTCTCCTGTCTGTCTAGCCAGCCAATGTCATTGACCTATTTGGATGAATCAGTGAGTAGTTACCTAGACGCTGTTGCCTGTTTCTTTACAGAGAAAGTGGTCACCAGTGAAGCTCTGGAAGGGGTTCCCATACTGGTATTAGCTAACAAGCAGGATGTAGAGGTAAGATTGCCTCATGAGCTTTCCCTGTACCCAGGCAGATTTTGTTCTCAACTGAGCAAATTTCCAGCATACAATTTTAGTCTTAAAAAAGGGTGGGCTGTATGTTCAGTCTGCATTGGTTTCATTGTCTTAGGCTGGTCTGTGCTGAGGAATGGCTGTGCATTGTTGCTGTTGAAATTAATTGCTTTCAATTTAATTTTTAAGTATTTTCTTCTTCCTCCACTGCCAAACCATACAAATTAATCCATAGTAAATATTTCCATCCCTGCGCTTGCTGTGATGTGTATTTTATGTAAGCCCCCACACAATACATGGCCGCTTTGTTAATACTGTGACCAAGTCTAGCTGATCCAGTTTTTGATGAGCCAAAGGAGCTCTGTGCTGTGCTCACGTGACTTTGTACCATTGTGACAAATCGTATAATGAGATACCCTCATTCCTCTCACCTTTATCTGGGCCAGCATTGGCCAAGCAATGAAGTCATCTCTACGGCTCTCTACTGGAAAAAGCTGTGAATGGCAGAGGTTACAGCTTGTTTATTGTGGGTTAAAATTTCAGAGCTCCCAAGCATAACTGGATTTACAGAAGAGAACTTCTGTACTTTGGTGTGTGGTTACTGTTTGGTGACAGCGCCCTGTTCTAAGGCAATCTAAGACTGCACCCACCTTGCTTTTCTTTTTGCATATGGCTTCGAATTCCAGCTGCTGCAGTCCCATCTGTCATGCTGTAGAGGGAGCCACAGGCATTTAGTGGGCATGTAGGATTTCAAATATCAGCTGAACAGTTCTCAGACTTCTTGTATTGGTGACCCCCTTTAACACAGCAAGCCTCTGTGTGTGATGCCTGTGGATGCCCTCCCCATTGTCCTTGGCCCCTGTGGGCACCCCTCTTTCCCTTGGGCCCCAACCTACTGTGCTGCACCTTCCCCTCCTGCACTCACCTGGGGAAGCCAACCCACATGGGTGGAATTGCTGGCATTGCTGCTTCTCCACACGTTCTTTGGGGGCTGTGACGTGGGCCACAGGTAGCAACCCCAGGGCTCCCTGCATCCAGGTCACTTCCCTGCTTGGGCTGCGTAAGTGGAGGGTGGAGAACAGCAGCTTCTGATGCATATTTCACAGAGCTGCACAGCACCCATGGAATTGCACTTAAAACGTCTTTCCTGAAACACCTCCCTGTTGGCTCATGATACTTTGGTTTTCCTGAGTTCTTGACAGCACTTTCCTGTCATTAGTGTCTGTGTGCCTGTGCTGCCCACACAGAGGAAAGCAAGAATCAGTTCTGCTCAGAACGTCCCCTGCATTCAACAAGTTCATCCTGTGAGGAGATTTCAGCACTACAGTTGGTAGAGGCAGTGATGTCTGGAGAGGTGATAGGACGACGTGGAGTGGGAAAGATGAACGGCAACAGACTCCTCCTCTTGGGTGAACTTGCAGAACATAATCTGCTTTTCCCTTAACACCATCTTTAGGCAAAATGATAAATGTAAAACAAAATGGATGCACCTGCAGTCCGAACAGTGGCAGATGATAGACTATGTTATCACCTGCCAGTGAGACATCTGGGAGGTCAAAATTACCAGAGCTATGCGTGGCGTGGAGTGGACAGACCACATATTGGTAAGAGCAGCGCTCAAACTGCACGTTGACTCCTCACAGTGCACACATCGTAAGCTCAGCAGAACAGTCTTCAACAGAGCAAAGCTCAAGTTAAGCATATTGATTGTAACATGCCGTTTCAGCAATAAAACTTGATGACAGGTTTTTTCACCACTCCCAGGCAACCCAACAGGAAAATGGAACCTGTTTGAAGATGTGATGGTGGTTGCAGCTAAGTCAGGACTAAGGTCAAAGAAAAGGATACACCAAGACTGGTTTTAAGGGGGGCATTTCCAAACTCCTGAGTGATGAGCAGAAAGTGTTTATTGATCTCATTGCCATCTCAAAAGAGAGAGAGAGATACATGTCTACAGAGCAATGTCCAGTTTGAACTGAGGAAGATGCAGCAGAAAAGAGTGGGAGAGGAAATCTGCAGCAGAGGAGCTGCATGTGGGTCTGAACAATGCAAAGATGTTCTTTGACTCTCTCAAAGCAACTCGGAAGTCTGCAGATGGCATAACCTTCATCAAGACCAGGAGGGAATTGTACAGAAAATGGGCTGAACACATCAATTGTCTACTCCCTGGATCAGGGGTGTCAAAGTCATTTAGCCTTAGGAGCCATTTCTGTCAGCAACTCAGTCTGGCAGGCCACAAAATATTAGAAAAAATAAACCTCACAGCAACTGCTTGTACAGGTGGGCTACATACTGCCATTAAATCACTGATAACTAAGGAAAATAATGTGCCATTGTCTGAATTTTACAGCTTTAACACAGAGAAAAGGACATTTCTATTTACCTTTCAGAAGGTCTGTCCTGACACCTGGTAGTTCTCTTCCCTGACTAGTTTAAGATATCACGTGATTCACCCATAGCAGTGGCCACCTGCAGTATCTCTGCAAGTTGATCATCTGTGAGCCTTGATCTGCATTTTGATTTGTCCAAGTTCATTGCAGACAGAAGTTGTTTGCACATGTAAATGCTTCCAAAAAGCCTGAGTATTTTGCCAAAAAGTTGCGCTCACTTTAGGAGGTAACTGATTGGTAGAATTCTTGCCATGGCATTGCAGAGACTTTATGCCTCAGATTGTGATTGCTCTGCAAATCATTTATCTCTATCTGCATCTCCTCTTGCACTGCAGTAACGTTTGCAGCAAAAGGATTAGCAAATAACTGTAGCATCTGCTGGTGTTACTGGAATCTTGAGAGTGGCATTCAAATCCTTTCCACAAGTCTGACAGCTTTGAACTGTTCCATGTGTAGGTTTCTCTCTGGAATGCATCTTCATGCATGTCAAGAATTTCTTGGCAGGAAGGAAAGTGAATATTCTCTCCAGCAATTTTTATCCTACAAACTCAACTCAGCTTTGAAAGCTTCAAAGACTCAGTCCCAAGACTAAGATGCTGGAAAGGCTTCTTGCTGAGGAGCTTTTTGCAGTGGTTATTTCAAGGGAATTGTCATTTCTGAAAATGAAGTCTGAGACACTAGAGCTTGGGAGACCTTAAAGAAAGAGAGGGAAGGAATTCTGGGCGATAGCTGTGTGTACATGGAGCTTGGTGGCTCACCTAGTAGTTGCTAGTGGTGCAGAATTTAGGAAATTTGTCTCATTCTCTAACTTTGTCCTTGGCCAGTGGCAATTCCAATTTTTAATACTACTACCTGGTTCTTATACAGCACTTGTCAGCAGCAGATCTTAATGCACTTTATAAAGGAGGCTTGTATCAATAGCCTCATTTTAAAGATGGGAAACTGAGGCACAGAAGCAGTGACTTGCCAAAGGTGACCCAGTTGGTTAGTGGCAGAGGCAGCAAGCGAACCCTGGTCTGAGTCCCAGGCTAGCACTGTATCCACTAGGAAACGCTGCCACCCTACTATTTTAACTTCTCCATAAAATAAAATGACTTGGTAGTAAACCAAGAAGATCATGGCAGATGGGATACTTTGGCCAGGAGACGCTGGCCATGCATTTTCTTTTCTTTCACTATTTCTTCCAGTCAGGGTTCCTGCCCACCCTGGAATCAGTGTTATAGACCCAATCTTTTTTCTGTCCCAGCAGCCAGTTGCTCAGAGGCAGGTAAAGAGTCCATGTTTATTTCAGGTATAGTCTTGCTGTTATGGTCTTATCAAATCCTTGTCTCTTTCCAGTCAAGTACATGCAAATAGAAAAGGTCCCTACACTTGGACCACTTCCTCTAGAGCTCTTTCCAGATCTTTCATAGAAGGACTTAAGCTTGCTCTGAAGATTTAAAAGCAAGACCATTGTGAAAAGGGACTGCCTTGGAAATAAATGGCCATCCTTCATAAAAGGGATATTGTGGACTTGACTATTTAGGGAGAGATGAGGTGAAGATTTAATCTGCTTGAGCGTAAATGCTGTTTCCTAGATTGAGACACTCTGCTTAGAAATAGCTAATGAATGTGACCTTTCCAGAGCTGTCCTTGTTTGGGTTTTATCATCATTGTAATGTACTTTTCTGTATGCTCACTGATCTTGTTTCCATAACATTGTTCTTTAGTTTATACGGTTTTACATCAGAAACCATGCAATTTTAAAGAGATGTTTTATGAGCATGAGAAAAAATACCTTTCGGCTGTGCTGACATTCTCTCCCAAATATAAAACATTTAAGAGTGCCTGACTAAAAGGAGTGCCAATATAATCAACTTCCTTTTCAGGATCTCAATTCATGCCTTCCTTTTGGAGGCAGCAGTAGGAACAATTGTTCTGACTCAAAGGGGGGCTTCCTTGCATCAGCAAACTACTGGCATGGATTCCACTGCTGTTTTTCCACTTGAGACATAGATCCTCAAAGCACATTCATCATCCTAGGGCAGTGGTTGCTTAATGTTCTCTGTATAAACCATGCCTTGGCTTTTCTCTCCCCAGAAGGAAAAGCATTCTGGCTTGCATTTTCATTGAGGCCAGTGATTGCCTGACTCTAGGAAAGTCACAACAGTAAACATTGTAGCAGGGAGAACAAGAAAAAGGGGCTGCAATAGAGTAAAAATTGTTCATAGCCACCTGGATGACTATTGCATTCAAAGCTACTGCAGGGGCAGGGGCAGGTCCTGCTGCTGAGTAGCGAAAACATCACTTCTTCACAGAGACATGGACACCGAGAAGGAAACTCACTCTCTGGGCCTCTCCATCACAGCACACGGGGGATGACAACGGCCAAAATTGAAAAGTTGATAGATCAGGAAGAATGACCACGAGCATGTGACTAGGGGCATGTGCCCGTTGGAACTGCAGTGGTCTTGGAAAGCTGTTAGCCTGGCAGTGTTGCACAGGACAAAGTGAGCAGCTGTGAAGATGGTCTGCATTTTTCATCCTGCTTGCTTTTGTTCTGGCCAAACCTGCAAAGCCTAGGAGTGGGAGCCTATCTACTGAAAGCCAAATCCATTTCCAGGGAGTATACTATCAAACCAACCTGGTGGTGCTGTTCAGTCCACTGTACCATCTTAATAAGAATCAATTCTGTAAAATCTTTGTCCCTTTCAAAGGGGCTGGATGAGATGCATCTCCACACTACCATGGGAGTATTCCCTCTCTATTGAGTGACAGCAGATGTTGGGCTTTGCTTGCTGGCTTCCAAGTGGAAGAGAAATTGGTGATCCAGAGTCTGCCTCCATTCTAAGTGTAGCCTGCTTTATTGACACACTTGCCAATCCTGGCTACAGAGATGCCAGCAGTCTCTTCTTTCACCTATCCCAGCCCATCAGGAAAGCCTCGTTCCCAAGAGGGAGCTGTGCCTCTAGAATTGACTCTGATCAGAGCCTACTGTGAGAGCAAATGCTCCTGCTATGCACACCACGCCTTTATGCCAGAACATTGTGCAGCCAAAATCTAACATGAGTATTTCTTCTAAGACTAAGTTGCTTGCGCAGAGAGAGAGAACCTGGAAGACTGAGTGTAACAATGACACCTGGTGAGGCCTGATGCAACCATAGCATGTTTACTGGCCCATTTGGATTAGTACAAGTGAATCCATTGAGGCTGATGCACCTGGGACCTAGCTCACTGTTGCAGTGCAGTTAGAACGCATGGTGTTGCGTGAGCTGTTGAGATACCTATGCGAGAGAGATGGGGATGATTAAAGGAGTCCTATGCAGTTGAGAAGTAAAAGCCCCCTATTTCAGGCAGGATAGTTTCTACTGGTAGGCTACTAGGGGTGCAGGTATGTGTGGTGAAGATGGTTGGGGAAACTTTGTAGTGATGCACTGTCTGCTCTGTCCCAAAATACCAACTCGAGCAGTAGGACTGTTATCTTCCCTGAGCTTCAGATCATAACACAGTGTCCTACAGGTTGTCTCCTTACAGAGCGTCCAGCAGGGCTCCATCATTTGTTCTTTTCTATCCTGCTGTTCCTTGGGATTTCAGAGATTCTGAAAAGTCTGACTGGACATTGTAGCCAGATGAGTCAGTGTTCTATGTTAGCCACAAGTTGCCACTGGAGAATTTCACATACTTGATTCAAACAAGGCAAGCTGGAAGCCTGTAGCGGCAGATATCACCTATTCAGCTTCAATTACCTAAGAGGTTTTGATATCCAGCAGCTTAGCACTGCCAAGTCCTGCTTACCAAAAAAAGGAAAGTTACAGTAAATACTGTGCATTCCCAGCAGGGCTAGGCAGTGCTCATTGTCCTCAACAGTACTGATCTTGGCCAGGATTTCTGTTTGTCAGCAGGTGATCTTTCCTTCTTGCTCAGTAAACAGTGTGGTAGGAGTGGCTCCAGAGGCTGCGAGGAGGCCAACAGGATCTGCAGGGCAGCAGTCATGTCAGTGTGGTGGCATCTTACCGTTCTGACTTGCCATGGCCCCACTCCTACTCCTGTTGTAGTTAATTAGCCACCCAACAGTTAGCTGTTTATCAGGTGGCTGGACATGTCATATTTAAAACTCATAGCCTTTGCACTTGATTAAAGCAGCATGGAGTCAGTTGTTACAGCTCCATGGATGGGAACTTGTAGCTTATGGTCTAAATTGCACAGTGCATTTGGACGCACACCTTTTGCTACTAGGGAGCAGGAGTTCACAGCCCACCATGGGTCACAAGAGAAAATGGTTTCATATGAGTCCTGATTGGGTCACAAGGGGCTGCACAATGAGCAGTCATATTCAAGTGGAAGACAGGGCTAGAAGAACAAGGGGAAGGGTGGCAAGGACGCCAGGGTCACTGGCTGAGGAGGACAAGGAAATGTGCTAACCCTAGCTCAGGCCACTGCCAAGAGCCCCTCACATTCAGAAGTATTGAAGGGTAACAGTTGAACTCCCTTACAGCACTTGTCCTCAGAGGATCACCTGTGTGAATGATGTGGGGTGCTGCAAGAGGTAGCCAGGGTCTTGCAGACAGGGAAGATAAACTGAGGCCTAGTCTTGTAGGAGTTGTATTTCCTTCTTGCAGGCTGTGAATTCCCCCTCCCAGGATCTGGTCTGGTGTGCCCCTGTGACCCTTGACCTCCACACCTGAACCCTGACTTACCCGCTTTGCTAGGTGACCACTCAATCCTGAGTCAGTTCACACCAGCCTCCTGTGTGTAATTGTCCCAGACAGCGAACGCACACACTCTGGCCACTCAAGGGACAGCCCCAAGCAACCACACCCAGCCACTGCACTGGAATTTCTATCCCACAGGGATTGAGACCCTTCCCCACCCCAGTCACCATAGACTCATAGACCCAAGTACGTCCATTTAACAATGAAATGGATATGCCCAGCCTCACTCATTCACACCCTCTAAAGTCAATGGCACTTTAGAGAAAACAAATACTAGTTTATTGATTAGAACAGGGATCAGCAACCCAAAAGATAAGAGCCATTTTTTAAAATTCTGTCAATAGCCAAGTGTGTTGAGAGCTGCAGTGGTGTAGCCTCCTGCTGAGAGGAGAAGCCTGGAACCAGGAGTGGGCCCCCTGCAGGATCCCCCAGTGGCAAGGGGGCCCTAGACCCCAACACAGCCTACCCCCAGAGTTCCCGTATAGCAGAGTCAGGCACAGGTTGTCCCTTTGGTCCCCGTGGTGGCCGGTGATGCCCAGAGGCACAAGGGGGCAGCCACAGAGTCGCATGCAACTCCAAAGCTGCAGGTTACAGACCCCTGGATTAGAACATGATTTTAAATGAGTGTATAGCAAATCAATGCACAGTCATTTAATCAAGAAGTCAGGAGTTACCAAAAGTAAATAAAAGATATAAAACACATGCTAATCTCATAACTATTCCAAGATTACCCTTTAGTCTGTTCTCCTCGTTCTTACCCACAAGATTGGCTGTTCATGGTGTTCAGCCAGCCTTGGCTTTCCTGGCCCTGTTGATAGACCTGGTCTCTTGGAGTTGCTCACAAGGTGGTCTTTCTCTGGCAAAAGCCAAAAGCATCTCCCTCCTTCAAAGTGTCTGCATTTGTTTTCAAATTCCCTTTGCAGTCCCCCTGTCCACCTTTGTCCTGGGCCACGGTGAGATCCTTTGTTCCACCTGTGCTCTGGAGCTCAATTTGCATTGTCTTTGTCATGCACCTCTCCAGCCTCCCTCAAATAACATGCTTCACATCTCTGCACATACATGATGCTGCAGGAAACATGATGCCATAACAATATGGCAGAGCGTTCAAAAGGGGAGGGGACCTTGCATGACACAACTGGCGTCAAACTATACAATTGCAGTGCAAAAGTGAACAGAAGATTACATAGATCATAACCTATTAGTGCACAGACGTGCATCCTGTGACACAGGCACAATCTGCACTTGCAAAACTTCAGTAGTAATTTTTTTTCCCCATGCCTGCAATAACTGTGAGTGTGAAATCCTCCTACTTGGCTAGATAAAGACCTGAACTGCTCCCTGAACAAGGCACTTCACTGTCTCAAAGGTAAGTGTGAGCCTGTTAACAACTGCAGGTTCAAACTATGCTTGCAGAGAAGGAGGCCACCACCTGTTTTCTCCACATGTCCTTTTTCCCAGCCTCCTGGTCTAGTTTAGAAATATGGAAACTCTGTCTTGGCCTGTATTTTGAATCATTTTATTTGACTAACTTTCTCACACACCTTAACTTCTTGAAGTTGAACTTCTTGACTCTGTTTACATCCTTTAGAGACTTTTAAATTAGGCATTGCTTGTTTTTGGAGACCACGCAGACTGGGCTCCAAATGTCCTTTGCTTGAAAATGTCAGTGCATCAGTGGCATTTATCAAGCAGGGTGCGGACTAGAGTACAAGCTGAGATTATGCCTTTCAATTGACACACAGGGTGCAGCTGAGGGAAACCCAAGGGAAAATTTCAATAGCTATCACTTCATTTGACTGTCATGTGTTCTAAAGATAACCAGATCTGTGTTTGGTTAGCATGGTTGTACAGTGCCAGTAATGCCACAGGGAGGTCTTAGAAGGCGCTGTTCTCAGAACTATAATGAGTTCATGTTTCCAGGGCTGCCAGGATGAGGGGAGAACTGGAATTCCCTTGCCATTATGACCCAGGATGATGGAATCTGAAAGCCTAATTTGTTAGTCAGTGGAAGATAAAGCTTACTCGTGGCAATGCTGTGTTTTGGGGAAGGTTAGGAGCAAAGCAAGTCATATTGGCCTCCTCTGTTTTATTCATTCACACACTTTAAGTCCACCCCTCTGAGTTATCTGGAACACGTACAACTTCCCTGCATCCCAGAACTGGTGAACAGAGTCATAATGCTCTGTTTTGCTGCCTGGCCCTTTGCAATTAGCGGCACTTGGAGCTGGCGCCGTGAAAACTGCCTTTTAATAGAGTGGCTCCATTGAGCCGATCCAGCACGCCCAGGGCAAAGCCCCGTTGGCCCCGCTATAGTTACGTGTCTGCTGGTGAATCTCTGCCATTTGAGAACACGCTGTCCCATGGCACTGGCATAGAAAGGATGCTGTGTTACATGCCCTAGGCACAGTCCCCTATGTGAGAGCCAGAGCAGAAAACAGATTTTACATTATGCTCTGAAACCCAGTAGACTCAGGCTCTGTCAACTGCCAGGGGAAGTGAGTTCCTGGGTCAAGGGCCCACCACCAGGAATGCCCTACCTCTGCCAAAGGAAGAGGCGGGGGGTGAGTTGGTGAAGCACATCAGCTGGAAATCTGAGCTGAACTGACCTGCAAGCCATTTTGGTTTTTTTAGTGCAACTAGTGCATGCCGGGTAGAGGACACCCCATCCCTTTTCAGGGTCTGCACCAGGCCAGATCAATCAGTTTCTTTGTCTAGGGTTCTGCCGAGAGCTGGAGCCAGAGCAGAGCCCCTGCTGAGGTGGGTTTGGGTAGGCTCTTTGAAGGCCAGGTGTTCTAGGGAGTGTTTTGGAGGAGGGGAACTTGTTTGATGGGGCAGGAAGAGGATACAGAACGTGCCCCCATCCTGCACTGCACTCCCCAGGGGATGCAGGTTTGTGTCCCTAACCCAATGCACTGTTTGTCAAGCAGGAGGTGTTATGCCAGAGGGCTATGCCATGAAAAGCAGCAGGGGGCTGGGGTGCCAGGCTAACATACCTGGATGTAGACCAGTCTGAAACTAGTGAGGTAATTTCCACGTGTCTGAAAGCACTAACACTCACTCCAAAGGTGAGGTCATTCCATTTCAGAAGGAAATAAGTAAGGGTGATGCTGCAACACTCTGGTTTGTAATGGTCAGAGGTTGAAGGCCACCCTGGACAACAGCTGAGAACCTCTCTGCCTTCAGTAAGGGGCATAAAGCTGGAAACTGCTCTGGGCCTCTTCTGTAACATTGGGGAATTCTATTTTGTGGCTTCTCTTGCAGACCTGTCTGTCGATCCCTGACATCAAGACAGCATTTAGTGACTGCATTAACAAAATTGGGAAGAGAGACTGCCTGACACAGGCCTGCTCGGCTCTAACTGGGTAAGTGTGGTTCTGGATGGCATCCTGGTGAAATTCTGCTTCAATCAAGTGAACGTTCTGAGAATGGGTTGGCCAAGGGCAGGGTGCTCAGAGAAGTGGGGCAAGGGAAAGGAGGCCAGCATTATATGGGTCTCATAAAGGAGCCATGCTTCCTTGTCAGGGCATAGGGATTTCTGTGTGCGTTGCTTGTTCATCAGCACTATGAGCAGGTGCTCTCCCTTTATGAAGTTGATGCTATAGGACCTCAAGACTGGATTGTTCATCAGTTGACACTACTCTGTCACCTAGAGGTCAAGCACAGTGATCCCAGTTGCACGAATTACAAGCCTTTGTTCCACAGAAGACCAAATGGAAATGTGACTGTGTTTGCGACATTGGCAAGAGGAGGTGGAGGTGGGCATCTGCCATCAGAAAGAGATAATGACCCTCTAATTACTCGCTTGCCGTCTTTCCAGTTTCGCAGGCGAGAAATGAACTTATGTTATTAAGTCGCTGTGTCCAAGACTAAGACAGCATTGTCAAAGCACAGTTTGCTTGTGGTTAGAGTTATGAGGTGCAGGCCAGGAGATCTACAATCAGCTGGTGTAATCTGGCAAAAGCCATGTTAGGACAAGTTGCATTACAATGGGACTAACAATCTCTGCCTACCTTTTTTTTTTTTTTTTTTTTTTTTTTTTTTTTAAGAAAGCTCTTAGTCTCCTTGGATGAAAAGTGTCACTCTCTCTATGTGAAGTACTATTATGGCTGGTTTTAAAAAGGCTACCCTGTCTAAAGCATCATGCCTCCTCTGAATCCAGGCTGGCTGAGTATACTCTGCCAAGTTCTAAAGAGGTAGCCATGTTAAAATAGTTCAGCAAAAAGAAACAAGGAGTCCTGCGGCACTGAAAGACAAACATTTATTTTTCGCATGAGCTTTCGTGGGAGAAAATCCCACTTCGTCAGATGCTTCAAAGATGGGGGGAACTTACAGAATGGATATGTTTTCCATTCCATCTTCGAAGCATCTGACGAAGTGGGATTTTCTCCCACGAAAGCTCATGCAAAAAATGAATCTGTTAATCTTTAAGTGCTGCAGGACTCCTTTGTGGTTTTTCTGAGCGTACTCTGCCAGCTTTGGTTAGCTGGTTTCAGCTCTGCAAACCTACTTCAGTGATACTAGAGCGAACAGGAGAAAAGAACCTCCTCACATAGGAGGAGAACTACTGATGTAAACGTTGCACAGAAGCAGTTTCTGCCAAGATGAACAAAGGTCTAGTATTTAGGTGCAACTTGGAGCAGGAATAGGAGCCAAGAGCCGTATGAAATGCAGCCTTTCCCGTTCATTGTTGTGCGCAAACACTTTTGGATTTCCTCTGTGTAGAATTCACTTCCCAAGTTTTGTTCTGAGTTGGAGTTTGACCTAATGGAAAATTAATTGAGAAACTCGGACCGTGTTGAAGCCCGGCAGAGCTGAGAGTTCTTTGGAACATCCATTCACAAAGGGAAGCCCTTCAAACTGGAGTGTGGAAGTTTGCAGACCTGGAGATAGAGCCAGCCAGATGTTCAGAGTAAAGCCCCAAACCTGTCAATCATGTGGAAGTTTGCTGCTTTGTGTGAGACAGTCACACAGCCAAAAACTGTCAATAAATTGGATCTAGAATGTAGCATAGAAGCTGGGACCCACGTTAAAATACATATATAACAGGGAAACAGAGCAGAATAGTTATAAAGTCTGATGTATAGAGTTCACTCCTGTTCCTCAGCTGCATGAGAAGCTGGTTTAAGTACCCAAATGAAGGACTGAAAGCAATAGAGAGAACTAAACATGCCGTGTGAATGGTCAGCATGAACTGGTGGGAGCCATGACTGCTTTTGTCTTGTTTCCTCAGCAAAGGGGTGAATGAGGGAATCGAGTGGATGGTGAAATGCGTGGTGAGGAACATTCACCGGCCCCCAAGACAGAAGGACATCACGTAAGAAGGTGCTGGGTTACTAAAGCACAGACAGCTGCTTCCCATACAGACCCTGCTCCCTCTATTGAAGAAGAAGGTCCACAGGACTCCTATTACGCCTAATTCTCTCTTAGTTTGTTTATTTGGAGGCAAACGTTCTTTTTCTGTGTGTAAAAGGAACTATAGGAGCAAAGGATTTGGACTAGAAAATGTGTTTCTAGTGTTGTGCATTAACCCCTTGGCCTGAGAGCTCAGCCCTCCCAAATACTGAGTGGGAACTCACACTGTGTTCGAGCTGTGGAAGTGCAGAGGATTGAGAGATTTCTACTTCATTGCTTTAGGCTGTGGGATGTGTGATTCACGAGTTCCTAATCTGATGGATGCTAAAGGCCAGGTCACTGGATTCTCATGTTCCAGCCACTGCTGGAAGCCATTTCTAAACCTTAATTATATCAAAGGGGGTAGCTAGGTGTGTGCAAAGGACAGAGGGGATAGGGCTGCCCCCTCAGTGATCAGTACAGGTGGTGCAGATGCTAAAACAATACGTAGGGTTAATGTTGGTTCTGGTTTTCTTTCCACTATGGCAAACTTTATCTGTGACTGCAGTGGTGCAGAGATGGAAGCTAGCAGTGGCATGGTGGCATGTAAGCTCCCCCGGGCTGTTTTAACTGGAAAATAACCTTCAGAAGTCTTGCCTTGTGTTGCCTGTCAGCAGGTCTGTTGCACTGTCTGCCCGACAGGATGACTGGTGTCTGTATCATATAAGCCAGAGGGATGGAAGTCCTCTGTATGTATGTTCTGGGGTGAAAGCTGTAGTGGATAAGTGTACAATAAAGCTCCCTGTGTCTCTGCCTGTCTCCCTTGCTAATGTAGTTGTTTTAATAGTCTCCACAGTAAACAGTTAGTTCCAGAAGGGTAGACGTGTTAGTCTGTGTGCAGCAAAAACAAGAGTCCTAATGGCACCTTAAAGATTAACAGATTTCTTTGGGCATAAGCTTCCGCTGCAAGCCACTTGGTTGCATATGACAAAGTGGGTTGCAGCCACAAGAACTTATGCCTGAGTAAAAGATTAGTGACACTTGCCCTTAACAGCAGGCTTCCTGTCACTGGGAATGAAACACAGGAGAGAATGCAAAGATCCCACTTTCCAATCTGAACAAAACTTACCACAAGCTGGTTGGTGCCTGCTTATGTGAGCAAAAGCTGCTAATGAACCATTACTTGCACAATGCTCCTTTAACTCCTCTTTGGAAACGACATTTGAGTGAATTTTGAGGGGTGTTGGCAGGGGACGCTATCTGGCTGCTGTAGCAATTCTGGTTCCCGGGTACAGGGGACATGAATGAGTGATAGAGCAGCTTGGGATTGCCTAGTTTATACTAAAAGGAAAGTGGTGTTTGTTTAAATGTTTACTGTATTGAATTATCACTGTCAAGTTTGTCTAGGGTTTTCCTGTGCAATAGAGACTGTGACTAATTCATTTGCCCTCAGAACAAAGGACTGGACCAGCTCTGAACACACTGTCCCACAACACAGTGAAATCAATGGGACTTGTAAGTGCATGGTCAAGAGTAGGAGCTGACCCAGGCCAGGAATGAGGGGGAAGGAAGTTCAGTATGGTCATCAGCCGATAAAGTACTTCTCATTTTGGAGGCCATGTAGGCAAGCGGTGTTTTTTTGAGACTATCAGATCTGATAGAGTTCTGCCCCATAATGCAGGCTGTTCACCTGCTATGGGAATGAGGGAAGAACCCATAAATAGTGTGTTTGCATAAGCTTAAGCCACTGAGAACTGGTCCCCTATAATTCACCTAACTCTCTGATGGCCCTGGGGTCAGCGTATTAATAAGGAGTTGTTGGCAAGTGCTGTGTTTTGGTCTACAGTTGACCCTAGCCCTAACAATTCTAGCCAATCCAAGCAAGTGGGGAATCTTGACAATGAACTAACTATTTGAAAATGCCAGTGATGCACAAGCCTTCTTACAGAGCCCAGGACTGTGTGTTTATCAGCAGTTCTCAGCTGTTGCGTCGGGACACATTACTGTGTTGCCACATAGCAGCACGTGTGTCGTAGTAAGCCAGGAAGATAGCTGGATTCAGCCTTCGAAGGGTGCATTGGTGTGTCCTATTGGATCACAACATTCAGAAGGTTGAGAACCACTGTGTTACTAGATAGGTGAAAAGAGCTCCAAACAAGATGTGAATCTGTTGCAGAGGCTATTGGGACTGATATTGTTTGCCCTTAACCCAGAGTGTATCCACCTCAGACAGAAGGATTATTCTGAATTTATACCACTAAATGCAAGCAGAATTTGGGCCATTTGGCTTTAGGAACTACCCTATTTAGAGAAAGGGAAAAGCCAGTATGTCCTGAAGAGAAAAATCTTTAACAGATTCTGATGGCAAACCAGCAACAGCATGTCATTACTCTGAGTTAGTGTGGCAAAAGCACTAGCCCTAACAGCCTGGCTCAGAAGAACCAACCTCCAGTAGATTTAACTCAGGAACTACAGATCCTGCTTAAGGTTAACATATACCAAAGCATGGAAAAGAGGACAGGGAAGTATGAAAAGGAGGGCATTGGAGGACACATGGAGAAAATATAGTATTAATGTAATAGTCTTCTGTTTTTAGGGGGACCTAGAACACTTTCCCCTAAAAATAGGGTGTTCCAGTGTACTTTAACCCCTGTAAGTAAAAGCCACAAAAAATCATGTCTTTTTAAAATGCCTGCTGACTGGAGGACATGTTCTCCTTTTGCCTGAAATCTGGTAACCCTAATCCTGCTGG
Source organism: Podocnemis expansa (assembly GCA_007922195.1). NCBI lineage: Eukaryota > Metazoa > Chordata > Testudines > Podocnemididae > Podocnemis > Podocnemis expansa. Next base: position 509,355 of record ML682026.1, on the reverse strand, counting down.
ATCATCCCACAGTGGAAGAATTGCAATACATGTCTCATGCATGCACAATGTCTTGCTCATACTTGCTGGCAGTGTGATGCACAGCAAGGGAAGGGAAATCGCTTCAGATGTTATTCATTGTCTCACCACGTTTAAGGTTCAGAATTTTAAAGCCACCTAAGGGATCCAGGTATGCCAGTCCCATTAAAAATGGGGGTTCAGATTGCTCAGGCAGCTTTGAAAATCTGAGCATTTTCAATGCATCTGCATGATCCTGTTCCTCCCCTGGACAGAGACCAGTGTTCATAGTGAAATAAGTGAGGGAAAGCCACCTATTTGGTGTGCATGGTTTATAGTGCTTTGCTCGTGGAATGCATCCTTTCTAGTTACATGTGGCCCAGGGACATTCCAGCCTCTGTACTGCTCTCTCATATGTCCTCTTCCTCCCCCTTTTCCTGTGATGGTTGTCTGGGGTGAGGGAGGAAGAGGTCTTAATTCTGAGCTAAGGATGTAATGGTTCTATTGTCTGGAAGATGCAGACCAGTCATTAAATGGCAGTCTTAGCAGGGTCTCTGACTTTAACCAAAACTCATTACATTAAATGCAAATTAAGGTTGGAAAGCACCAGACTTTCCTTTTTCCAGCTGCTCTTTCTGATGCTGGCCATACACTTATTTCCTATCTCATTATGCAAGATGTCTGCAAAGTGCTTTCCTATGCATATTTATAACTCAGTTCATGTACGGAGCACCGGAGAGGCGAATGGTGCTTTAGAGAGACAAGGGCTCAGACCTAAGGCTTTACAGTTAGCAGTCCCCAAATTTGCAAGCTGCTTAGTACAGTTAAAACCCTTTGATGTCATGGAGGTCCAAGACAGTCAATGGGTTTTTTACAGAGACAGGGCCACCCATGTGGAGCTGTTGGTAGACTGACGCTTGACATCACTGTTAGAACTAATCCAAGCTCTGTGTGGTGCCCAGATTATTTTTCCATGGAAGTTTAAATTCATCAAATAGCCCAGAGAGAAGATGAAGCAATGTTGATCAACAAAGAAGAAAGCAAGCTGCAGCAAAAGGGAAAACCCAGCGCTTGAATGAGCTGGCATTGCTCTGAAGAAAGTGCCCAGATATAGTGTTACCACATGTCAGGCAAAAGGAGTACATCTTTTTACCTTCAAGTCCTCCATCCAGCAGCCATTTAAAAATACATGATTTTGTCTGGCTGTTTACTTACAGAGGTTAAAGTATTCTGGAATGCCCTGGAACACCTTATTTTTAGGGGGAAGTGCTCTAGGGCCCCCTAAAAACAGAAGAATATTACATTAATGCTACATGTTCTCCACATGTCCTCGTTTCTGTACTTCCCTGTCCTCCTTTCCATGCTTTGGTATCTGGTAACCTTACCCAGATACAGCTTCTTTTCTCACCTGTTACCGTAAAACAGAGGTTTTCAACTGGGAGTGTATGTACCACTGAGAGTACTTCAAAATATCCTAGGGGAGCATTGGGGTGACTGCCCTGGGTCCCATGCTTTGTGGGGCCCCTGCTTCAGACTCGGTGGATGGCAGGCAGCTGCAGCTCCTCTCCCAGCTGGGAGAAGGGTGGGTTACTTACCAGTAAACATCCTCCTTTGAGGTGGGCTGCTCGCATACCTTCAGTATTAGGTGTCTACATGCTGCAGCACACAATTGGCCAGAAACTTTTTAGCCCTAGCCAGTTAGAGCAGGGGTGGTGGCCAACACCCCCTCTGGCTACTCCCGTGGCTATATATATGGCCCTTATAAAGGAAAAGCAAGGCATGGAAGGGAGCCTGAAGGGTGGCCTTCCATCCTACATAGGGGAATGTACTGTTAACCCTTGATTTATCTGAGAAAAACACTGTGTGAGGGAAAACAGCAAGACGTGTGTCACCCTTCCTGGGAGGCTTGAAATATTAGTACGGGGCCATCGTAACTTGTTTTGGATGCCCTCAATGTTGAATATAGTTAAACAAGCAAGGAAGATGAAAGAAGGGCCACACTCTTCATCTACCTTTAGTGTGATGAGTGACTGTCACATCTGAGAGAATAAAAGGGGAGGATAAACCTGCCCTCTCCACTGTAGTGGGGTTTGACACTTTTACATGTGAGTGTCTGGGCTGGTTCAGCAAGACCAAGGCAGTGAGAGTGCATCAAGGATGGTATTTACTGCACAATCTTGTTTTTGTGGGTGCAGTCTTGACTTGATGAGGGAGACTTCTTTCAATGGATATTGATTAACCAGGAGGAAGGGGCGTCAGTAATAGTGCCCCACCAGTCCTAGGGGCAACCGTGACTTCCGAGTTCCTTCGATGAGAGGGGGAAAGAAGAGTAATGTGGACCAGCCAGAGTTGCTGGTTTGAGATCTGTAGCCTCGAAGTGTAATCCCTGTTCAAACGCAGGTGAGGTGGGCCCAAGTACGGTTCCCTCTCTCCCCTCAGGGAAGTAGACTGTCCCTAAGGGGAGTGAGCTCGTGGGAGGTCCCTGACGAGTGAGAGAGAAGGGAAAGGCTCCGAGCAGATGGCCTATATCCATGTTTCGGGTGTCAGGAGGAAGTTCTTCATCTCAGGACCTCCTTTCGATAGGGTCCCAACCTAAGAAAGCCCAACTGTCAGAAAGGGGAAGGAAACCTTTAGTGATAGCAACAAAGAAAGGAAGCTAGTAAGGGATCAGGGTGTTTGTCTCAGGCCTAGTTGGTCTCTATCGATCCGGGAACTGCCTGCCCATGTTTCCTAGCCTTCTCTTACCCCGCTCTGTAGATATGAGCAAGAGAGGGGAATAGGGAGCAGAAGAGGGAGGCCTTTATGTTAGTAGGAGTCCCTCTTTTTCTCTGTAACAGGTGTTCAAGGTACTTAGGTTCTCCGGTGACCTTTTTAATTATACCTTGGGCCACTTGTGGGACAGAGGGAGATGAGACCCTGAAGCTGTGGAGCTGTCCTATACCTGAGTATGTTTCAGTCTCTTGAGTGAACCAGGCAACATCTTGTAATCTGTGTTCGCGAGTGCCCTGTAGTATGGGGGGGGCTCTCCCCCAGGATGAAAAAATGGGGCATATTCTTTTATTTTCCCTATAGGGGGAGAGCACTAATGTGTCTCGCCACTTATCCAATAGCAGAGGGTGGGGGAGGGATCCAAGAGAACAGCCGAGAGTCCCACCTTCACAAGGAAAGAGGGAAGGGTTACTGCCATGAAGAACTAGGTCCTGTCCACTAAAGGGGATTCTGTCTAAGGGCGAACTATGTGGTATGTTGTCCACTTCGCACAAGGCCCTCATTGGTACGTACCATCACCTGAGGGATTTGTCCTGCCCGGTATGGGCTGTTAGGGCATGCAGGAGACAGATGAGACCCTTTTATAGGCTGTCCCTGAAATTGCAGGTGTCCCCACTATCTGTAGGTGAGGGATTTCCTGCAAGGCCCTGGTAACTGTCCTTCACCATAGGGGGAGTTGGGGGACCCTTAGAGAGAAGGGGAGAGGTAGGCATTATGTCTATTACCATTTGAGTAGTGGTGATTGATCCCCCCAGAGGGCCAAGGTAGTAACGTAGACTGGCCTGGAGCGGCAAAGGCTCAATTGGGTGTAGTGCCGCTAGTTGGAGTGAAGTCATCCCAGCACAGGTCTACAGAAGGGTCAAGGAACCACAAGAGGTCTGTAAGGGATCTGGATGAGGAAGGGAGAGGAGGAGGGACAGAAAGACCCCATGGGGGTCTAGTGCTAGTTCCCTGTGTTCGCTGTTTCCCTCAGTTAGGTTTGGACGGGGCAGGGTAGGGTAGTATTGGAGGTTTTTCCTGTCTCCTTTGCAGCTGGAAGGAGGGTTGTCTCCACACCCGTACGACATGGGAGTATCTCGGGGCAGGCCTGTCTAGGAGTGTGGTGATAAGGCAACCCAATCATGCACCACAAGTGGTTAGAGGGGGTTTAAGGGGTTTTTTTGCCCTTCCCTTGTACACGTCGGGGGTCAGGGTGATGAGGCCCGTAGATCTCCATCTATGGGGCAGGGAGGGGTTAGGAGTCTCCCCCTTTACCCAGCCATGTGGGGTTATCGTACCCCTGCTCTGGTGTGGGTGAAAAAAAGACTGTGGCGAGTAAAGGTAGATGCTAAGTCCTGTGTGGAGAAGCGAGTTTAGACATCTAAATGTCAAAGCGGACACGATACTTCTGTACACATCCAAGCTGACTTGCGCTCTAGCGTGAATGGAGCCAGAGCTTGTGTGAAAAGGACTGCAGGCAAGAGAGGATGAATGCCAAGTCCCCTGGAGTGTAGTTTGGCTACAGAGTGGTTGATTTGGACGCCAAAGCAAAAACTCCTTGTGCACCCATATATCTCAGGCTTTAGCATAAGCAATACTGGAGGAGAAAACTCCATTGTATCCACCTAGAGTGGTATATAAGACCCTGGGAGAAGGGGGGGGGTGCAATTTTGAGCCAGAAGCCAGGAATCAAGTCTGCAGGCCAGGGACTGGCAGTAGGTGGGAGAAAAATGTGATGGGACCTTGGGGTGTGGAGGAATGATGTGGTGGTCTTCCACTTCCCTTTGAGCAAGTTCACCCCACACTGGGAAGTAGATCTCAAACCTCAGGTATATTGCTCCTCCCTTTGTAACAGCAGAGGGGGTCCTGCCTAGGGCCTCTGTCACTTATTTCTGGGGGGTCTGCTGAGGGGCAGGGAAGTGGGTGGAACTTGAGGGGTGAGCTGCTAGGAGCCCCTTTGGCATGGGGCCATGGCACTCTAGCAGGGTGCGCCAGATGGTGTAGGGGATCTTGAACCCCAGGAAGGCTGATCTTCCCTCTCACATGGCAGGGGAGGCCCTGCTTGGTGCCTCTGCTGCCAGTGCGCACACTGCTGCCGATGGCTAGGAGAGTGACTGAGCACCTGTGGGGGGAACATGCCCAAGCATCTGAGAGCCATTCTTGGGTCTCTCACGCCACGCAGCAGATGGTCCATTGCCTCCGCAAACAGAGACAGTCCCTCAGAATGGAGGTTCTCAGTAGCTTGCTGCATGTCTTGAGGCAGGTCTGCCTCCTGCAGCCACACTGTATGTCTCATGCTGACGCTATGCCATGGCTCACTGTGCCTGAAGCATCCCACGCTGCCATAAGGGCATCTCGGGATGCTACCATACCCTCCTCCATGAAGGAGTCATAGCCCTCCCGATGTTCCTGGGGGAGGAGATCCTGGAATCTCCTCATAGACTTTCAGATATCCAGGGTGTATTGTCCCACCAGTGCTTGCTGGTTTGAGACACGGAGCTGGACGGTGGAGGTTGAGTACACCTTCCAGCCCGTGAGGTCCAGCCCTCTCTCCTCGCTGGATTTCGGCATGGGATCTGAGCAAGGTTGGCTCACACGCCCTAAGGTGGCTTCCATCACCTGGGAGCTCGGGGCCGGGTGGTCAACTAAAAAGGGGAAGCTCTCCGGTGGCACCTGGTATTTATGACCTGCTATATCCAAGACCAGAGGAATTGAAGTGGGTATTTGCCAGTGTACCCTAGCGAGGTTATGCACACTAGGATGCAAGGGGGCTACAATCACATCTGGGGGAGACATGAGCCCTTGATCGAATAGGGGTTCTTGATCCCCACTGATGGGTTCAACCTCCAAGCCCACATGTGCTGTCACCCAGCGAAGGAGGTCGAAGTGGGCACTAGTGTCCTCCCTAAAGCTATTTCCTGCAGCCCACAATGACGCTATTGTTACCAATATTGTTGTATGAAAAGTTTTCAGTGGTGCGGCCCTCAAGCTAACACACTAGTCCTCATGCAGCCCTCATGGTCATTTGAGTTTGAGACCCCTGCTCCAAGGTGAGAAGGGACCAATAAAATCATTTAGTCTGACCCGCACAACACAGGCCATAGAACCTCATCCACCCGCTCCACAATAGACCTCTGTCCTAAGACTGAGTTATTGAAGGCCTCGAATCTTGTTTAAAGACTAAAGTGCAGAGAATCCACCAGCAAGCGAGCGGTGCCTCATGCTACAGAGGAAGGCAAAAAAGGGTAGAGTAAAAACCATGAAGGGGCATCTCAGATAAATCTTGAGACCATATTAAAACCCCTGCTGTAAAGCATTAAGTTAACCTTATTGCATGTTGCTCTTAACGCTGGAGCGGCCAGACTTTGAAATATTTCAAATCAACATGCAGTTCAACACCCACTTGCAACCAACATGCCAAGCTAAGGTGATGAGGTTTCAGAACGCCCAGGCTTTTCTTCCTGAACAGAAAAGCAAATGTCAGCTGGCTAGCAATTTGTTTCCCCTTTGCGCCCCTGAGGAAAGCTGCTGTCCTTTGTCTTGCCCAGTAGATGGGTGGTAGCTTTGCTGTCTCTGACCCCAGTTGGCCTGTTCATGGCAATCAAACAATGTGTGAAGTCTGATAAGGCAGAGTCCCACCAAGGAGCAGTCCTACCATAACAAGCCACTGCCTGTGCAATGAAAGGGGAGATGGGCAAGGCCAGTCATCAGCTCAGAGGTGGTAGCTTAAGTCTTGTTGACACAAGGATGTTTCATCAAAGAAAGTCAGCTTTTGTCACCAAAACAGTTTTAGTGTACACACTGCACTCTCATCTTTGCTGAGAAAACTGCCCTGCTTTGCAAACAAAATAGAACCACCTGGATGAGCAGCATAGGGCTTTTGTTGGCAAAGCTAAGGTGGCACAGTGTCAGTGGAGACACTGTGCCCCCTTAAAGCAGTGAAGAGCTGTCATACTTGTTGATTTCACTGCTCTAACAGCTGTGAAATTAATAAGTAAAGGGGAGCAACCAAGGACCCTGGCCGCAGGGTGACTTCAGCCACTGGTGGGAGCTCCCCCGAGTACCCAGCAGTGGGGATGGGGAATCGCCTAGGACTCCTTTGGGCCCCAGGGGTTGGGGAACAGCCAGCGGGGCTTCCTGAACAGCTGTACCAAGCGGCCGCTGGGACTCTAGCGAGCCCTGGCAGCTGCCCACCCCTGCTGCTTGGGCCAGAGGAATCCCCATGGCTGCCACCCCTGCTGCTGGAGACCAGCGAACCCTGGTAGCTGAATCTCCATTGCTGCTAGGGACTTGGATGAGCCCCCAGGGGCTGCTCCTCCAGCCCCCCAGGGAGCCCTGGGTGGGAAGGGGAGAGCTGGGAGCCTGTGGGCTCCCCCACACTGCCAGTTAGGTTGGTGCAAGTGGTCCTAGTGAGGACACACTGTCGACCATGGGATAGCAGTGTGGACATCAGCCACGGCTGTTACTATAGTGGTGGCTGCCTGCCAGTAGAACTTTGTAGCATAGACGTAGCCTTAGGGAAGAGGTGGAAGAGAATGTGAACTATTTTAGTTCTGTGAAGTGGTGTGCCAATTCCATTGCTGTTGTGTTTTGGACAGTAAACTGACGAACACGAAAAACATTCATGCTTCGGCCTCCGTCATCATGTAAAAATCTCTTCAGTCACAAAAAAATGCGGAGGGTAAACAGGACAAATGCCATGGAATCAGAATAGTTTCCAAACAGATGAGTGTTCTCTTTGAGGCACCAAATCAGACAAAAGTTGGGTTTTCAGAGTGCTGTAAGTAAGAAGATGGATGGTGACCTGCAGTCTATCTTTCACTGTTATCCAAGCCAGCCTTTTCTTACACCAAGTATTTTTGCAGGTGCTTGGGGTTTATGTTAGGGAGTGCTAACAACACACCCAGAAAGACTCAGCCACCAGCTAAGGTTAGCTAGGACTGTTTGAGAAGGTGCAGCTGTGTCAGGCTGACTGAGGAGACTAGCGCACAGATCAGCATGCAGTAACATGCACAAGGAGGGTGAGAGGGACCATGACGGGTAGTAGCAGAAATTATCACCATTCACACATTAGCTGCTGGAGTTATGCTTCTCTTCCTGCACTACAGACACCTTATTCTCTGCTCTGACCTACCTGATGTGTGCTGTTGAAGGAAATGGGGTCTTAGTTCTGTGTCAGTCTTTTCCAACATTACAAATAACAGGGGCCTATCCCACCCCATTAAAGGAAGCAAGGGGCATTTGTTAAGTGCTCTTGCTGTGTCTTCCTTGGTGTAGCTGTTGTGAATAAACACAGCTTAGTTCCATGATGGAGGCAAGGGCTTACCACTGTGCCTTGCTCCTTTCCACTGTTGTAATGATGGAGTTAGTTGGCTGCACCATAGAGCTGTGCCACCACACATCAGCTTGCATAGCTCTGTGCAGGTACAGCATGGGCCTGAAGCACCATAACCCAGCAGAGTTATTTACACCAGTGACAATCTACTCATTTTACACCCACTTTGCACAAACGTGACTGGCTACGTAGACTTAACCCTGATCTTTCAATACAGCCACACCTTGGAGCGGTACACCCAGGCCTGTGTGAGTGCATTTACACCATAGGTCAGAATGCCTGAATAGATGTACCCAGGTTGTAGGGCTCTGTCTGCATGGATCATTCTCCTTGTTGTAGGGACTGTCAAAAGAAGGGATGGACTGAAGTGAAACTGTCACCATGAACTCAGGGCTGAATACAGACTGGATTTTTTTCCCCATTACAACAGGTAACTTTGCTTTCCTCCCCAGCCCCCCCCCCCCATTGCTGTACCCACTGTTTGAACCCAAACAACCACTTTGATCTGCTGTAACAGTCTGACCTGATCCTATCAAACTTCCCTGCTTTTATTTTCCTCCCATTCTGTAAGTTCCCCATCTTCAAGCATCTGATGAAGTGGGATTTTCTCTCACAAAAGCTCATGCAATAAATAAATTTGTTGGTCTTTAAAAGTGCCACTGGACTCCCTGTTTGTTACTGAAAGAGACCCTGAGAATTGGCATTAGCCATTGGATAAATATTCCTGAAGAAGAATCCTAGTAAGTGATTTAAGGTAGCAGGCTAATGGCTATTCCTGGTTCCTGGGCTGTAATGAAGAAACAACAAGGAGTTGTGTGGCACTTTAAGACTAACAGATTTATTTTTTGCATGAGCTTTCGTGGGAGAAGATCCCACTTCCTCAGATTATGACCTGATCCTATGTTTTACACCCCCTTGCATTTAGTTTCGTTCCTTTCTGTAAGTTCACCCATCTTCGAAGCATCTGAGGAAGTGGGATCTTCTCCCAGGAAAGCTCATGAAAAAAATAAATCTGTTAGTCTTAAAGTGCCACACAACTCCTTGTTGTTTTTTCACTGGACTAGACTAACACGGCTATCCCTTTAAAAATTGTAATGAAAAAGCCTGCAAGCATTTTGAGGTTCTGACTTAACGGTGATGATTTCTCACAGCCTCCACTTCGTCATTATAAACTTCTACAGAAGGAGCTGAGTTTAATAATACACATTCCTTGTATGACACAATAGTCCTCCCTAAAATTAGGAGATTGGTGCTTGTTTAAAGCCAGAAGTCAGTCAATACTGTTTCTGGTTCATTGTCCTTCTTGGAACAGGTCTAATGGGGCCACTGCAGTGTACAGGTAGTTCTTTATCCGACTGGTCACTGTACCTGCCTTGGCAGAATAGATGCATTATCTGTACTTATAATTTTTTTTCTGAATGCTTTCCAGGATTAGAATTAGTCTCTGCAAGGAGCTGGTTTCAATTTCAAAGAATCATGTTATTTTTACAGAAACTCCAGCAGGAAACTGCTCTTTTTTTAATTGTTTTGAGTTAATTCCCTCCTTGCGGGCTTCTAACATTTTTGCCAGGTGAGGCAGCAACAAGGCCTGGGTTCAATAACTAGAGGTTTGTTTTAACAATACTACACAGAACCAACTCCAGTCCCCACCCAGAAATCTGGGAAAATTACACACTACACTGGCTGCCTCTGAGGTCATGTCTACACTAGAAAATTGTTCCCAGTAAGTCTTTATGCTATAATAAACATGTTGCATTTATAGCACATTGTGTTCACACTGCGCTCCTTATAATGCCAAGGAGTGTCCACACTGTTCTTTGCATTTCCGCAAGAAACAGCATTGAATTGTTGGCACCTATCCCACCATGCTATTCGTCAGCTTCCAGCATTAGGAACCCTGGATAGAAGGGGGAGGAGTGCCCCAGGAAAACAGTAAAAAATTCAAAAGTTCCCAGGATTAACAGGAGGGAGGGGCTAGTCGCATCAGTGCAGTGGAGTACAAGCGGAAGACCAGAGTGGTCAGGCTTGGAATCTGGGACATTATTGCGGAAGAAAATTCCATCAGCATTCACACACTATGGTGCAAGAGCTGCCTCACAATGGGCATTATGACTCTTGCACAGGTGGTTGTATTGTTCTGGTATAGCAGAGCACTTGTAATGCAACAAGGAGCATTCAGGTGTGTACGGTGGGCTTGTTTTTCCACAATAAGTCAGCTTATTCCACAATAATGTGTACAAGGCCTTAAAAGCAGTACTGCCCCCTGACAGGAGCTGAATATGAATACTGAAAGGAAAAATATTAATAAAAAACGGGAAACAAACCCCGCATTAACGGAGGCGTGCATGCTTCACAGGCTTACGATTATGTATACCAGTGGTCTCAAACTCAAATCACCATGAGGGCTGCATGAGGACTAGTAGAGGGCCGCATGAGGACTAGGATGTTAGCCTGAAGGCCACACCACTGAAACCTTTTCATACAACAATATTGCAAATATTGGCAATAACAGTGTCATCGTGGGCCACAGGACATAGCTTTGGGGCCGCATGTTTGAGACCCTGATTTATACGGAGCGCAAGAGGCCTCAGGTTCACACATAGTGTGTAAGTCCAACAAAGAAATGTTCCTTTTACAGGCTACTCACATTTTCCTCTACTGCAGCCCACTCACAGATGTCCTCCGTCAGTGAAGAGCTGAGTTCAGAGGTGCAGCTGCATGAGTTCACCTTGCAGCCAAGGAGGAGAGGGAGGCATCACGCCATGCCTCACTTGCTGCTGCTGTGATCACACTGAGCTGCTGGCTCCATGGTCCATGCTGCTGGTGCACTGTTGTTCATGCTGCCACTACCCACAGTGCTGCTCTGTTGCAAGTGCTTTGATCTTTTGAGGCCCCACACTTTGCACAATGACTTTAGCAGTTAGTGGGGCAGTGACACTACTAACGCAGGCTAGCCGGTCTCTCCCTCTGCAGACACTGGCCTAGCGCTTGGAGCTGACGATCAGTGATTTCAGTTCTGGTGGTCTGTAATCAGAATCATTAAAAAGCAAAGAGGTGAAGGATTGAGGACTTTTGGGCAGAGACCACACCTACAGACACAAGTACTTGCCTCCACCCACGCTCATCTCCAGTGGATTTTTGTCACCCTACTCTCTACTTAGCAGGTGCAGTTCAGCTGAGAATGAGTGCCATCAATTAGGGCATGCCATGCTCAGGTCTCCTGCTGCCCCCCCACTCACACAACAGCAGCCCTTTACATCACCCCTGCACCCAACACCAAAGTGATTTGCAATCCAGCACCAGCAAAACAGCTCCACCATGCTGTGCCTGACAGCAGAGCAGGCATGTCTGTGCCAAAAAGGCCGCTTTCTGAAGTCTTTTCTCCCAGTTCATCAGTAATTGTCAGTGGAAAACTCATTCAGACCTGGCTCACTTAGCAGATACCCATGTGCTACACTTTTCCAACACTCAGTAATCCTCTTTTGCTCCCCCAGTGAGACACATACATTTCATTCTTGAGCAAGACACAGTAACCTCTGGGCTGGTGTAGCTCTCCTGGTGCTCTTCAGTCTTCATGTTCTCTATCGGATTAGTTAGACCCTGTAATCATACCCAGTAGTGATGATATTGGGACATTGTAGCAGAGATACTGTGGTGCTGAGAGCCATAGCAATACCTGTCTAGAGCAGGAGACAGATATGATTAAGTCAAAACATCATCTACAGCAGGTATTTTAAAAATATATCTTGTCAGAGTAAAATTCAGTGCAGGAGGCTCCAGTTTCCCAACTTCTCTAATATCTGCCAGTCCCATGACCTACATCTGATTCTAAACTGAGAAGCTAACCTCATTTCAGTAACAGCCCTTTGAGCTGCTCTGTCCAACACTTCATTTAAGGGACCATTCAAATCTACGCCCACTGCAGCATTCAGAGATGGGACATGGGAAGTTAGTCAGTACCCAGGACTTGTTTTTTTGGATGTTGTAAATTGATTCCTTTCTGGGGCAGGGGACTCAAAAAAAAAAAAGCAATTCTTAAATAATAAGAACAGCACACCCTCTCTGAGTGTTACTGCTTGCATTTCTAAAGAGTAGATGAGCATGTGCCAGAACATGCACTCAGCACATCAGTTTCCTGGGAAATAGCAATTGCAATGTGCTTCACGGTAGCAGACATGTCAAAATGAAAATCATCCAAGGATTTGCCTCTAAAATCATTTCAGGGCCCCTTCTTTGCACCTAATATCTATTTATTTCCTTTCCAAAGAGGCTTGAAGCCCCTTTAAGCCACTGTGTCCACAACCAACTCATTTCTGCTGTATGGGACAGTTGGCATTGGACCCAGACCCAGCTTCTCTAAGTCTTCATCATTCATGGAAGTTAAAGTCAGAAAGGGCCGTTAGATCAGGTAGTCTGACCTCTTGTATATCACAGGCCAGAGAACATCAATCAGTTGAATGGTGGTATGGTGCTACCCAGTAGTAATGTTTGACAAAAGCATCTTCCAGAAAGGTGCTTGTGAGACAGAGAATCCACCACTTCCCTTGGGAGTTCATTCTGATGATTAAATCCCCCACACTGGTTACAATTTGTTCTAATTTGAATTTATCTGACTTTGGCTTCCAGCCATTGGTCTGGTTTTCCTCACAAGATTACACAGACTTTAGTGGCCTGTAGTTTCTCTCCATGAAGCTATTTAACCCCATGATAAAGAAGGCACTTGGTCTTATTTTTGATAAACTATGCTAATCAAACCTTTGGCATCAGTTCCTGCAGAACCCCACCTGCAAACATGAACACAGCTACCTCTTTGGAACTTGTCACAACTCGGTGATGATTCCCGATTCACAACTGCTTTTTGAGATTCATCAGTTAGCCAGTTCTTAAGCCCATTAATATGTCCTTTGTTGATACTGGATAATGCTGAGTTTTTAATCAGAATGTCATGCAGCACTCAGTAAAGCACCTTACAGAAGTCTAAGTCTGTTACATTATAAGCTAGATAGTTACCTTTAACCATTGAATTTGTAATCTCATCTGAGAATGAAATCAGGGTTTTTTGGAGGACAGACGACTGTATTGACTGGCCTCAGTTCTGGTTCTGCTCTTTAATTCTTGGACAGTTGGATCATCTATCAGCTTTTCCATTATTTCATGGAATGCTGTTATGCTCCTTATTCCCCACTTGCTCTTTTTGAACAGTAACACCATATTAGCTCCCTGCCAGTGCCTGGAATTTCCCTGCTGGTTCAACATTTAGTTTAAATTAACACTAGTGGGTCAGAGAGGTCTTAACAGGAAGACTTGCTGGTTCTTGTGCTGCTGAATGTCTGTATTAACATGTTGTACACCACTAAGTGTGTGTAAATGCCTTGCTATGTGCACATTCTGAATGCGGCTCTGGATACTAAGGAATAGATTTGTCTTGTCCTTATGTGACTCCTAGAGAAAAGAAAACACTGTAAGGAAAAATGAAACAAGCCTGGGAAAACAGCTCAGATCGCTGCCTGTGATATGGGAAGAAACCCTGGGAGGGTGTGGGGGTGGCTTTCTTGGTCTGGCTTCATTTGATCTGTGTTAATACTCTAGCTGTTATGGGTTGAGAGAATCACTGGAAAGAAACAGGAATTAGGTCTGTGTGGGTAGCCACAGAGAAATGGCAGTAGTAGCAGCCTAAAGGCAGCTCCACAGGAGACCATGTGTGCATCATCCCATCTGGGTAGGGTTACCAGATGTCAGGCAAAAGGAGGACATGGTCTCCTTTTTACCTTCATGTCCTCTGTCCGGCAGGGGTTTTAAAAATACATGATTGTGTCTGACTTTTTACTTACAGGGGGTTAAAGTATGCTGGAATGCCCCAGAACACTCTATTTTTAGGGGGAAGCATTCCAGGGCTCCCTAAAAACAGAAGAATATTATATTAACACTACATTTTCTCCACGTGTCCTCCTTTTCGTACTTCCAGGCTTTGGTATCTGGTAACCCTACATCCGAGGGAGAGGGAGAAACCACATAAATGCCCTACTCACCTGGCTATTTCAGGCCCTGAAAGACAGGGACGCATTTCACCTGATAACAGGTTTGTCACACAGTGTGGGTGTATGGGGGCGCTCCAGAGTTATGGCAGGGCATGCGTAGAATGAAGACCAGCAGGAGGCCAATGAACAAAGGGAGAGGTTCTTCCAATCCTTGTGTGCAGGCTGAAAGCCTTGGTAAGGGTAGCACAGGGCCAGCAGGACAAGGAAACCAGAGGGAGGGAGTCTCATGCACAGAAGAGCACCCAGAGAAAGAGGGAGGAGGGTGACTGAGCAAGGGACAGGCATTGCATTGGTCCCTGTGCCCTGGCAAGAAGGCAGCAGGCGTGAGGGTAGTAATCTAATCTGGCCTGACTTAATACAATGCAAGGGAGGTAAAACAGGCATCTCTGATTGCCACGTGAGGGTGATGGGAGAGCTCCCCAGGGTCATCGACGGAAGGGGGAGGGTGGTGGGAACCTGCCAAAACTTAGGTCTCCGAGTTCACCAGGTGAACTTTCAGTCTTTTCCCCAAAGTGCTCGGCAAAGGTTCTCAAGACAGCACATGCTTCTCGCAGTGCTGTAACATGGGTTACACCTTTAGAAGAAGGGGAAGAGCATATTTGGATATGGACTGGCTAACTCAGCGAGGAGGGCTTTAAACTAGGTGCTATGGGGGCAGGAGACAAAAGCCCTCAGGGAAGTCAAAAACATGGAGACCTAGGAGGAGAGTTGGGACCTGGGCCATTGTAACAGGGATAAGGGAGAGACAAGAAAAAACGAACTGGGGAAATGAAGTCAGTATCTTAGAGGGCTGTATACTAACACAAGTAGTATAGGGAATAACAGGAAAAACTGGACATGACAGTAACACAACAATGATGTCACTGGTGTGACAGAAACATGGTAGGATAATACACGACTGGCATATCGGTTGTACAGAGGAAGGGTGGGGACTGGGGAGGAGGGAACAGGGACCAGCAGCCTGGACCTCAGGGAAAGGATGGGGGAGAAGCGATGGGGGTCGAAGGACAGAAGGGACCTTCAGGGAATGGAGGCAACGAGGGAAGTGACTGAGGGGATGAAGGAGACAAGCTGTTAAGGACTTAAAGACTAACAAATTATTGTTAGTTATTTTCTGTTTCACAGGTTTCAGTGTGGATTTTATTTTGCTTTGTTTTATTTATTTTTGTGTACTTTGTAATTTTTTATTTCCTTCTGGTCTGGTCGGTTTGGGTGGGTTTGTTTTGTATTTACCTTATCCCACATGCCATGGCAGTCTCAGTCCTGACCACGCACTTTACAAACTTAGGGGCACCTCATGCACTCCCTTTACAAGTATGGTGGTCAGAAAAACAGGTTAAAAAGTCTTCCATTGTATCACAGAGAGAAGGAATAAGCCAATGAAGGATCCTACTCCTTTATGCCAGCTCTATAGAAACCTTTAAATTGAGGTCTGAACAGTTAAAACAAGGAGTTTTGTGGAACTTTTAAAGACTAACCCATTTATTTATTATATTTCTCCCATGACAGTTCATGCGATAAATAAATGGGTTAGTCTTTAAAAGTACTGCAGGACTCTTTGTTTGTTTTGCTGAACTAGACTAACACGGCTACCTCTTTGGAGCTCTGAACACTTGAGGATTTTCAGAGACCCTGAAGCATTGGGACTAGGGTTGAGCTGTTTTCCATAGCATCCTCCCCCTTCAGAATTATTTTATGCAGAATCTTATTCCACAAAACCAAGCCTATTTTGAAAGACAAGTGTTGAGCCATGTATGGAGTAGGAAAGTGTTGACCAGGCCATTGAATTGTCATGGGAGACAGAAGCAATGTTCCTTTTAAGGTGATGATGCAGCTGAGCAAGTTATGGATGCACTCAGGGAGCTGATGAGCAGGGGCCCAGCATCGGGTCTGGGAACCGGGAGGGAACTTCCTCAGCTGCATCCAAAAGTTGCATCATCAGCTTAGAGGGAACATTGCAGGGAAGGGAAGCATGGTGGGAGACAGCGGGAGAAGTGAGCAACGGTTAGGGACAGCAGAGAAGCAATGGCATGGTAAGAGACAGCAGGGATGTGGCAACGGGGCAGGGGGGAAGCACGGCATGGCTGGGGAAGCTGTGGCTTGTTTAGATTTTCTCATAGGCTCTAATGCAGCTTACCCCTTTGTTAAAATTGTGTTTTACAAATCCTAAACATGATATGGGATACTAAGAAACGCAAATACGAAGGAGAAAAGTTTAAAACTGAATGTAGATGTACTCTCAAGTTTTAGCACAACTTGCTGCTGTGAAGCATTGTATTCCACAATGAAATGTGTTAAATCAAAACATTGCGCAATACTTAGAGCAGTGGTTCCCAACCAGTGTGCCGCAGCACATTGGTATGCCGTGCCAACACCCAAAGTGTGCTGTGAGCATCCTGGAGAGCTGGGATTAAAGTTCCCTCCCTGCTCAGCCCAGGCATGTGGGCTGGGCAGGGCTGGGAAAAGCCAGGGGTTAAAGTAAGGGGGAAGGCAGCGAAACACAGTTCCGGGGCCCCCTAATTTTAGGCAGGCAGTGTTCCGGCCCCCCTAACAATGGAGGAAGGCACTGGAATGCGGAGTTCCAGGGGCACCCCTAAAAATATCCCGAGCAGCTGGAAGGCAGAGTTCCAGTGGCTCCACCTTAAGCCCAGCCAGCAGAGAGCTGCGGGAGGCTGGGAGTGTATGAATCTCCCCCCCTGCAGGGTGGAGCAGCTCCCAGTGGGTCAGCTAGCCTGCAAATAGCCCACGTAAGGGCTTTGGGGGGGAGGGCTGCTGGGGGTTGTGTGGGGCAGGTGTGTGTGTGTGTAGCAGAGGTGGATGGGAGTGGATGTTTAGCAGAGGGTGTGTAGCTGGGGTTGGGGGCTGTGTAGCTGGGGGGTGGGGTGACTGGGGGGGGGCCTGGTTCTGGCCCCAGAAGTGATGGGAGGGTCCATCACAGGCAGCAGGGGGCTGGGGGAGGGGAGGATGGGACCCACTGGGGCGGGAGGGAGCAGCAGTGGGGTGAGGATTTGCCCTGGTTGGCAGGGGACCACTGTGGAGAAGGGGGAAGTGGGTGCCGTGCCATGCTCCCCTGCCCTATCTTCCCACTCCCCAGGTTCCCCCTGCCCCCCCCCACAAAGCCACTCACGTTCTCTCTTCCTCTCTCCTCTCTCGCCACCCTTGTGCCGTCCCCACATGGCTGCCCTTGTCCTCTTTTGCCACCCCTGCCCTGCTCTGTTCCCTACACTCACTCCTGCCACTGCACATGACTCCTGACCTTTCCTGTTTTGCCACCCCTGCTCTGCTACCCTTATTGCCCCACATAGCAGCATTTCCAAAACACTGTACCATGCTTCATGAATATGCATAAGTAATTTAAGTTAATGTGAATATTTATGATTTTTTTAATGGTGGTGTGCCTCAAAAAATTTGAAAGTATGTTCTCTGCTGTGGCATACCTTGAGTTTGGGAACCACTGACTTAGAATTCAGCATCTGTGAGAGTTTTTACATACTGCACTGACAAGTTACTGTCCAGATTTTTAAAAACTTGCCACTATTTTGCAGTATTCTGCATGCAGCGACAGCTAAGCTTTTATTGTATAGGCCTAGTTTTCATGGTAACCTTAAGTAATTATTAGAATCTGACATTAAGAGGATCAATATTTGTCCTGTTTTTAAGATAAAATTAAAGTGTGCAATAAATTTTAAGCTTAGTAATTTTGGAATAGGTAAAAGTATGTGGTTATATGCCTCAGTGCAGCTCTCGAAGGTTTAATAATTGACTTGTGCAGCTCTTGAGTGCCATAAGGTTGGCCACCCCTGGTATAGAAGGATACAGCTTGCTTAGAAAGGATGGACAGGAAAAAAGGGAGGAGGTGCCTTATTTTTCAAAGGTTTAGACACGTGGACTGTTGTTAATATGGAAATAGGAGAGAGACTTTTTGAAATGCTCTGAGTAAGGATAAAAGGGTAAAAAATAAGGGAGATGCCATGGTAGGGGTCTAGGGTTAGGGACCAGGGACCAGACCATCTAACCAGGAAAAAGAAAGAGATGGTGCTTTTTAAAAAGCAGCTAACAAACTCATCCAAGACACAGGACTTCAGCTGCTCAAACATTTGTTGGGAAAATAATGCAGCAGGGCATGGATTACCCACAAGTTCTTGGAATGTATTGGAGACAATATTTTTATTTCAGAAGGTGGAGGAAGCTACTTGTGGGAGAGGCTGTTCTAGATTTGATTTTGACAAACAGGGAGAAACTGGCTGAGAATTTGAAAGTGGAGGGCAGCTTGGGTGAAACTGATCAGGAAATGACAGCATTAATGATTCTAAGGAATGGTAGGAGGATGGCTGGAAAAGCATTTCCAGAGAATAGTTATCAGTGGCTAACGATCAGTCTGTAAGAACATATGACATAGGTTCCCACAAGGATCCCCACTTCTATTCATTACTTTCACCAACAATTAAGGTGATGGCGTAGAGCATACAGTTGTAAAGTTTGTGGAAGTTACCAAGCTGGATTGGGTTGCAAATGCCTTGGTGAGGAGTATTAAAGTAAAATGCAAAGTGATCTGGACAAACTGGAGAAATAGGCTAAAGTGAACAGGATGAAATTCAATAAGGACAAATGCAAATTGCTTCACTTAGGAAAGAATCAATTGCACACAGACAAGATGGGAAATGATGGCCTAGGAAGGAGAGCTGCAGAAAGGGATCTTGATGTCATGATGGATCAGCAGCTATGTATGAGTCAACAGTGTAACACTATTGCAAAAACGCAACCATCATTCTGGGCTGTATTTGTAGGAGTGTTGTAAGCAAGACTCTATCCTGACACAGCATCAGCTGGGGAATTGTGTCTAGTTCAGGGCACCACATTTCAGGAAAGACGTGGACAAATTGGAGAAAGTCCAAAGGAGAGCAACAAAAATGATGAATGGTCTAGAAAACACAACATGTAAGTTGAAAAAACTGGGTTTGTTTAATCTGGAGAACGGAAGACGGAGGAGGGACATGATAACAGTTTTCAAGCACATAAGAACTGTTACAAGGGGGAAGGAGACTCTTCCATGTCTTATTAAAATG
This sequence comes from Podocnemis expansa, assembly GCA_007922195.1. Lineage (NCBI taxonomy): Eukaryota > Metazoa > Chordata > Testudines > Podocnemididae > Podocnemis > Podocnemis expansa. Next base: position 490,171 of record ML682026.1, on the reverse strand, counting down.
AGGCATGAAAACAGGTTATCAAGGTGCATGTGGAAAATGGGCAGCCTACTCTGGAGACAGTAGGACCATCGGCCACCATGGAGAGAGAGGAGGGATATCTGATGTGCACAGAGTTATCAGGATTGAGCCACGTTAGTTTTAAAAGAAATAAGAAATGGAGGGTGTGTTAAAGAAGCCCTTAGAGTTTCCAGGGCTGCAGTTTGCTGCAACAGAAGGCTGCAGTTAGGATCCAGCCACTCATCTTGCTTTTGAAGATTTAAGAGAGAAAGAACTTCAAAGGCGATACAGAGAGACATACTGAAATAACCTGGAATGTCAGATTAGGGTTTTCAGCCCTGAAGAGCATCACAGCCTCACTTGGGGTTGCTGAGAGGCACAAAGAGCCTAACGACGTCACATCCCATTCCCTGCAGAAGGTAACAATGAGAATGTGATCCATTCCCACCAGCCAGTCACAGCTGAGCTACTGTGCGCCTCTCAGGGACTTCAGCTGAGATAACTGTTCATCCCCCTGCTTCGTGTTGCTTGGAGAATGCATCCACATCCATCTCCTTAGGGCCACAGGAGTTACCAGGTTAGATCAGAACAATGGACCATCTTGAGAGGAAATGCACAAAACGAAGCAACAGGCAGAGAACCTGTGCCTAAGGGTGCATTTCATCCTATTGTCCGTTATCTTAAGGTTGGTTTATGTCCCAAAGCAGTGGGTTTTTTTATCTTTCCAATGCTTGGGAGTTGGGTTTTTGTTGTTGTTGTTGAATTCTTAACTCTTACAATTCTAACTGGAGATGTTCTCACTTGCCCTTCCATCACATACATACAGTCTGAACTTTTGCCTCGGACTTCTTCACATACAAATGACACAGTATGTACTTCAACACTGCCAATAGAGAATGTATGTTACTCTAGTTGTGGTCAGAGTGGAAGAAGCTGATGTGCACACTGGAGCTGGTTCGACATGAAAAGGGAGTTTTATGGGCAATCTGATGAGTCAGAGTGCACTTGGGCAGTTTGACATTTAAGTGATTAAGGCCTTGAACTGAAGTTTTTGGTTAAGTTAGCTGGTAATTTCCTGGATTTTTAGTGATTGTGTTCATTAAGAATAAATTCAAGCAACATAATTAGTGCAGATTTAATATTATTTATGTGAGATGAAGGTCATAGATAACCCCTAATCAAATTTTGAGGATTCACACTCTGTATAGACCATACCTCATTGTCTTCCAGCTCACTATGTTAATCTCTTTTACTTGGCAGTTTTCCAAAGTCTGAGTCACTCCAGAAATACTTCTTCAATCTAGACAGACCTTTCATGACATACAGAATATTATTAGGTTTGACATACACAGCCTACGCATGAAGAGGAGCTATGAACTACATCATATCTGACTAACTGGGCTGGCTGTTGGCTCAGAAAGCAAACTTCATAGAAAGGCAAGGACTGGATATCAAGAGGAACTCATTCTTCCTGGCATGTCACACAGTTAATGATGAATTTAAAAGGCAAATTTTCAAAATGACTCAGGCTACATGTTGCCAAAATACCCCTGTTCTGCTGGTTCTTGACAAGGGAGTTTAGAGCAGGCATGTGGGGTTAGTATTTAACTTCACGTGTTAGCGACCACCCACAGTACAGGAATGCTGGGAGCGGGCAAATAGGAGCATTAGCCCCAGAGAACCTGATCTAAGCATAGGAAAGTCCTGTCTCTGGCCCTTGACGTTCTTCCTTTCAGAAAAAAGCCCAGTACAGGTGACAGGTGCTCTCTTGAGAGCCCCAACACCCACTATCCACAAAACAGGGACAGCCTGACCTTCCCTAATACACTCACTCCTGCCCCAACATGTCTCAATCCCTCCAGGAGGGAACACTTTGACGGGTGATGGAGGACTCAAGCCTGCATGCTCTTTTTGACCTCTCTTATGACTGCCAGCCGCACTGGTGCATTTGTGAACACCTCTGCATTAAGAACTTATCTCCCAGAGAGGCCACCAAATAGCTGGGAGATTGGTACAATTTCTTCATGCAAGTTCAGGCCAGTAGCCTGGCAGTGGAAAGCTCCCTCTCCTGGAGGATCGGTCCATCAGTGGCTATTAGCCAAGATGGCCAGAGATGCAAACTCATGCTCCTGGGAGTCCCTAGCCTCTGCTTGCAAAATGCTGGGGATGTACAACAGGAGACAGATTCCTTGATAATTCTCCTGTTCCACTGATTCTCTCTGAAGCATCAGCCACTGGGGAAGACAAGATACTGGGCTAGATGGATCAAGTATGGCCATTCTTATATTATGCTCTCCCTTTATCAGCCCCTTGAACTACAGTGCCCTTATATCATCCTTCCTGTCTCTAGCACCCTCCTCACAGTTGTCATATTCCAAGGTGCTTCACCTGCTACCAACAGGGCAAAAAACACGAACCAAATGTTTGGACTCCGGCAAGTGCCGTTTCAGGAAACCTCTGTCTAACTCACGTCAGACCTAGCAGCACTCAACCATGGCTTCAGATCTCACCTACCAGTTTTGAAGCACATACTCTTATTTGTGGATTTTAGGATTGGAAGCAAAATCATGCTCATAACATTAACTTCAACTGCAATGTTAACTATGGGATGGCTGCTGCTATGGAATATAGAGAGTCTGAACTGTCAGTTGCAAACTCCTCCTAGATGAGATGGAGCTTCTGCCAAATGGACAGGAAATCTTCTTCTGATGTGGAATCAGGTCCCAGATAATGCAGTAGGTGATCACAACATCATGATCATCTGTGTAGTCTTAACAGACACCATTCTTCACTAGTTAAATACAAATAAGGAGGACACATGCAGTTTGAAGTTACAAGCACCTATGTTTAACCACTCTTATTAAGACTGATAGCTTGCAAAGGTTTCCTGACCCCATTGTCGAAGAGAACATCTGTTCATTCCCTGGTGGGAACACACCAAGATCTCAGACTTACTGTGGAAGAGAGGGTTTCCTTGCATGTAGCACACAGCTGCACCAGCTACGGCAGGATAAAATTTCAATGGGCCTATGGCTTGTGCATCAGGCCATAGGATGATCAACAGTTGCTGTCAAGTAGAAACTACCTCAATGATCTACAACGAGCACCCAGATCCAAACCTGGAATATTGTGGTAAGTACAGCCATAAAAGGTTCAGCCTCGGACTGTCTGTTGATCCAGTATGAACTGGTCATGGATGGTGAGTTTGCAGCATAGATCACTGTTGGAGACAGGATACCAGAGTCGCTGGCCTATCCTGGCCCAGTTGAGTGGTTCCCATCTTCCCAAGCTCTATTCAGTAGTGATGGGTTGGACATTTTTGTAAACCAGTGGCCTGTTTTCACTCTGAGGTTGTGGCAGGCCAGAGAAGCGTCCTTCGGAGAGCTGTTCCTTTAGGGTGAGATTTTCAGCGATCCCTTGACTTCAGTGGGAGCAGAGTTAGGCCAGCGTTGGGTGCTTATGAAAATCTTGCATGGAAAGCAGCAACTGTATAAGAAACAAGGCATAAAGTCTGACAAAGTGGGATCTTCTCCCATGAAATGTCATGTGATAAATTAATTTATTAGTCTAAGTGCCACAGGACTCTTTGCTTGTTAAGGCATAACCAGGACATCCTGCTGTGATGTTATGTGCCCCTTTCAACCAGTAGAGGGTGCAACATATCTCTTTAAAGAAGCCCAGATCACTGGAGGACTCAAGTTCCAAAGGGGCAGCCGAATTAGTTTAGTTCAGTAAAACAAACAAGGAGTCCTGTGGCACTTAAAGATTAACAAATTTATTTATTGCATGAGCTTTTGTGAAAGAAAATCCCACTTCATCAGACACTTTGAAGATGAGGGAACTTGCAGAATGGGAGGAAATAAGTGCAGGGGAGTGTAAGTCAGGTCACACTTTAACATTTTGATACTCATTGGAGCTTTGTTTGGAATAGCCCCCATTAATAGAATAGAATCAAATCATAGGATTGGAAGGGACCTCATGAGATCATCTAGTCCAACCCCGCATATCAAGGCAGTTGTAAAGATTCAAACACTGGGGAACAGCTTATAGAGGAAGATGAGGTCAAATCACCTGTTGTAATGAGAGAAAAATACAAAGTCCCTTTTAAGCCATGAAGTAATGCAATCAAATTTGCAAATAAATTCAATCTTGTCAGCTTCTCTTTCAAGCCTTGATCTGGTATTCATCTGTCTGAGCACCACAATTAGTAAATCATCAATGGAGTGACCAGGAGGATTGAAATGTTGACCCACTGGTTTTAGAGTGTTGAAATTCCAGGTCAGTTGTGAAGCTGGATTTCTGGGAGACACTGTGCAAGGGGAGCTCTCCAGCAGCAGCTGCACAGGTGCCATCTCTTTGGTGAATACTCTGTTAATCCCCACTGTATATGTGGCCAGCAGATCAGGGAGTTAGGTGTAGTTACACAGAGTTGTTTTATACTCTGCAAAGTGCAAAACAAGCTAATGGTAAGGCCACTCTTTGTCAGTGCCCAGATGCAGCTGTGATGGGCATGTCAGAAATGCTTAGAGTGCCACAAAACTCAGCATGGCCATTGCCTCCAGAAGGGGGATCCATGAAGAACCACAAGGACCCAGAATGTCAGCTCTTGGCGCCAAGCGAGCAGGACATGGAAGTCAAGTGACCGGAGGCTTAGCTCCTTATTCTGGTCTCCCACGGTGAGGATGAGGTGTCCTTAGCTCCCCACACAGAAACAGTTTTGTCCTGTTGGGGGAGCAAAGGGAGCACTCTCGCATCCTGCAGGGCTGGAAGGAAGCAAAGGAGCGTATCTTATGGTGTGAGCAGGGGACTGGGCATTGGGGCTGCCACAGAGTCAGTTTGTGACTGCTGGCCTGTTGTGTCACCTCTCATCACCCCACAGAGCCACGGGGAGATGTCACACATTCACAGGGGGGACGTCCTGGGAGCTCCTTTGGGGAAGGGCCAGGTAGAACATACGTATCACGAGACAGAGTGCACTGGGGGGATGCGAGCGGCTTCCGCCAGGCCCCTTGGCTGCTATCGCTTCTCTCAGGAATGTCCAGTTACGTGTGGTTCAGTGACAGCACTGCCAGCAGCAGAGCACGAGTCTTTCAGCTTAATCCCCATGACCTGACTTAACTTGCTGACGTGGGCTGTGCCTGGCACGTTCCAGCAACTTCCTGATTAAAGGGAATAATTCTCCCAACACCAGAGCTCCAAGGGCAAGGAGCCGTCTGCTCACCTCTCCTGGGGAAGTCACCTGCTTGTTCTACGGACAGGTGGTCTTAGCTGGGGCCTGGCGGGGTGCTGCATTGTGGGCATTTGCCCAGAGCCCCATGGGTGGAGGGCCCCCTGTGCCTCAGCTCCTGGTGGGGCTGGAGTGCTGGCAAGGGCCCTGGGGAGGCCAGCAGTAGGACCAGCTGGAGAAGTCTGGGGGTGTGCTGATGGTGTTGGGGAGCCACCAGGGGCCCTGGAGGGTCTGGCAGGGGGGCCGAGGCAGGCCCCACAAAGCTGACACAGGAAGGGCAAAAGTCAAGGATGAGGCCCCCACGTGGCATGGGGGACCTCACCCTTGACTTCTACCGAGGGCCCCGGGATGCTTAAGACCATCCCTGGTTCAATGTGCTGAAAGGTGAACTCGGTCCCTGACACAGCTGTGCAGACTGTCCCTTGAGGCACAGAAATAGGAACAGATGAAAAACTGAAAGGGAGGAAGCAGAAACTTCATGGCACCTCAACCACTCTGCTGCACAACCAACTCCCAGCAAGGCTGTGACTAGAGTGGGGTGAATGGGTCAAAGCCCAGGTGCTGAATTTTAGAGGGAGTCACCAGACTCCACCAGGCCCCAAAGAGGAATGTGCCTTTGCCGAAAGCGCATTCTTCTGGGAGCCAGGCTGGGGCTGGGGGAGTTCACCTCCCGTCTTGCCCCTAACCATGCTGGCTGCGTGGGGGAGGCAGCCCCTGCCTGTGCCTGATCCAGGCTGGGGTTGGGGGGGTGTGCCCTTGGGGCTGCTTGTCCCGGGCACCAGCAGGCCTAGGTACTGCCCTGACTCCTAGAGACCTGATGAAACACCTTTCACAGGCCTTCTGCCCATATGTTCATAGACTCTGAGGTCAGACAGAACCAGTATGATCATCTAGTCTGACCTCATGTACAATGCAGGCCACAAAACCTCACCCACCCACTCCTGTAATAAACCTCTAACCTCAGAGTGATTAAAGTCCTTGAATCATGGCTTAAAGACTTCAAGGTACAGAGAATCCTCCAGCAATTGAGTCATGCCCCATGCTTCAAAGGAAGGTGGAAAACCCCAGAGATTTTGTCAATCTGCTGCAGAAGAAAATTGCTTTCCAGCCCTAAGTACGGTGACCAGTAAAACCCTGGGAATGTGGGCGAGACACCAGTCAGATACCTAAGTAAGAAATCTCTGTAATAATTCAGGACCCAGCCCAACTAACATGCCATCTCAAGGCACTGGCATATCTGCCACCAGTAGTCAAAATCTGGTCAATTGCCAAACTAAGCTGTCCCAACACACCATCTCCTCCATACATTTATCAAGCTCAGTTTGGAAGTCAGCTTGGTTTTTTGTCCCCACAGCTCCCCTTGGAAGGCTAGTCCAGAACTTGACTCCTCTGAAGGCTAGAAACCTGCATCTAATTTCAAGTCTAAACTTCCTAATGGTCATTTTATATCTATTTGTTCTTGTGTCCACACTGGTACGGAATTCAAATAATTCCTCTCCCTCCCTGGTATTTATTCATCTGGTGTATTTATAGGGGGGAATCATATCTCCCCTCAACCTTCTTTTGAGTAGGCTAAACAAGCCAAGCTCTTTGAGTCTCCTGTCATAAGGCAGGCCCTCCATTCCACAGATCGTCCTAGCCGACCTGTTTGGCATCTGTTCCAGTTTGAATTTATCTTGCTCTGCATGGGCCAGAAGCTTTCTAAATGACGAACAGACACAGCAGATAACATTCTCTCTTTATAAGAGACCTGCAAGTAAAAACAATTGACAACACTGGCTTCCTGGTGATGGTGTGGAGTGAGTTTTGCCTTTTCCTAGGAATCAGTGTCGCGCAAAGAAATCAGCATCATGTAAGCATTGCTCAGGGAACAATAGCCCCTCTGGTAAGACGTGCTCATTGCACGCAGAATCAAAGGCTGCACACGAACCAATGGGAGAGGGGCCTGTGGCTGCCTATCTGTTAGTCTTCAAGTGCCACACAACTCCTTGTTGTTTTATCTGAGTCCTGCCAAACTATGAGGAGCAACTGCCAAGCCTTTCCTGCAGCAGCTGGCCTGCTTTCTGATGCAACAAGAATCTCCTTGGAGGGTTTTTATCTTGTTCCTCTCAGAGCCAATGCCCACTGTGACCAACAGGGGCCCTTCCACTGATTTCTGGAGGATGGATCAGGCCTTTGAGAGATGACTCTCAAACAGAAATGAGTTCCCAGAAGCATCATCAGAGTGCACTGCTGGTAACACAGGAACAAGTCTAGTTATTTGGCTCCCTAACCACCAGGCTGGTCATCCTCACACTCATTCCCAGACCCAACAACTATGCATAGTCATTCTGAATGTCTATGAATTTGTCGCTATAAACTAGAACCAACTCCTCCAGATGGTACTTCATTCCCATCTAAAAATTTGGCCAGAATCAATTTGGCAAATTTGTGTCAAATTTTTAGGTAGTTTGGGATCAACTGAAAGCACATTTTTTGGGTGAATGAGCTATTCAGAAAATTTTGCCAGGCTGTATTCATGACAGCTATATTGAGCGTAGCTTATGAACAGAACTCCATAGTTTTATGCGCCAGTAGACAGTGCTTCTTCTGTTCCCCAGCCACGCGTGTCCCCCATTGTAGATGGCTGTAGCTCTTTTACACAGCACTCCTGTAACAATGACCAGCAGTTGCGCTCCACCCGGGGTGACACCATTGGGAGTTCTAGTGTGGATACCACTGGAATTGAACCACCATATTTGTCCAACCTTGCTCCTTTCTGCGGCGGGGGAAGGTTGCCTAGTGTAGGCAAGGCCAAAGACAGTGTTTCTCAACCTTTCTGATGACAGGGACCAGCTCGCTGCCTTCCTAAACTGTGCTTAGGGACCAGCACCAGCCCCACAGACCAGTCGCTAAGAAACACTGGCCTACGAGACGTGAAACCGCCAAGCAAGCAGCCATAGGAAGGCCAGATCTGGCTGCCTCAGTATGGTGGAGCACCAGAGAGAGTCTTTGGGGAAAGGTGCCAGGACACACTGTGAAACTTGGCAGTGCTTAGAGAGCACCTTCTCATTTGAAGCTTTTGGCAGATGCTTTTCAAATAGAGGCTTCCTCCAGCACTGATTCAAATCCTCAAGTCTTCAAGTTTAACATGTGGCCTGTGCTTATATTATGTGCTGACAGTTAAGCATGTGCTTATTTGCAGTGCGGAATCAGGACTTCTGGGAGTTCATCTGAGTTCAGGTTTATCTTGACGAGAGCCTTTTCCCATCTAACAGCTCTCTAGTTATGTCCCCGGAAGCAAGGAACCCTGGTGCTGACTCCTCTTTAGTCTTTACACCACTGCAGTTTTGACTTGTAAGCTCTCTCAGGCTGCTCCATGCAGGGTTCTCTTGCATAGCATTGGAAAAAGGAACAAGGAATTCACCCATTCTTAGCTGGAACCAGCCAATGCAAATACAGCATCTGCCCCTCTTACTCACTAAGCTATAAAACGCAAATGAATCTATGATCATCCAGGATCTAGACTCCTGTGCTCCCTGAAATGTCTCACTGCACACAAATTTTGTGGCAGCGAACCACTGAAAATTCAAATGCATTTTGGTGCCATTGGGACAGAGAAACTCCTCAGGGTATGAGATGGGAGCTTGCAGCATTCAAGCTGATGTCATGCACCATCGTGCCAAGATGGCTGGACAGCGTGTGCCAGTACACACGCCTGTGTCTACATGCCACTGCACATGGATCGTGTGTGAGCAGTAGACAGGACATTTGTTTGTGCAAGGACACTAGCAGATATGTTGCAACAGAAAGTCCTGCCAAAGCACCAAGGAGACAATCACGGTGTTGGTAGAATGGGTGCTTTTGAACTCCTGTGAGGAGTGGAGTTCCAGCAACCATGTATCGCCAAGTTCAGCTCCCCAAAGGCCTTTTAGGGCTATGTTAGATCATCCTCAGAACAGGATGCACAGAGACAAACCAGGCAGCTGACTTCCGAAAAACAAGGAGTCCTGTGGCACTTAAAGTTCTCCCATCTTCAAAGCATCTGACGAAGTGGGATTTTCTCCCAGGAAAGGTCATGTGAAAAATAAATCTGTTAGTCTTTAAGTGCCACAAGACTCATTTTTTTTTCTTTTTTTTTACTTAAAGACTAACAAATTTGTTTTTTGCATGAGCTTTCGTGGGAGAAAATCCCACTTCATCAGATGATGTGTTTACATCATCTCCTTCTCTCTGACAAGGGAGATTTGTCTGTCCCCACTGACTGCCCCACCCTCTGGAATGTGGGGAACTAAAAGCAGGTTTGGGGTCAGGCTCAGCTAATATTTTTGTACCGCATGTGTACACATGATGCAGTGCCTCCGCGAAGTTCACTAACAGGACAGACTGGACCTAGAGTTCTGTCAGGCATCATCTATCTCCATTTGGCCCAGCCTCTAGAAGGGGCCTGGCTGAGTGAGAAATGATGCCTGTAGACACATGTTGCAAGCTGTGCAAAGATGCTAGCTCGATGGCAAATCCAACCCCAACACAAGTCCAACTGAAAGAAAACAATTCATTAAAAACAGAAGTCCACAAAAGTTCTACAACTCCAGCTAGATCAAAAGTGAATTATCTGCTTCTGTACATCTCAGAGTCCTGGGCATTTCCTACGCTCCCTGCACTAGATACATCTGGATATTTTTGTGTAGCTACTGACAGCAATGGCATCAAAGGATTATGGAGGAGAAAGCCAACACACACAAAGTGAAAGCAGAAACAAGATTCAAAAGCACCTAGGATTCCCATCCCAGTCGGAAGGAGGGGGTTACTTACTCAACCAGAAACTGGCTCCAAAAGCAACCAGCAAAAGGTACATCTGAGTTAGCAACTCCCATTGCTGTCATTGGGGCAGGCCCTTTCATCTCCAGCCCACCACAGGAGATGTTATCACAAGATATTCCATCCTTTGGGAGTTCTGCAAATTCCTGCAAAACAAAGAAGGAGCTTGGTGGCACACTAAAAGACTAACAGATTTATTTACTGAATGAGCTTTCATGGGAGAAAAATCCCATTTCATCAGACACATTTGACAAAGTGGGATTTTCTCCCAGGAAAGTTCGTACAATAAATAAATGTGTTAGTCTTTTAAAGAGCCACCAGACTCCTTGTTTGTTTTGCTGCATTATAACACCACAAATTCCCAGATCACTGCAGAGAATATGGTAAATACCACAGGAGCACAGCTGGGATATTGGAGAATCAGCTGGGTTTCAGCAGGTCAGAACTGCTGACTCACCGAACGATGAGCTGGGTGACACGTCATGGAACATTAATGGTGACATTCAAAATTCACATGGGCAAAACCAGAGGGTTGGTTTCAGATTTCATAGCACAACGCGCACTTTGATTTCCAAGTCCTGCCCTGAGGGATCTTGTGATTCAATGTTTTACCTTCTAAGTAAGCCTTTTGCTGCTTCTGGGAAATGAAGTCAATTAAGCGAATCTCAGGTTCAGAGCTTCTCTGGAGGAGCAGGTTGGGGTACTGACCTGTGCCCCCAAACCTCTGGAGAAGCCACCTCTGCTCCAAACCCTTTCATGCCTTCCATCTGCCACCTCCAGGACGCTCTGCATTAGACCTTCGCTCACCCTGCATGGACATGCCCTGAACCTGCCACAGGGTCCCTGGCTAGAGCTTCGTGGCTCTTTCTTCCAGTCTTCCAGGAGGGCATCATCTTTCTCAAGCAGGTGACAGCCTCCAAACTGGAGCTGCCCTCTCAGGCCAGCCAGTATTTGTATGTTCTGCAGTCCCCATCCAATCATGGCAACCGCACATTATACAGGCACAGTGCTCCGGGGATTGCTTTCAGGGCACAAGGGTATAGCCGTCCTCACTCTGATATCCAGTAACTGTTCTCCTTTTAGAAGCAAGGAGTCCTGTGGCACTTACAGACTAACAAATTGATTTATCGCATGAGCTTTCAGGGGAAAAAATCTCACTTTGGCATGTCCCAGGGCTATCTGCTAGGCCTTCATTCAGGCTGGATGTCTGGAAAGTTCCTGCATTTGTAAGGAATTAAGCAAACAGAACTGCCCTGAGATGACCTTTGTTCTTCATTGTATTTTGCGTGGGGTCAGCAATCGCAGCACTTCCCATTTACAACCCTCCTTTCCTCCAGAGATCCCAAGATACTGCACATAAATGGATTAACTTCATCATCCCCCTTTCACAGAGGACCTGAAAAGGAAAAATTGTTTTCCAAGGTCACGCAAACTTTCAGAGGAAGGCGGGGGACTTGGAACCGGCTTCCCTGTGCAGTGCCCAATCTGTTGACTTTGCTACCTCGTCAGCTGCACATGGAGCACTTTTGAAAAGCTGGGAAGTGGCGCTCCGTGCTTTGATGCTAGGCAGAACTGTTCTTCTGGGCCCGGATGACAGATCCAATCAAAAATGGAATTTATTTGCTGTTCAGAACTTTCAGAAACTTATTTCTTCAATTTCTCTGGTGGAATTTTTCAGGAGTTTATTTTTAAAAAGTTCAAAATTCAGAGCCTTGAACTTACCTCCACCCCTCCAAAAACTTAGGCATACATTTCTGTTTAATTTAAAAGTCATTTCTCAAAGGGGGAAAAAAGAGCTTAGATGAAAAGCTTCACCAGCTGTACTTTACAATCTAATGAGTGGTCAAACTTTCCCCTGGGGATTGGATTTATGCGTACATATGGCCATGGAAGGAGACAGTATCAAAAAGCACATACAGTGCATAGCCACAGATCACCCGTGAAGCTAAGCTGTCACACGCCCATGTAATTTCCCATTGTGTCAGCACATGAGTGCCACAAAAAGTGAGAGCACCTAATAACTCTCTTCTTATCTGGAGTGGCAGAGGCGTCCCCTTACCATGCTGTATTCCCTTGGCGTTCTCCATCTGGCAGGCGTAGGAGAGAGTCCTCGGTCAGGCGGCATCTGAAGCTCCTTAGCTGTCTGATTTACTGGAAGCTGCTGCAGGTGCAAGAAAGGGAACAGCATGCATAGCTGCTGATAAAGAAACCAGTGAGGAGAGGAAAGAGAGGGGGATTCAGAGGAAGCAAAAGGGAAGAGGAGGAGGAAGTGCCGCTGTGGCATGAGGTAGGGGATACGGTAACTTCGCTGATTCCCAGCCTCTGACACAGGCTTACAGGCTGGGCCACAACATGCATCTTCCTGTCACATGCTGCTGCCTGATCACAACTTCATCCACATTAGGTGGCATGAATCAGTAATCCCATTCTGGGGTGGATGAACTCTGTGGCTAGGGCGCACGTGACAAGGCCTCCGCAGACCTAGCTACTTTACTCAGCGGTGCCACAAACTTCCTGCATGCTAACCATGGGCAAGTCAGTGTCTGTGCCTCAGTATACCCATCCATAAGACTGGGATAAAGCTACTTTCACCTCTCTGGCTTGTTGGGAAACTTAACTCAGTTATGTGCATTAGGCACTTTCAGAAGCTCAGCTGTATGAGAGACAGAAGCAGGGTCCGATTTCCATTGAGCTTCCACTTGCTGCAGAGCGGGACTCAGAAATACTGACTTGACTGAATGAGGTCCCCAATATGCCTGAGTGCAGTTTGGCTTGGTTTGCAGGAATTTTGTGAGCTTGAGTATAGATCCATTGCTGCAGAGACACAAGGATTTAGGTGATTCCTGTGACCCTGAGGCCAGGGCCACATTTTTTTAATTCTCCCTTCCAGCTCTGTACCACCTCAGGGACAATTTGCTTCACAAGGGAGCAGATGAGTTTTAAGTATCTTTACTTACAGCCTCTGTTTTGGTGACCGGCTTTTTCTCACTGTATCCTTCCTATCGTCACCCTACCTACCAGACACAATTGAATCATGGGCTTTCACCTCTGCTCCACCAGTCAGACCAGCCATTATTGCCCATTGACTAATTCTCCCACCAGGTCCTGACAGAGTCTCCCATTCCACTGTTTATACAGGGTGGAGCTCCCTGTGAAAGCCCACAGCAGCATCACATTATCCTCCTCAAAAGACACTGCCACGGTAACGCGTATTGCTGATGGTTATCGGCCAACTGCCAGCTTGTGCCCTCCTGTCTGCATTAGCCACCCATTGTCTCTTGTCTTAGTTAGGCTGTAAGCTCCTTGGGACAGCAACCATCTTTTCATCATATCTGCACACAGCCTGGCATATGAGAGCCCCGATTGCTGGCTGAGGCCCCAGATTGTTAATTCAATAGAAGTAATAGCTGGCCTGGAAGTTGTGCTTTAGCCACTGGAGGAACAGGCAGATAATGGAGAACAAGATGCAACCTTAAGAAAAACCCTGGGATCTTACCACACGGAAGTTAGGCTATTCCACTTGGGAACGGAGGGGTGAGTAAATTAGAACAAGCCCTGTTTTGAGTCTTCCCCTGTATAACAGCCGTCCTCCAGAGGGCCCATGCAGTAGTTTCAATATTTAAGCGGAGTCACTTGGTCTACCACTACGAGGCATTCACTTCTGGGGCAGCATGTGGCAGCTGATTCATAGTACAGAGCAAAACTGTACAAAAGACATGAGGACAGAAAGTGAAGAATTAAACCACATCAACATGAGATCCCAGGCAGAATACGATGAGCTGAAATTTGGCCCGGGCTCCTGGGTTAATGACAAAATCAGGCCATGTAACCCCCCGCATATGCTGACTAAATTCCTTCTAGATTTCACTGTGCATCCCTAAAAACTTTCCCTGCGGTTCCACTTAACTAAAGACCCTTCTTATTTCCAGGTCAGGGTCTCGCCCAAAGCACTTTGCTTTCAGCAGGGTTTGACTGGCTAACACCTCTGCTTAACATGCAGAAGGTCCTGGGTTCAATTCCCAGAGGGTTGGACTCGATGATCTCATGAGGTCCCTTCCAGCCCTATGATTTGATTTGATTTGACTCCAGTCCCTATGCTGTTCCACAGAGGTGTCCATTCTCCATCACTCAGGAGTGGCTGCATTTCATCAGAGGGAGAAGCTGTCTTTGCTGAAGAATACCTCTAACAGGGTCTGGAAGGGACTTGGAGAGTCTCTGAGGTGGAAGATGCAGCTGTTCATACCATTTATGGTTTTGGGATCTTTACCAGCTTCCAGTAGCCTTGACTTTAAAAGGAGGGGTGTTTGCTGCTATTCCGCAGTTATCCAGTGGAAAGAGTGGCAGCTCTGAGAGGTGATACCTGAGGTGGAAGGAACCACTTGGCAAAGGCAGCATGACACAGGGAGAAGATTTCTCTCTTTCCTCTTTGGCTGTGAACTCCACTGGCCTCCTCTTTGCTTCTTACAGAGCTCTGGCCCTTCGGCCTTCTCCCCACTGACCAGGAGCTCCTCTGGAGACCCTTGGGCTGTGCTTCAGGGGCTCTAGCAAATGGATAAGAGCTGAGGGCTTTGGCCACAGAGGGTAAGTCAAGCCCCCCAGCACCAGGAGAGTAGGCACAGTCATCCATGCATCATAAAAAAGGATGAGTCTGTGTCTCTATCCCAGGTGGGTAGTGTTCAAGGAACCTGTGATGGGTTCTGACGACTCACCGCGGCAGGTGACTCATTACCACGCCTGTACAAGGGGTGTCTGTGGGAGAGAGCACCTGGGGTGCAGGCTGAGGGGAACCCCAGAAGCAGCCAACTAGCAGGAGGAGGACTGAGCTAAGTAATTATTAGCATAGTAAGAAAGCCAAACCCAAAGGGGTTGGGCAGCAGACACAATGCACACCGTGTTTGGGGAAGCCGGTGGCACTCTATACAATAGATGTCTGACTCACCCTGAGGTGCTGTTCATGTGTAAACACTTTGCATGGATTAGCTTTTTGCTACAGTAAAGAAACACTCTCATGCTATGCCTCTTGCCTTCTGGGGGGTCAGCTTAGCGGGACAGGCTTCTTCCTGCCAGGTATCTGAGCATGTTCAGGGGCAGGGTGGGAGACTTTAAGCTCCTGCAGCCCCATTCCTGGCCTGGCGGCTGGACAGGAACGTACCTCTAGGGCCAGGCAGGGGTTGCAGCTGCCAGCCATGCAGCGCCTTCTAAAATTTGACGCCTGGGGCTTTGCCCCGGTTGACTCACTCTAGTTACGGCTCTGGGTCCTGGTGGGCTACCCAGCGCCCTGAGCTATGGAGATGGCAACGAAAAAAGAAAGAGAGCCTCCTTTCCTAGCCAGGTGGCACTAGACCTGTCAGTCTGGGGGGATGAGGAGGAAAAGTGAGGACATGCTCAGTACAACCCAAGGAGCAAATCTGTGGGGGCAGGTGACTCCACCCCCACCAACGTACAACACCTTTGCACAGAGTCTCCTCAAGCGAGGGTGGAGGAAGCATGACCGTGAGCCACATTGTGTCTCAAGAGTAGCATGGAGCAAAAGTTGTCCCACTTGTCTTTTATTCTGTGCTAGAAATGCCCATCTTGTTAAGGATACTGGCCTGAAATGAAGTTGGCACCATGGCTTAGTCACAGGTTACATCTTGTGAGCCCCTCTGGGAGCTGTTGTGTGGAGGCAGGGAGAAGTCTGACCAGTTGTGACTCAGTTATGAATCCTAGGATTCAGGTAATAAAAGAAAATCAAATTGACATTGTTAACGCCAGCAAACATGAGCTGTTAAAGACACCCCCTGCAATCCCGCCACGGTTTTGTTCAGCACAAAACGGGGATTGCGGCAAAACACACAAAATGGAGCATTTTTTCACTCTTATGGTACTTTGTGTGTACCAGGACACAGCTAAAATCCCTAACCTGGCCTAACTTGGAAGTTAGTTAATTATGGGGGACAGTGAATGGAAAAAACAGAGATAGGCATGAAGGTCAAAGGGCTAAATGGAGGGAACCTGAAGGCGACACTGAGCAGAGAATCTTTTGGTTGCTGGTGGGGATCCAGAACCTGCCCTCCATGGGGTTTATCCAGAAAGGGAGATTCCCCCCCTTCTGTAATTTGCCTTTCTTGGGCACCTGTCAACCCAACCCTCACATGGCTCTGAAGCGTAATGGGGACTGTAAAGGCACTTCCAATCCCTCATCTGGAAAAAAAGACCCCCTTAATCTGGGTCTTCCCTAATCCATTCACCCACAGTCCTCATCATTAATAGCACATTTATCATAACAGAACTGGTGTAAGGGACACTAAACTTGCGCTTTGAGGGTTTAAGATGATCTCTGCCTATCAGAGACCAGAATGAAACCTAATGTAACAGGGGCAATTAGTCTGCATCTCCAGCTCCTGCAGGGTTCTTCCTCCTTCAGCAGACCACTGTCAGAGGTGAGCTATTGGGTGAGATGGACCCTGCCTGTAATCCAGAAGTGCCACTTCTTATGTTCCTATTGACTTTCCTTTTCACACTCCCAATTCTCAGCAGTTTGGGTCATACAAAGAGGAGCAGAGTGCCTCGGGAGTGGGCTGAGATGTTTTCTAGGTGTTCAGTGAATGGTCTGGAACACGATGTGTGACCTAGATAGGAGGATGCTAACATATCTTAGGGTGATTCCCACAGACATGTGTCCCAGCAGGCTGGATTAACCAATGCAGAGTTAACATATGGGATTTGATGACCCAGAGATGCTTCCTGGAAAGGAAACGGGGAAACAGGCTATGGAAATTGATGACATCTGTAAATAATAAAGATTCTGATGGTTCACACAGCAGGGAGAAATTCTGCATAGTTGAAGGTCTGCAGGGGCTCCGCCAGGGGAAATCACAGCCCCCCAAATCCACCACAAGCACAGTTCTGATCAAGTCAGGAAACTGAGTCTCTTGTCACAGTAGCCCTGTGCCAAGAACAGACCCCTAACCCCTCACATCACAGCCTCACAAAGCTGTCCCAGAAACAGCCCTAGCTCGCATGCCCCCCATATGAACTAACCCAGACCCTTGTCCGTCCCAAGATATAAGGTGGCAAGAAACACCCAGGCCAGGACATGGCTGCAACTCAGGCTTTTGCAAAGCATGTGCAAGGCACCTCTGCATCCATGGAGTGAGTCTAACATCCTTGTCACCATGTTTCTATTTCAGGCAACTCCATGCCTGCCTAGCCTGTCAGCCCTGCAGGGAGACTAGATGACTTCATGAGGGCCCTTCCAACCCTATGTTTCTATAGGGCTCCGGACAAGGTAAATACTCTCAAACACAAAGCTCATTCTGTGCAGAACAGCCCATTGCCCTTGGTAACCAACTCAGATTCATCAGGTCTTTTCCCCATCCCGTAGCACCATGATGGTCGGTCTGCAGTGCCAAGAGGCTGCAGTGTGGGGCACCAGATGGACAGACAAACCAAAGCCCATGGCATTGTATCCAATCACTCTCAAAACACAAGAGGTCAAATTGAAATATATCCATTGTTCCCTGCCCTAGTGGGAGTCCCCCCATCAGTGGCCAGACTGGCCTGTACAAAGTGGTACCCACTGCTGCCCAGGTCCAGCTGCTCAGATGGCACAGACGAGACGAGAAGGAACAAGGAGGGTGGAAGGAAGGGGTGTGGTTGGCACATGTCCTAATTCCTTCGTGGAGGTGCTGCACTGTTTGGCTGGGTGATACGCAAATCTTCACAAACCTATCTTGAGGAGTCTCTACAGGGACCCCCTGATTTATTCCACTGGCCCTACCCAGCCCCATAGCCTGACAGGGTGGGGCCAGAACTAGCAAAGTGGGACTCTGTTCCTGATCCATAGGGCACCTGTGTCATAGAGATAGTGAGAGGCGGTGCCCTTCCACTCATCATGCAACACCTCACGCAGCTGAGCAGGTTACGCCTGAGCCTCAGGGCCGAGGAGGATTCCATTCTCTTTACGCTCCCTGCAATAGTGCAGCTTTTAGAATAGAACAGAATAGAACAGAATTGAATTATAGGGTTGGAAGGGACCTCATGAGATCATCAAGTCCAACCCCCTGGGGCTTGAACCCAGGACCTTAGCTTTTATTGCTACACAAGAGAGATGGCCCCAAATCAAGACTCTGGGTCAGGTAGCCCCAGGCTTTGGGAACGGCCTGCACTTTGCAGATGAGGGAAGGATGAATCACAGGACCGGCAGGCACAAGATCTGAATGCTTTTCTTAGGTTGACCTGTCTGAGTGTGAGCCAGGCCAGCCCTTTCTCTGGGCCTTGACTTCCACACCTGTACCCTGGATTAACACCACGATTCTGCCTGCCCAGGCTGACATGGGGCTTCATTAAGCACTGCAAGAGCCCAAGACGGGAAGGGCCCTGGAGGTGCAGAAATATGCCCTCCGAGAGCATTTCCTTGCTATCTATTCAGATTGTTAGGGTCCCTGACACTGGTTAGAACCCATCCAATTAAGCCAGTAGCCCCCAAGAGAACATGACTCCCCCCCCTGCAACCAACATCACACCCTGCACCCCTCTTTCTTGCCAAAGCCCACGTCATAGACAGGCCTGGTCCCCACACTCCAGACCCAGGCGCACAGAAAGGAGCAGATTCCTAAAGAGAGAGCGCCTCCCTGAATGGAGAACATCACATCACCAGCCCTTCCTTCTAAACCGAGGGCATGGAAGTGGTGGGCAATGGGTGCGAGGCAGTCACAAAGGTAGGTCCCTGGCCACGTAGGGCTTGGTTGGTTAAAGCCAAGGCTGCAAACTCCAACTGGAGGCCAACAGGGCCTTTCCTCTCCTCCCTCCCACATCATGGGAGGGTGTCGGATGGGAGCTGCTACCCAGCCTTCATCACCCCAGGTAGCCACAGAGACTCCTCCCCAAACTAGAGCCTCAGTGACATGACAGTCCCGCCCCGGATGCTCTCCTTCAGTGGGAGCAGTCCTTTTAGCAGGGCGTTGGACTAGATGACCCCATGAGGTGCCCGTCAGCTCTAGTAGTTTATGATTCTATGACATCTGTTCCTCAGGGCTGTCTCCTCTTCCTTTAATAAGAGGAAGGAACAGTCTCTCTGAGTTTTCATCCAAGAAAGTTCATCCCTTTCTTACTCTGCCCAGCTGTCCTATTTGGGTGGGCTGGAACAGGAGAGGGGAAAGGCACTGAAGGGGACAAACTGACATTACATTCACTAGCAAGGTAAAGGGGTTGATTGATCACTGCAGGTGGGTGAGGTTGGGGGCTGGTATTGAGAAGTTGCCCTTCTATGGCATATGACAGTCTCTCTGCCCCAGGCAAAGGCTGTTCGGTTTTAAATGGGATTTGAGTTGTGCGCAGGTTCAGGGAAGTGGGGAATTTTATCCCAGAGTCCTGACATATCATTAGATACCAGTGTGCTGTCATCTGTGGCAGGCTGGGGTTTGTTTGCACACTATTGATTACTTGGGTGGCCCAGTTCCACAGCTTTTTTTTTTTTTTTCCATTACGTGCTTCCTCATCAGCTCCGGGCTTCTCCTTTGCGTGAAGCTGACTCAAAGTCTCATGGAACAAGGGGCCCTCCTGGTAAGGATCTGCCCACACTCTGCGTTCATAACTGCAACCAAAACTGTCCCTGGGGGAATCTGGTGCCTGTGACAGAAGGGCTCTGGGAGCTGTAGATCTGGGCATGTGTCCAGAGGGAAGGGGACGCACATAGGAAATTTCCAAAAGGGTAGCCATATTAGTCTAGTCCAGCAAAAAAAAACCAAGGAGTCGTGTGGCACTTAAAGCCCAACAGATTTATTTTTCACATGAGCTTTCGTGGGAGAAAATCCCACTTTGGCAGATGCTTCGAAGATGGGTGAACTTACAGAATGGAATGAAAACATATGCAAGGGAGTGTAAAACATAGGATCAGGTTATACAATAGGGTTTGAACCTAACAACTGCTCTGATTTGCTGTTACTGTATGACCTAATCCCATGTTTTACACTCCCTTGCATTTATTTTCATTCCATTCTGTAAGTTCACCCATCTTCAAAGCATCTGACGAAGTGGGATGTTCTTCCACGAAAGCTCAGGTGAAAAATAAATCTGTCAGTCTTTAAGTGCCACATGACTCCTTGGTTTTTTTTTGCTGCACTTAGGAAAGCAGCCATCTCCTTACGTTAGATGTTTCATACCCTGAGCAATGTGGCTAAGCCAACGTAACTGTCTAGCACAGGGGTCTCAAACTCAAATCACCATGGGGGCTGCATGAGGACTAGTATGTTAGCCCAAGGGCCGCACCCCTGAAAGCTTTCCATACAATCATATTGCAAATATTTATAGCAATAGTGTCATTGCAGGCCGCAGGAAATAAATTTAGGAGCTGTGTAGGCTGCGAGTTTCAGACCCCTAGTCTAGTTGGTGTGTAGCTAAACGTACTGGTGCTTCACTATGTCACCCTCTGGGGCTTTCACAAAGTTTGAGTACCAGACTAATAGCAAACAGAATGACACAAAAACCCTAGGGTTCCCAGTTGTAATAAACCCCTGGGGATCTCCACTCCTGTAAGCAGGCTGCTTTTTAGACAAACTTCCTTATGCCATGTGTCCCTCTCTAAAACTCTGCGGAAAAATGTTGAAGAATGGATGAAGTAAGGCTCAAATAACCCATTGTACTCTGTGCCTTGTAGACTCTTCCCTTGAGCGGAGAAGCTGCCCCAGGTAGGGAAATTTCAGAGTCCTTGAAACAGCCACTGACTGGGGAAAAACCATTCTCTCCCTTCCCTCTTCAACCATAGCCTCTTCCTGGCAAGCATTCAGAAAAATACGGTTGTAAAAAGCTAAATTTATCCAACAAGGAAGTGGTGACTCTGTGACATCATGGCAAATCAGCTGAAGAGTGCACAGGAGAATCAATCTCATGGATTTCCCTAAGCAAGATTTACAGGGTTTAAAAACAACATCCCTCCCAGTCAATGTGTGTACTGAGAAACTCTCCCTTTCTGCCCCGCCTTGGAGAGAAGGCATTATCTAGATTACCTAAGTGCTCCATAGCAATGTGAGTGCCCACCATGGATACATGGCAGTGGTCCTTGGCCCAATGGGGCATGAGAGAATGGCGCTGTCATGATGTTGCATTTTGAATGCAGAAATCAGATTATCTGGACAGCAGGCCAGGGCTGAGCAGTGCAACTGGACTCAGACAGCAGGAGGCCAGGACTGGTGCACCTGCAGGCCTAAGGCCTTGTCTATGCGGAGGGTTTGGCTCCATTCCAGCCGCTGGTGCAAAGACTAGTGCAGATAGGCAAAGCTGCCATATGTCCTAGTGCCTCTTGCCCCTGCTTGAAACTGTCTGCGTGGGTGCAGTTGTGCCTTATAGAGGTGGAGACTGCTTATGCCAGGGGTCTGCACTGGGGGCTGAAATGGGCACGACCTCCCCAGCATAGGCAAGGAGTTGTTTCTGCAGTCATGGTGTGCATATACCAGGAGCTCTGAGAGAACCACATGAAGATATTCTGTAGCCTGAGGCAGAGTCAAAAACATCCCCTGCACCCTCCAAATGAGACCATCCAAAGGATTCAGGTGTTGAAGTATCTTGTGATAAAAAGTCATCTTTGTATTTCTCCGTATCAAACACAACAGACTTTGCAAAACATAGCCCTGTAGAAATACAGTTAAGAGAGGCTGTAACCCAGTGACAGCAGGGGCCCCTTTACATGACTCACCTCTCAGTAATAAATCCCTTATTTGAAAGAAATGTAACATTGGAAGGTGTAAAGTGGCCCTTCCCAGGAGACAGAGGAAAATCGCTTTAAAAATATGGGTGCATTTTCAAATTTAACTGCACAATGGCCCAAGGAAGGACAGCATGGATCCTTACGTAGTAAAGAGATAAGGAGAGCTTTCCTTGGAATCTTGTGCATTTTTTTTTTCCTGATGAAGTCTGAAAAACATCTACCCCTCCTCCCCAGAGATGAGCAGGTTAATGTTCAGAGTGCAAGTTTCTGTTAGAATTCTCACCCAGCTCCACTTGCAGTGAAGTTCCTCTAGCTCAGACACAGACTACATTACAGATTTCACCTGAGGCAAGGACAGACAGACAGCACACATATACTGGGACAGCAGGCCGCTGTCAGAGTGGAGAGGCTCAGGAATGAGTCAGAGTCAGCATCCTAACTCTATCCCATCATTCATCTTCTCCCAGGTGCACCTCAAATTAGTTTGTGGAAGGTTAATAAATTATATCTAGCCAGACTTAAAAAGCCCCAACTGTTCTGTTAATTTTTTAATTCCAAAGAGAAGCGCTTCCGCACCATCTCTTCTACTGAATAAAGCTTCACCGCCCGGAGAGCATCCAGCAGCCTGTGGACCAGCTCCAAGCGATCCTTCTTTGACTGGCTGAGATACAGATGGAACTTCTCCTGCAGGGCTGCCTTCGACTCCTTGGGGTGGACCCCCTTTGAGTGCTGCTCGATGATTTGCTGGAGGCGCTTCAGCTTTTTCACTGGAATGTTCTGGTAAGCCACAAAATCAATCACAGCTTGTTCACAGTCTTCGTTTCCTGGTGCACGGAGGAGAAACCAGCATGAGGTTCAGAGTGCCAGGATTAAAGGACAACCCCCTTTGCTCTCTGTGGATCCCGACTACGAGACAAACCCAGATACAGCTGACAGGCTTGTAACACAAGGTGCCAAGTGGTCAGTCACGCAACTGTCAGATCCAGTTGTGCACCCCGAGCTCTTAAAGGGATACTGTTCAAATTCCACCATCTCAGATCTGACCCTGAGATTTGTCCCGTTTTATACCTGCTGGCCTCATCCCATGGCTTTCAGGGATGTATATTGCTCAACTGGTCCTTGCAAAAAGGCTTGTCGCGCACAGGGCCAGATTTTCAGGCCTTGGTTAGGTACACATCCAGACATACCCCTGACAATCCTGGCATCTGTCCAGACAGCTAGAGAGATGTGTGGCCAGGGTTGTGAGCATAATCGAATTTGCATGTGAGCGCACACACTCGCAGGTCATATGCAAAATAGGAACACAGCAGTCCACTGACCTATCAAATGATAGTCAGCCCCAGCCAGCAGGAAGACACCTGACTTCCACAGAATTGTTTGTCTAGTATAAAGCAAACCAGCTTCAGAGAGACTATTCATAACTCAGCCATTGGATTGCTGGCTTATTCATACAGAGGCAAAATTTTGTGGCCAAATAGTAAGTTCACTGAAAAACTATCACTTTGGGGTGGCTGAAATGGGCAAATAGCATCAGTCAAATAAAAACCAAAACCAAAATGTTAACAAGTCAAAGCAGTTCAACTTTTCACTTTTGAACAGCTTTTGGAAATTTAAATTGATTTGTTTAAAAAAAAATTAAGGTAAAATAGACCCAAACAGTAACAAAACAGCAACCAAATAAAAACATTCTTTTTGGGTTGCATACAATGTTTTATTCAGCCCAAAACAATGAGCAAAAATATTCTTTTTGAAGTTTTTGTTCCATGAGGAGGGAAAACAAATAATTTCGGTTCCAGTTTGAAACAAACTGATTTTGTGGGGATTTTTCAGTTCAGCCACCAAACTGAAAGCTCAGTTACCCTCTCAGCTTTCAGTAAGGACGTTAAGGAAAGGGCGTTTGCCTCATTCAGATGCAATGTTTCTGTAAAGGACCCAGACAGAAGGCAAATGCTTTCTAGATGAACACTTGGAGGAGGAGCTCTGGAGACTGAAGATTAAAAGATGAGGGGAGGGCAGGGGGTGGAGACACAGGGAATGTACCTCACTGGTCATCCTTAAGAATCACAGCGCACCACATTCCCAGGGCTAGAGGGGCACTAGGGTCTCTGGGACATGGTTGTTTTCGACTTGGGTCTGGGTACTGCAATGAGGAGGCCAGATCCCTAGGTTCGAGATGGGTTAGAAAAGTCTTAACCTAAGATTAAAATACAACACAGACACTCATGTCCAGGGTTCCCTAAGAACTGACTTGAGCCCCATTAACCCTTGGTGTACCCTGGAGAAGTGCTTCTCAACCTTTTTCAGGTTGTGGCATATTTGGCAGTATATTACGACCCTAGAGGACACACCAACCCCTCCCCCCTGGCAAATCCAGCCATCTCCCCAGCCCTCTGTGACACACTGACCACTGTATAGTGACAGAGTAACGTGTTTCGAGACAGTGGTTGAGAACCACTGCCCAAGAGGGTCACGTTCATCCTCTCTGTAAATGTGCCGGAGTGAATTTGGCCTGATCCTATATGACATACTGCAGGCCAGAAACTCACAGAGATGGACCCAAGAAATCAGGATCCAAAACACTCCCAAAATGTAGCAGTGCCCAGATCTGAGGCACAGTTTGAACCCTCACTGGAGTCCTGGGAGCAGGTCTGCGTAAAGAGTAAGGTCACCCAGAGCACTGCCAGTACTTTAAGGCAGAACTCAAACATGAGGAAGAATGGGTTGGGTTAGTCTCTGTTAGTACAAACTGAAAGCATTCCACTGACTTCAATGGAGCCACGTCAATTTATACTAGCAGAGAATTTGATCCTATCTACGGTCTGTATCCGTATATCACTGCTTGCGTAACTCAGTGTATCTTTGCCTGTGTACATAGAGATGTACACAGCATAGCTACACAAGCACTAACCTGCTGAGTAACCAGAGTTGTAAATTGGGAGCTCTCTCCCTCCATTCATAAGTTTCTCATTTTGCAAGCGTGTGGTTGCTCAAGAGACAAATGTGTGTACATAAATATCTCAGGCAGAGTTCAGCACCAGTTGCTGATGCTTAACAAGAGAAGAGCACGTGCCGATGACATGACTGAAAGCCATGGCTTTTCTTTCCAGTGAACACCCCAGCTGATCCAACCACCCATTTAGGACAATTTTGATTCCACGTATGACTTATGAGTCAGGCTTCCTATTATAGACCTGTCAACCTCTGCTCTGACTGAACTGTAATGAAATGCTGCTGCATCCAATTCCTGAGGAGAACAGAAAAACACTAAAGGCCAGATTGTCCTCTCTGGTACACCCATGCAGTCTTATTAAAGCCAAAAGGACAAATTCTACATGGGAGTAAACCTGCAGGCTTCATTCCCATCTTATGCCAGCGATGCATTCTGACCAGCACAGTGGCTCAGGTTAATGGCAGCTTGCCTCACCAGGTCAGTTTGGGAGGCAAGGCTAAATACGAAGGACACAGCTGGCCCTTTCCTTTCACTAACTAGAAGTGAAACCAAAATGCGAAGTTGAAATAGAGACTGGCAGTTGTGGTGGCTGGGAAAGCCAGCACAAGTGGCTCTGTCTGCAGCACACCACTTCTGCGCCTGCTGCTGGCTCCTGACCCATTTTCAGTTTCGTGTGTTACTCAGAACTATGTGTCTTGCACTGCCAGAAGGACTGTGCCAGATACTTCAGTGCATCCTGTTCTCACTGCTACTTCAGACTGTACTTCGCAGCCTGACTCTCACAGATCTTGTGCCCCGATCCATGCAATATCCAGGAGATCGGCACAAAGGAAGGTGCCAACAGGAATGCAAGGAAAACGGGCAGGTACAATCCCCGAAGAGCACCATGAATTGAATGGGACCATGGCTGGAGAGGGCGTCAGGGACAGTGTTTCAGAAGACGGTGAATTAGGGAAGGATGATTTTGTCCTTTTTGTTCTTTGTACTTTTAAATGTCACTGGAATGAATTCTACACATTTGGGGAGAAGTCACTCCAACCTCGGCAGTAACCCAACTCTAGCACATGGGTTTTTTCTCCCCTGCCCAGGCAGGCATGATCTCCCACACTATGTCCATTAGTGCTGTCCTGTCCGCTATGCGATTTGGCTCCTCACCTGACTCCTGGGTGCTATTTCCCTTAAAGATTCTGCAGGTGGTGCACAGGGTGTCATGGAACTGGTTTCCTAGAACGTTCGTCTCCTTCCCCTGCTGCGAGCAGCTCTGGTGTGCCTTGCATGGCTCGATGCTAGAGCTGGATGATGAGAAGAACCCATGTTGGCACTTCTCACATTTCGTGTTCTCATATGGAGTACCTGCAAAACAGGGCACAGAAAGAGTCTGAGCAACCCCATACTGGCAGTATGCATCCCCATGTGTGGCATCATGAACCTGGAGGGAGCATGGTAAAAGGAGGTGGGGCCAAGGACATCATCCTGTGCCTATGACATCAGTCACGCTGCACACTGGTGTAAATGAGTGTTCGAGCTGAAAAGAAATGGTGAATTTGGCCCCGAGTCCGCATCTAGCTGTGCACCAAGTTCCTCCCGGTATACGGGGATGCATTAACATCGGAGAGAGAACAGGATGTATGTGCAGCTCATTCACAGGACCAGAGAAGGGGCCCTGCCCTGTGCCCAGCCTCCATCCTTTAAGGAGAATAAGCAACTACCCAACTTGGGAGCTGGCTGCGAGACAGACAAGTGCTGGGGTCCCAGTCAGCTGGCTTGGGAAGATCGATCCACGCGTTAATGATCAGAAACAACTGAGGCAGAAAATCACACCGTAAGAGAATGGCCAGAGTGCCAAGAGAAACCAAACCAGGGACAGAGCCCTCAGCTTTTATGGATGCTCAGCACATGACGCTAATGTCAGGAGTCACAACTTGAGAGTATTTGGCCCTCGTCCCGCTACAAAGAACTCGCCAGCTCTCTAACACCAACCTACGGCCAGGGTGTGTGCTGGGCTCCCTCCTGGGTTCTGGATATCCATGTAGCTGCCTGTTAAAAATGCCTTTTCCAGCTACAGCTGCCTGCTCCTCCTGCGGGAGCCTCACTCACACTCATGGCTTCTGGGCTTCATTACTGGAATTCCCTGGTGAGAAAAGGCCTGCCTGGTATGAAGTCACTAACCTTATATAAAAGGCACAGCTAGTGCAGAGAGCCCATCATCCCACCATTTCACTCCCTTCACTGGCCTCCCATGCCTACAGTCATTGAAGCACCTGGTCAAACTCAGCCTAGGTGGAACTGGCCAAGTTAATTGGTTACCTAGCACCTGTATGCCATGGGAAGAGGCCATCAACCTCATACATAAGATTCGTGTGCACAAAAGAGACAGAACTTCTGCAGTGAATGGCCTATGAATCTGAAAGGCAGTCACAAACCTCAATATCTTCAGAGCGTAATTTAAAACCCACTGCTTGATTGCGCTGCCAACCATTAAAGGGCAGCTGAAAGGCCAAACTAAACAGCAGCTGGTTCTGGCAGCTGGTGTGGGGAGTGAGAAAGAGGGAGAGCGAAAGAAAGACTGACTTCTTTGTGCACATGTTGCAATTTTGGAAATCACTTAAATACCACAGTAGTGGGGGTAATGTAAGACCTAGACAAAGTTAACTCCCTTATGTCTTTCAGGAATCTACATCTCATCTGGAGCTAGAGTACTGTGCTCATGAGGTACACTATGTATCTGCTTGTGTTCTGGGGGAAGGGTTATTGGGTTTATTTTCATTTGCCTGTTTCCCATCTTTCCAGATCCCTAGATGAGGAGCCTAGGAAAAAAGCCCCATGGCTAAATTCATTTGTCAGTGCCGTCCAGTACTGTAACACCAAGCAAACCTCTTTTAGTCCTCACCACAAGCCTTCCTTGCCCAAACGCCTTATTGCCTTCAGCCCTGTGCATCCGCAAGAGACTTACTTTGACCAGATTAGTAGGAACCTGAGGGTATTGGGGGGCGGTGGGGTTGAGTGCCACTGAACCTAATTGTAAGCCCTGTATATGACAGCAACATTTCAAGTCAGGGGGTGTGGCAGACCCTCCACTCCAGGCATCCCTAGTTCCAGCAATATGAAGCACTGAAACATTTATGCTTGGGTAGCAGTAGAAGGACGTTGCCCTTGCAGAAGATGTAGCCACCAGACAGCACCATGGCAGTGATGCGCATATCTATATATGGTGAGAGAATACATACACGTAGTGCAGGGTGGCCAAACTTCCCAATATTATTGGGATGGTTTGAACATTGGGTGCCTTGTCTTATAGATTTATTCCCCCCACCTCCAAAGTAGGGTACTGTCAGGTTGGCCACTACTGCCATCTAACAGGTAAATAATAGCATGAGGATGCAGGTGACCGTTAGATACACCCCTCACCCCAGGCTCGGCACTCCACATACCCAACTGTACTACTCCGGACCCAGCAGGACATTTGGCGTGCTCAATGCAAAAGTCAGACTCGGCGTAGTAGCCAGGCCGGCACTGGCACACTCGGTTGTGGGTGGCGTTGCACTGGTGCAGCTCAATCTGCAGCTCTCCGCAGATGACGTTGCAGTAGCGGCATTTCTCCAGGTAGTTCCAGTACTGCGTATAGTGCAGGTCGGGGCACGGTGCGCACACTGTGGGGGTGTCTTTGGTGCAGTGCTGGGCCACAAAGGTTCCCGGCGGGCACTGATTGCACACCACTCTGTCATGAGTCACGGGATCTTTCCATGGGTAGGTAGGGCTGATGCAGGAGCCCAGCCCAGCCAGGCACAGCACAATAGCACCAACCATCCACTAGACAAAAAGAGACAAAGAAGCCTCAGTCTTTCACTTGCCTTCTTGCAGGGGGACGTCACGTTTACAAGTGCGAGGTACCCAAATGGCCACAGGTGATAACCACTCGGCCTTGAGAAGCCATTCTGGACCACACTGTTATCTTCCCACAGAGCAAGATGCCTCCATACAGGGATGCCTCCCCAGGCCCCCTTTGCTTTGCTGGTGATGCCAGCCCCACTGCCTCATACATCTCCTTTGCCATGCTGTCCCATTGGGACAGAAGGTTCTCCCATCCTGACTCACCAACCCACCACTTCCCCACCCCAAGTGCCTCCATAAGACCTGCTTCTCTTTTAAGTGGTGGGTTTAAGTTGACCTAACACAGGTCGACTTAAGTTTCTGGTGTAGATGTGTCCACAGACACAGAACCCTAAAAAAGAAACTGTGTGACTTAACTAAATCCCTGACATTTACCAACATCCTGCCAGGTTTAAGAGAAGGGTCAAGTTAGAGCTGAGATAAGACAAAACTCTATTTCGAGCCTGTTTGAACATGCGGTTCTGACTAAGGTCAAAGGTCTTGGGGCATGTGGAGGGGAAGTTTTCTATAAGAGACAAAGACACTGACATTTCCATATGAATTTAAAATCCTTTGAGAAACATGTGGATGCTTTACAAAAGGCCTGGAAAGCCACAAAACCTCCCCGTCCCCCCATTAAAAACACGACAGACCGCCATCAAGAGCAAACAGTATGTTACCTTGAACGAGTGTCTCGCATTCGGTGTGCAGTGGGACAGCAAAGCACTGAGGGTATTATTGCTACCAGAATTCATGGTATTTGGAGACGTCTTTGGGTGTTTGGACTAAGATGTTGGATCTGGGCTGCTTCTCTTCTCCTGGGAGACAGTGATGCTAGTCTCTGCCAATGATCCAGCTCTGCTGCATTGAGCGAGAGAGAGACATAGTAAAGAGCATAAATTATTAGTGTAAAGGGGGGTGGCTCTTCTCTCAGGATGCTGTCCATATTGCTACCCTGAAGATCATGGTGTGTCCAAAAGTGTTACTGAAGTCCAAGGACAAGGGTTACAGCCATTCGCCAAAGACTGAGGTCCCTCACTCCTGACTATGATTCAGCCTAAATAAGCAGAGACCCCCTTTCTTGGGGTCTGGCAGTGATATTCAATCAGTCCCAGTGTTGGGTGCATTATTCCAACATGTACAGGATGCCCTGGAATGCAAGACTGTTAGGAATGACTGCAATGTCAGGTGTGCAACACTGGACCATTGTGTGGTACAGACAGGGTCTTAAAGAAAAGAAGTGACTTAATGGCTTAGAGACAGAGTGTGAAAGGAAAGTCACCTCAGTCCACTCAGAATAAGGCTGGCTAGAGCAGATGAGGAGTGTGGGTGTGAAAAAAGATGTGGAAAAGAATTCTCCAGGAAACTCCAGAGAATCTCGTCAGATTGGACAGTCTTGAATGGTCAGTTTGTTGAAAGGCCAGCCATGTGTCTCCACTTCCTAGTGTTATGGTAATTTGGTCATTATGGCTCCCTGTGGTTTTAAAGAAAACGTGGATGTATGTAATGCAGTAGCCATGCTGAGGAAGGATTTTGGCAGAGAAAAGATCATTAATTCTCTAAAGTCTTGGTAGGTTCAAGGACAAAGGGTGATGTTAAAGGAAACAGACAGGACTGATCAAGTTTTCTGAGAAGATCTGGGTTAAAGAGAATAATAGGGAGTCAGATGCAACGGTCAAAGAATGTTTTACTCATAAGGCAGCCTTTTAAACACGCAACATGAGGAAGTCACATAGCTAGGAGCTGGCAAAATCAAGATTGGCATAAAGATGTGAGATGGAGGGAGCAAAGAGTTAGATCTTTTTCCCATGACGTTTGTTAAACACTTATCCCCAACAGTATTGTTGCCCACTATTCACTGTGTGTTGCACATTCCTTGCTGAGGATTCTGCTGTCTTAGCTCAGAAAATCCTGAGTTAAACTGTTGGTGATGACCAACATGATGGCTGTTAATGGATAACCTGATTTCATTCAGCATTTTAAAAATAACTAGTTGAGTTACAGCAGTTTAAATAATGACTCTGAGCATTTGGTAGAAATTTCTAAGAAAAGAGACATGACTTTTTATTAAGGGTCAAACTGAGTATTTCAGAAGCATCACACAATAATTCTGAGAGGCAAACACGCATTTCCACCAGAAAAACCAGAACAAGCTCCCAGGTAGGTAGTGTGGTCTATCAGTTTAAAACCATCTGTTTGACATAATTTGTAATTCCCATTCCATATTAAAGCTCTTCTAATTCATTGAACGAAAAGGACATGTTAAATAGGGTAATGTTTTCAGAAGTTCCTACATAACTTCAGGGTTTCATCTCATCGAACATCACTGAGAACATCACACCTGTTTAATCAACCTGGTTTGCAAAGGTGCTGATCATGTCCTGTTTCTGTTAAGGACCAGAAAGCACTGAGCACCTCTGAAAATCAGCCTGAGATAGCTATGGCTCTCCTTCTACACACCCACCACTTGCATACACAGGACATACATATAGGCATATATGACACCCGCTTGTAAAAATCACTCCCAATGACACGAATACAAAATCACGAAACAAAAAAGATGGATGCTAACCTAATTTTCTGCCCTCTCTCTGATTTCTACTGCTTCTGACTTGATGTTTTCACAGATAAACATTGTTAAAACACTCCAATACAAAATGCAAAGAAATAAATACATTTATGTTCATTCCATATACACCCAGAAGCTACTGGTCACATGCATCCAAGACCCTGTCTATATAGAGCAGTAATACAGATTACAAGGGGTTGGTTTCTAAAGTGTGCTAATGTGTTGTGCATAATTAGATCATTTTGACTCTGCTTGTGTGCATTAAAGGATTGCTAGTGTGCTTTAACGCAATGCTGTTTGAAACTGTCCAGAGTTGTCAGCCTTGCATTTTAGTTTTTACTGCCCTTAAGATCTGAAGTTGAAGACTGTGGCTTTTCTTGTTGCTGTTGTTGTTGTTGTTTTAAACCTGCCACAGTAAACCTTTTTGGAGCAGCATGAGAAATACCTTAACCCAGGGGTTTTCAGCCCCTTCAGGGTCGCAACAAAGCGCCCAGGCTCCCCCTTACCCCTGTGGTGGTGGCTGAAATTAAAGCGGCCCCTGCTACTGAAAGAAAACTGCTGTCAGGCAAATTTGGTGGCAGGGGGGCTTGGAAAAACAGCAGAAAGCCGCAGCCCCAGCTGCCACACTGGCGAGCGAGGGAGAGATTTTTACAGGATGCTGCCTTTTAATTACCAAACGGCTGGTAAATTCACATTCTTTTTTATGGCCTGTCCAAACTTTTACGGACGGCTGGCAACCGAAGGATGTCCAAGCACGCTTGGGAAGGTGACAAAGAGCTTCCACCTGGGCAGGAAGGTGCCTGGCCAGGTGGGGTTTTCTCCCACCAGAGCTCATGCCATTAATCAGTCTGTCTGTCCTTCAGTGCCAGGACTCCCTGCTCTTTCCTAGGCTCATTGCAGTGACACCTAGAGAAAAAACCCTGGAAAACTCCCAGCTCAAAACAGCCTCCCAGCCCTGCCCCTCCTTACCGGGCTGAGCGCTGCGCTCCCAGCCGCTCCCGGGGCCGCCTCTGCCTCCCGGCCCGCGCACCGAGGTGTTTATAGCCCGGCCCCGGCCCCGGCCCTGCCCCTGGAATCCCCTTTTGCGTAACGCCCTGAATCATCGCGCGGGGCCCGCAGCGCTCCGGAACCGCAGCGCCCCCGGGAGCCGCCGGGCTGCGGGAGCTCCAGCCCCGAAGTTCAGGGCAGGGTGCGGGGGATCATTTGGGCTAACACCAGCCAGGGGCGTCGGGGTCTAACCCTCTTACTAGCTGACCGCTGGGGGAGTGCTGGGAAATTCAGGGCAGGGTACAGGGGTGCTCACCAATTTGGTCTAACATGGTTACTAGC
>ML682026.1:403991-457733 GCA_007922195.1 Podocnemis expansa | reverse complement strand
GCAGGGTACAGGGGTGCTCACCAATTTGGTCTAACATGGTTACTAGCCGATCACTGGGGGAGTGGTGGGAAATTCAGGGCAGGGTACAGGGGTGCTCACCAATTTGGTCTAACATGGTTACTAGCTGATCACTGGGGGGTGTAGGGGCACATGGGGAGTGCTTGCTGATTTGGTCTGACAGCGCTACTAGCTGACCGCTGGGGGAGTGGTGGGAAATTCAGGGCAGGGTACAGGGGGTATTGGGGTGCTAACTTGGTATAAGGTGACTAGCTGACAACGGGAGGGTGCTCACTCATTTGGTCTAACGCTGGGACTAGCTGACAACTGGGGGGTTCTTGGGAAATTCAAGGGGGGGGTGCTAGGGAAATCCCTGCTGCTAGGGCTCCCCTCCAGCCACCACACTGACTTGACAGCTGTTTGGGGGTAACTACTTCCCATCCTCGGGGCACAGGCACGGATGCTCTGGATTGGCCTCAAAGTCCTGTACACATGGGTGCACACCAGCAATATTTCTCCAGGAAACAAACTGGGTCTGAAATTTGCACACCCATGGCCTGCTGCATGGCCTCAAACTAGTTTATTTCTACTGCGCCTGACACATCAAAGCAAGGGAAAAGGCAGGGAAATTCCCCCTTCTCTATTCTTCTCCATAGCTGTAAATGCGCAGTAACAACTTCCTAGGTGAGGAATGGCTTGATCATTGCAGCCTTGGGGCCTGCAGCTGCCCACTCTTGTGGGCCCTACCTGGGGGCAGGGTGGCATTCAGCCCAGGGGTGAGGGGGAGCAAGACCCACAGACTGGCCAGCCCTGGGCTAGTGCTCGGCCCTGAGGCGCAGTCCGCAGCACTCCCACCCCGGCCCCCCGGTCTGCCCTGGCAGGTCCAGGACATCCCAGGGGGGAAGCCGGCCAGCGCCCCAGGCCCAGCAGCACCATTGGATGCCATGCTGGGGTCCCCGCAGCTCAGGCTGGCCTGGCCCTGGAGCGCTGATACCAGAGGCTGCCCCACACCCCAACTGGTCCTGGAGGCAGAGAGGCCAGCCTGGGGGTGGGGCAGGATTGCTGCAGTCTCAGACTCCAGGCCCAAGCCAGCACTGTGAGGGGTGGGGGCCGGGACCCAGGGCTGCAGCCCCTAAAGTCCCCGCCTTCATCTGACCCTGATCATTTATCTAGGCATGACACGCACCCATCAATCAGGAGTTAAATAGGGCCTATTCCCCACTGTCATAAGATCCATGCACGGCATGATGGGCCACAAGGGGCCATCGCCGTGGCCAGTACTAGGTGAGGAATCAGGCATGACTACCTACCCCACACACTCCTGAGAGGTTCATTTCAGAAGCTGCCACCGCATCCCCCTCTGATGTAACAAGCTGTGCAGTCTCAGCTGCAAGCCCACAGCTGTGCATTTCCTTTAGATAAGATCTGGATTAGCCACAAGACTTACTACTTTCAAACAGACAGATAAAGTCCTTATTTGCCTTGGCTTTTCTATAGTAATTGAACCTTTTAAAGGCATCCAATTTCAGGAGAGAAAGTCAACATGCAAATATCATAGTGATAAGTTCCAGAGGGGCAGCTGTGTAAGTCTAGTTCAGCAAAATAAGGAGACCTGTACCACTTTTAAAGACTACCGAATTTCTTTATTGCATGAACTTTCATGGAGATCCCACTATGAGATTATGCACAAGACAAACATAATGAAGATTAAGCTGTTAAGCCTGGCCGTTAGACAAAAAAAATTCTTCACTTGCAAACTGGACAGATTTCTCTAGACATCACAAAGATGAATTCAATGGAAACTACCAAGTTTAGTTACTTTTTCAGAGAAAGACTGCTTCAGAGGCTCAAAGATGTATTTCGTATTCAGACACTCCTATATAGGCTCTAATCACCACATCAATCTCAGCATCTTCCAGTGGGGTATTAAGCCACTCAGTTAACATGTCATTTGGTTCCCTCATCTGCCTCCCAGTGGAAGAAACATGCCTTAATTTGGTATGGTCTCTTCTTTCTTTAATCAATATTCAAGTCACAGCAGGCAGGCCAAAGAAATGCACCTTGCACTTGGGGGAGGTGAGCTTTGGGGTGGGGTCATCAAGAATGTTGCCTAAATAAAGGCTGCAGGGTCAGGAATACAATGTCCAAATCACTCAGCATCCATCAGGTTGATAATTTAACACAGCTACAACATTGATGTGACATTCTGTAGAGTTCTACACCTAGACATGCATGCTCTCACTATAACACACCCACCTCATCTGTAGGGTATGCAGCGTGTACATGACTGGATAGCCTCACATCTTCCCACCTTTAAAGAATACGTATGTGTAGTGCAAACATCCCACACACCCAGGGAATAGTGACTAATGCAAGTACTGTAAAAGGCCAAGTAGTGCCCCCCAGAGGAAGAGGCAGTGTTTCCCACTCAACCAGGTCCCCACTTAACAAGTATTTGACAACCTTGAAAGGCGAGTTATGTACTATACGTTGGAAAAAATAAATGCAAAGCCTCTTATCAGAAGAAAACAAAATGCATAGCACGGTGTCAGACAGGAGACAGAGAAGTTGAAACTTCCTCCCAAAGAGCCAAGTCCAGTATGAGTATCCTGCATGCTGCTAGAATTAAGAGGGCCCTGGGCTGAGCATTTCTTCATTGACATAGCAGGTGAGGCTAATCTTTAGTTGGAAACACAGAACTATCATACCTCCAACTGCAGGTCAGTGTTGACTCTGCTACCATTCTGCACGGTGAATCTATATTTGAATCCATGTTCCTACAGCCACTGGACCTATGAAAGATCAATCTCATTTAATCAGAATTTAAAAAAGGATTGGACATTTGCATGGAAATCTGACAGAGTTAAAATTACCAGCTCACCATTGAAAGGGACATAAACCTTCCTGCATCAGAGCGTAAACCAAATTCTACACATGGGATTAGAAAGCAAGTACTATAAACTGGTTATTTCATACAATTTCACACAACGCCCCGTCAAGCTGTGGAACTCCTTTCCAGAGGATGTTGTGGAGGCCAAGACTATAACAGGTTCAGGTAAAGAGCTAGGTCTATCAATGGCTGTTAGCCAAGCCAGGCAGAGATTGCAGTTTGCCAGAAGCTGGGAACAAGTGATAAGATGGATCACTTGATGACTTCTGTTCATTCCCTCTGAAACACCTGGCATTGGCCATGATGGAAGACAGGATACTGAGACAGATGGATCACCAGACCCATTATGATTACTGCAGGGTTTCTTGTACCTTTCCTCTAATCATTCCAATTCTGTTCACAGTCAGAGGGGAGGATGCTACTGGACTGGGCAGAAACATAATGCAATCTGGTCTGGCAATTCCTACCATATGATAGAAAAAAAATAGGTTGACCTTTACAGTGCCATGTTGTGAATGAATTTCAGCTTTATTGCTGTTATTTTTAGGAAGTCTGATGTGGATAATACTAACCTGAATGATTTACAATCTTGTTCAATTCAGCGGGGGACTGGTAGGTGTTTGCTCCCTCAACATTCACTTATCTAAATCATTTTATTAAAATTAATGTATATATTCAGATATAGTAGGAGGAAAAGCTACAAATGTCAAATAGTTAGAAAGTAACAGCCCTGAGAAAGCAGAGATTTGATAGGGATGCCATGAATCTCTGCTTTCCTACAACTTTCAGTGGAGCCCTGACATGTTCATTCTCTGGAATGGTTAAATTCCCATCACATATAACTGATTTTCAAGGTCTTTTATTACCATTAGCCACCTATATTCACTGACCCATCTTGGCACTTCCAGGAAGTTGCATGACAGACCAAATAATGTATAAACATCTGTAAGCATCTAAACAACCACAAATGGTAAACATTCATTTTAACACAACAACTGAATGTTTGGTCACACGCAAGTGTTCAGCGGGAGGACTCTTCCCAGATTTCCCACAATTTTAGATGAATAAACAAACCTGGAGTAACCCCCCTTTATTGCACTCTCTCTCAAGCTGCGGTTTAAACAGAACAATCATTCTGATGAATGAAGCCATTGGACTTGCAAGGGACCGTAACTGGCTCATCTTCCTGTTGCGCCAGGGACGTCTCGATGTTCCATTTAAAATGATAGCCGTGTTAGTCTAGTCCAGCAAAAAAAACCAAAACAAAACAAGGAGTCGTGTGGCACTTTAAGACTGACAGATTAATTTTTTGCATGAACTTTTGTGGGAGAAAAATCCCACTGATGAAGTGGGATTTTCTCCCACGAAAGCTCATGCGAAAAATAAATGTTAGTCTTAAAGTGCCACACGACTGATTTCCATAGAAAATGGGCACTGATAGAAGCCCTGCAGGGCTAACTAGCGAGGGTCTTCTGGCCCTCTTGCCAAAGCCAAGGTATTTAGTTAATATTTGGGTTTATGATTGCAGTGCTTACTAGGTTTGTCACGCTGACACTATGAGAGTACAATTCTGCCTCTGTGAGACAGCAGGCAGCTTCCTCCGCCCAGCTCAACCCTGATCTGGAGGAACAGCCCACCACCTTAGGAAGGGAAGTGTACAGTAAACAAGTGACCTCAACCCACTTACTTTATGCGCTGAGCTTGCCAGCCTTTGAGTCCTAAAAATTAAGTTCAGGACAACACACCATCCATCCTCTCCACCCCCACCACTGTTTCTCTAGAACAGAGCTTCTCAACCTTTCATGGGTCACAACACACTTGCCAGCACACTGAGACTCTACAGGACACACCAGCCCACTCCCTTCAGGTTAAACCCAGCCATCTCCCTGGCACTCCACAACACACTTGCTGTGTGGCCACACAGTGGTGTGCCCTGACATAGTGGTCGAGAACCACTGCCCTAGAATTTACTTTCTGTGAACACATTTATGGGGAACATACAGGCAAAAATAAAGTATTTTGTATCATCTGTGTTTTATATTTGCACACAAAATAGAACCTACCTACACGAATCCTGAAGCTGGAAAAAGGGGAAATGGGCAGCAGGAGGAGCTGTTAGAAATACAGGACTAGACAGACCATCACAGAATATCCTCTGGTGGTAGTTAGCCCAACAATCAAAGCTAGTAAAAAATGTTTGCAGAATAAGATTCTCAATATAAAATGTCACCTCGTACCACTTGGCATATGAGTAGAGCCCTCCAAGGATACAAGTATGTGGATCCATATATGATATCCGCATATTTGCAGAGCTCTAGCTCTGTGAAGATAAAAGTATGTGGACCTGTATCTAATCTGCATCCGCAAGAAATGGTCCGCAGATATCCATGTAGTTATCTGCAGATGCGGATATAATGCAGATATCTGCATATTTGCAGGGCTCTACATATGAGTGCATCAGTATTATCCAACCCAGGGCATTAGCAACACCTGGTAATAGAGCCCTTTGCAGATACAAAATTGGTATCCATATCTGATTTGCAAACATGGATTGAGGATTTAAAGTGAATATTCATGAATTTTCAGGGGTCTACAAATCCTTGGGCAAACTGGGACTGGGAGCTTATGAAGGGTGCTGTGCTCAGCATTTTTGGGGAGGGTCTGGAGGAAGGGAATAGAGGAGCCAGAAACTTAGACCACAGGGAAGATGACACCTGTATGGAAAGGTGTGCCAAATCATAAGGAACGGTGTCTGTCTATGAATGGCTTTGCAACCTCTCCCTACACCTTTTCTGAATCACTGTGCAGTGGGACAGCATTTGTTTTGGACACCTAGGGTTTGGGATCAGAAGATGAAGGCCTTCTAAAATTAGAAGGAACTCTACAGTCTGTCCTAGGCAATGACCACAGTTCCTGATGCTAAGGTCATACAAACAGTAAATCGATAGAAACAACTCTGCCCACCACATTCATCATCTGCAATCTCATAAATGACCACTCTACAGCCCTCAAACCACCCCTTTCCCAAACACTTGTGACAGATCCAGACTTACAGGTGGCCCAGAAGGTCAATAAATCCTGGGTCTCCAAATGTCTTAAGATCTCACCCCCTCCTCCCTGAAGACATCCATGTAGAAGAATATGAAATGAAGATGTTTTAATTTGGGGCTTTGTGTTTTTGGAGCAGTTGGGGAGAAAAAAGCAAGATCACTCACTTGCGACATTCCCACAAACTTTCCTGAACAATTTTCTATTTTTGTTACCTGAATATTATTGTAATTTCCAGATAATCAAAAATAGGACATGAAGTAAAAACCCACTGCACGAGGCTGCAGTAGGTAAAGTTCACTTAAATAAATACAGCTGAGATTATCACTTCAAGAGATATCTCCACTACATAAAGTAGTTCAAAATTACATTCTTCAGGGAAAATCCACACGGTATCTTGTACAGCAACTTCCCTCTAGTGGTGAAAGGAGGGAGGGGCAGTTCTTTTAAATGAGCTAGGATCTTACTGAGGTTCATCTACATGACTAGAGTCACAGAGTGCACACTGCAAAGCACTGAACTATCCCAATGCCACAAATGGAATTTCATTAGAAAAGAGGCCATGACGTATTCAGCTCTACTCTTAAACTTCCCACGCCACACACTGCACAGGCCTCACACGCAGGCAGTGGAAGATGTGAAATTCGAACCCAGAATCAGTGGCAGGAACAGAACACTCAGGAGTGGTTGTGACCCTCAATTCATGAGATGATCTCACATCACTTACAAAGATGCTATGGGAGTGTAAAGTCTTTGCTAAGCTGCCTTTCACTGAGAGTCTGACTTCCATGAAGCCGCAATGACTGATATTTATTGATAAAAAGGCATAAAGGAGACTCACTATTACAAAAAGAATTTAGGGTGAGACCGGTGACGTGGATTCAATACAAAGGAAATTTCACAAGTAAAAAGACTTCATTATAGTTAATGTGTGGAGACATCCACTTTTGGGCAGCCTGGCTTCCTCCACACCTGTTCCTGTTTATCGCCATATTCTTGAAGGGTAGCCTTTCACTCACAAACCATATCAGAACTTCATGGTATCCATCTGTCACAAGACCATGGGGCTTCAAAGAAACAAGAATTGGTTACTGGTTGCTATTCAGCCCATGGGCCTTCTCAACATTACTATTTGCTGAATATCCCTCTTCTTATTTTCCCTGCACAAGTATAAACTTTCAGGTTAAACCCTCATTTAATTATTTCCCTCCATGTCTGTAACCCCTATGTCTCTTTATGTATATTATTTGTCCTTGCTAATGTCTCCCACACTTAGTTTAGCATCAACATCAGAGTTGACAGAGAGAAATACAATCTGTGTACACCTGATTGCAGTCTTCAAAATCATCTGAGTCAACTTTCCAAAGAACAAAGGGGGAAAAAGTAGCACCCGTGTACTCAGAAAAGCCAAAGAGACACCAAAAGATAAACTAATACACTAACTGTAAGGCGCCTGCCAATTTAAATGTACAGTAAAATACGTCCATATGTTAGGACTGCTTTAAGTCTGGGAGAATATACTCCAGCACAAGAGTGTCCTCGGCTTTATCAAAAATCCTCACAGTTCAACTTCTCTTCCTAATTATTCAGCCAGATAGCAAGGAAAGCTTTTGCATCACCATCACAGGAAAGAACAAAACAAAATAACCCAATCTCCTGTCTTTTTACAGTTTGAGCTTATTAGGAAGAAACACAGAAGCAGTTAAAACCACTATCTAACCACACATGCATATCTGCAAATCCACATTGTGACACACTAAAAGTCACATACCACACTGAGACAACTAAGTCCTTTCTAAATGAAGTTTCTTCTAATTTGTCACTTTGTCAATTGAGATCAAAGTCCACAGCAAATGTGCAGTTTTTAAAATGGCAGGTTTGAATTACCCAAGTGACAAGACCCTCTAAAATGTCTCAGAATATCAGACACATTTCATTTTTGAGTATTTTGAAATGAACAAAAGGAATTTTACCAAACTTTCCACCCAAAATCTACCTTTGGGCTAAGCAAAAGCATATCTAGCTTACCAAAAGGCTATTTCCACTCCCTTCCCACATTTCAAGCATCTGAAAGTAAAAGGTTTAACACTGAAGTGCAGCCTCAACCATCCATATTAGTCACTAATTCATAGATTCTAAGGCAGGAGTCAGCAACTCAAAAGATAAGAAGAGCCATTTTAAAAAATTCCTTCAATAACCAAGTGTTTTGAGAGCCACAACGAGTGGGGGGAGTTGGGTCAGGGTGCCTTCTACAGTGTCCCCTGGTGTAGGGTGGGAGGAATCTGGGAACAGGCCCCTTGGAGAGGGTCCTCCAGTGGCAGGGAGGTGGGGACCCTGGAGCCTGGTGCAGGCTGCCCATGGGATCCCCCAGTGGCAGGGTGGCCCCAGAGCCTGGAGCCACAAGTGGGCAGTCAAAGAGCCACAGGTTGGAGACCCCTATTCTAAGGCCAGAATGGACAACTGTTGTGATCATCTTGACTTCCTGTACAGCACAGGCCACAGAACTTCCAAAATATTTCTTAGAGCTAATCATTTAGAGAAATATCCACTCCTAATGTAAAAACTGTCAGTGATCGAGAATCCATCATGACTTTTGGTACTACGGCCAATGGTCAATTACTTTCACCATTTAAAATGAACGCCTTATGTCCACTTTGAACTTTTCTTGTTTCAGCTTCCAGCCATTAGATCATGTCATATAATTTAACAACTGAAAACACAAGAGCAGTGATAAAAAAATTCAAAGAACTGTTGCAAAAATATCAGAATATCCAGAATCATAGCAAGGTGACTTCTATTTATTCTACAAATGCCACTTGGATTCAACACCCACCTCTTTTAGATGGTGAAAGACAAAGCTATGTACACTGCACACAGGATGTACAAGCTGGTTCATTTTCACTTAGTTTATTTCAGAATATCCAGTGAAGTTTTAAAATTGATACAATTCCTTAAATTAGCAAAACTTTAATATCACCAGTCAGGAAGTAAAAATGTCACATTATTTCTCTTCCCAACTTGATGGAGTTTAAAATCTGTTCAGTATCACTCTAAAATAATATGACAAGTCCTTCCACTCGCCCTGCTACACTTCTGAAAACACAAGCGTGAAACTGAAGAAGTACCTGAGACAAAGCCTAATGCTCTTTGGAAGCACACACAAAGCAACACTCAGCCTTCTAGTAATATAGGGAACAGGCCTGTGACTGGTACAGGGCAGGCAGGACTGTTCCGTCTGTACTGTCAGTGAAGTACATTAAAAATGACTGGATTTTAAGAACAGGCTTTCACTACCGTAAACCTCTGAAATCCCTACCAGCAACAGCTCCTGTCACTCACCAAAGGAAAGGGGCATTCCTGGAAAACATGGTTCAGTTTGGTAGGGGACATGGCTTGGCACCTTTACTCAGGCCACTTATCACAAGGGCAGTATTGCTCTCAGGGAATTTTCCCCAGCTGAGCAAATATTTGAGAGGAGGCAATTATCATCAACTTCCTCCAGGCAGGCAGACTTCAATCTAGACGGAACAGAACTTTGGAAGACTCTCCCTACTCTGATAAACGAGAAATGAAGGTTCCCATTTCATTATCATGCTAAGGGCAATGTTACCACTTTTGGCTGGAAGGAAAGTAGGAAAAGACATCTTTTGGGATTGATGTGCTTCAGCTAGGAGAGGAATGATACTATGAAAAGCTGAGATCAAGAGTCTGTAAAACGAACATGCACCCTGATGCCTTTCCATCCATAAAGCACAGTCCAATCTCCTTTTCTGCCGGTTCTGCAACCAGTGCTGATGTGATGCACTTGTCAGTGAGGTTATGGCAGGAAGAAAACTTGGACTACACGCTTGCTCTTGGTATTAGCTTGGCATTTTGGGCACTTCTTCGCAATCTGGGGAGACAGACAAACAAAACACACAGATTATGCGCATTACACTTCCTGTCAAAATGTCAGCAGAGAATAGATCTGCAAGCAGGAAGATTTCAATAGCAGTCTCAATCAAAGATCAGCAATGCCCTCCATTCGCCAGTACCCAAAATAGTCTATATTTGTTGCAAATGTACTCAACATGTAACCATTTACTTAATTGTCTGTGATACAGGAAGGAACATAATTCTCCCAACAAGGTAGCAATGTAAACTGAGCAAATAACTGATTTTTTAAATTCAGGAGTTTAACCAAAAATAAATGAATAAATAAGTCTGAAAAAAATTAGTTCTAGTAAACTGAACACTTGACTTTTTGATTTTGTCTCATGGTACAAACAACATTTACTTTGACCTGAAATGTTTTAGTTTATTTCTGATCATGAGTGTTTTTGACCTTAAAGTAAATTTCTAAATGCAAATCTTTTCAAGATAAGTCTTTTCCAGTCAAACTGTTTAATTAAAAATAACAAAACATTGTCTTTTTCAGTTTTACCCCTTTTTCTAGCCAACGTTATTTGCTATATTTGACTCAAATTTTCAAATAACTTTGGTGCCCAGAAAAATGTACTTCTTAGCAAATCAGACATCAAAAAATTCTGCCCAACTCTCATAGTAACTAGCCTATAGGAATGGTCTCAGTTAAAATTTATTCCAATTATGCAACTCAAAAAAGGGCTAAAATAAAGGGAAAAATGCAGAATATGCAAAAGGAGTTCCAAAACTACACAAACATTTGGTTGTTCAAAAGAAAAAAAAAAAAAATCAAATAAGCTACCAGCTGAACTTCTTGAATTCCCACTTCCTGTTGTACAGTTCAAGCACAGAATAGGGAGCAGACCTATGTGAGACAAAAGGCAACTCACGGTGTTTACAGTCATGGCAAGTTGTTGTGGCAGGAGATGCAACTGTTGGCAAAAATCAGCTATGACTTTACAGTGGAAAAAGCTAATTTTTAAAAGAGGGATAGGTAACATGTATTAGTTATCTCACTGTAAAAACAAAAACAAAAAACCACCTTTTTGGGGGGGCAGGGAAGATAAAACCTATGAGATGAAAACTTCGCTGCTCTGAAGCATATAGCCTGTTGGTTGACTGCTCCGAGGCTGAAACAGTTCTAGCCTTTCTGAGCTTTATGCCCCAGGATTCCTCATCTCCCTAGTTAACAGAGCTAGTTTGTTTCTTGCTGAGGGAAGGGTGACCTCCATGTCCCTCTTCCGGACCTACTATTGGTTCAGTTACACAGCAGCCTAGAACCAAGGTCTCCACTTCCTCCTAGGAGCGTTGGGATGAAGGCTGTTGGTCAACAACAAACAACAACAAAAAAAGCTCTACTCATTTTAAATGTGGGATTGTCTAAAATAAACCTTGTCCTTGTGGAGGAAGCCATATTGACATCCCTGGAGATTGAAATGCTCCACATTTAAAGGACACACAGTGTGGGCAGCATCTCAAGGTCTGCCAGTATGAAAGTTGGTCATTCACTATAAAGACAGCTAGACTGCCGAGTAACTTAATGCACTAGCTTTTCCATTCTGAAACTCTGGTTTCAAAAGGCCACAAAT
Organism: Podocnemis expansa; assembly: GCA_007922195.1. Taxonomy (NCBI): domain Eukaryota; kingdom Metazoa; phylum Chordata; order Testudines; family Podocnemididae; genus Podocnemis; species Podocnemis expansa. The sequence goes on along the minus strand of ML682026.1, from coordinate 446,306 downwards.
AGACAGAAGCCTGCTTGTTTCCATCTCATCCCCAGGTGACTTCCATTTGTAAATGTGCTTTCATATCTTCAAATTAGAAGACACTATACAAGTACAAAGTATATGACAGACCACTGCATGAGGTAGAACAATTGACCATCTGCTCAGGAACAGGATGCCTAAATGCTGTGAATCAGGACTGAGCAGTACTGGAAAAAGTTGTACAACTTCTACATGTTCATTTTACATCTGTCTTTAGCCTGAGCATTAAAGATCATTACTGTCACAAAACATTTACAAAGCCTACAGTATATACACATCATGTGCTCACCTTTGCCACATGGATCCTGAATGAATTCGCTGGAGGTATCTTTTCCTAACTGCTCTTCTTGGCTTGTGGCCTATGGCAGTGATTCCCAGACTGGGGATTGTGTACCTCTGGGGGCCTGCAGAGATCTTCCAGGGGGTATATCAACTCATCGAGATACTGGCTGCTTTTATAAGCAGGCTATATAGAAAGCATTAGCAAAGGCTGTACAAACTAAAATTTCATACAGTGACTTGTCTACGTTGCTCTGTGTATATACCACACAAATGCAAGTACATTTATATTCCAATTGATTTATTTTATACTTATATTGTAACAATGAAAAAGTAAATAATTGCTCAATGACAGTGTGCTATGATCCTTTTGTATTTTTATATCAGATTGTATAAGCAAATTGTATTTAAGTGAGATGAAAGTTGGGTGTGACTCCTGAAATCGGTTCTGTGGTCTGGAGGGCTGAGAGCCACTGCCCTATGACTTGGACATCTTCCTGTGCTGAAAGTTCCAATGACTGACCATCATTCTTCTCACACTTTTAAGTGATGTTTTCATAACAATGACTGGAAAAGGACTAACAGTTAGCTAAAGACATGTCATTTTAGACTGCATGATGGATTGTTAGTCACTTCCTTATTAACCCAGTAAGTTTGAACTAATTATTTAGAATGAACAAACTGATGAGTTACTTGTTGTAAAGTAGTTTAGTTTACAAGCCACCAGCTCAATCCAGCTCAGGTCAGTGGCTGTCAAATGTTGCTCCCATGTAACAGTCATTTGGTGGCCCAGGGGAAATAAGTTGGGGTTGAGTGTTCATCTTCTACTGGGAATGGATTTATGTCACAAAACATATCACTGCTGGGAATGAAGTTGGATTAGGAAAATTAAGCACTGAATTTTTGAGGTGGCTGCTTCTCCTCTGGGCTTTAGGGAAAGGTTGGAAAATTTGTTTCCTCTTTCAGACCTTTCATGTCCCACAATATTAACACTCTGTCTCCCTCTCTCTTTCCTTCATGACTAGATGGAGATCAGACCCTTCATCTCTCTCTTGGGTCACAGAATCTGCCTCAAACCAAGCCTTTCCAAGAACAACAGCTTCCAAAATGGCAAGACACTTAACATCTCATCAATCAGAATCATGCTACAAAGTAAGCCAACGTATATTTGTTCCACAGCTTTCAGTGCCTGGTAACAGGCCTGAAAGGACTGCAGCTGAGAACATGCCTCCCAGCATGGATATACAGATTCATGCTAACTTCACACAAGCTAAAAATAGCAGTGTGGATGTTGTATCATGGGATGTGGCTTTGGCAGACTGCCAAGCCCAACCCCATTCAAACAAACTTCTGTCCAAAATCCACACTGCTACTTTTAGCATGCTCCCCAGAGAGAAGCTAGTGAAAATCCGTCTACACAGGCAGGGAGGGCACACTGCCAGCTGCAGTATATACATACCTTGAGTCCCTGGTCAGAGGAATGGAAATGCAGGTGCTTGAAAGCCAGTCAGACCTGCAGGATAAATGGCTGGTATATGCGGGATAGTGTTGCCAAATCTTAGTCTAAAAGTGGAAGGCTCACATAGTTCCTCCATGAGACACATGGAGGCCCAAGACCTATGCTGTGTGCATTCAAAGAAACCAGAAAGTGTGCATCTTTTTTTGGGGGGGGGGGGGTGAAGAAAGAGTGCTCCTGATTTGGGCTAGCTCATCCAATTTAGCTGATTTGGATTAAAACAGCCATGAAGACACAGCAACTCCACTTTTAACCTGCATTAGTAGTGTGAGTTAAAGCCTATGGGGAGACTATGATTGAGCTCAATCTGCTAACCAGCATTAAAAGGTGAGTTGCCATGTCTTTCCTGCTATTTCAACCTGAGTTAGCTAATCCAAATTAAGAACATATTCTCCCTGCCCACATGAAGACATACATTGTGGGAACAGAGGTGCAGGTGGCACCACATCCATAACGGGTATTTTATAACTACTCTCCATACAACAATCTCTATAGGCTGATGAGAACTTTGGCAAAAGGATGGAAGGTTCATGTGCTTTTGAACTATGAAATACAAAAAGTTAATTTAATTATGGTGTTGTTCAGTTCTAAATGCCACCACTTCCTCCTGATGAAAAATACAGTATGGTGCAGTACTATGGCTCAATAAACACCCCCCCCCCGAACCCTGAAATAATAGCAATTGCGAAAGGATTTATGAGAGAAGCAGCACAGGAAATCCTCCTCAGATTCAAAGGAAGAATTCATAAAGGTCTGGAGCAAATGAGGAGCAAAGCTTGGACTGATCATCTTACAAGCCAAGTGACACAGATGCTGTTCTGTAATCAGTTTGGACCACCAGCAGTAGAGATTAAGCCTGTCTGAGACAGCAGAATACCTTTCCTCTGGGGGGAGGAGTGGGTGATGAGTAAGGAGCAGGCAGTATCCCTGTTTTGTTGATAGCTGTCACTGGGACCTCAGTAAAGATCCTTGGTAAGGTCAAAAAACTGGAAAGGCCTCATATTCAACCATCTCTCCTAGTGGCAGAAGTGCAGACACCTTTAACGACGCACTTGGATGATGAAGCGGATATCCTCCTGTTTCTGCTTTATCAATGATAGGAAACCCTGGAGATGCAGCATGTCTATGAGTGTTAAAGGCCTCCATGCTGAAATCCGATTTTGGGTTGCATAAATTGAGTTCTTTGAGATCCAAGATGGTAGGAATGACTCCATCCTACTTTGAACCAAAAAGAAACAACCAAATTCACTCCATGAGATTCCTTGTTTGATGGAGGCTAGTTCTACAGTCCTCATCTGTAACAGTGACAGATGGCTTGGTGGCCTTCTTTAACTTCCTGCATCTTTAATGTTGAGCAGATCACACATTTTGGAGGAGAGAGCAATTCTATTTAAGGGCTGTCTAGAACAGACTTAAGAATGCATTTGTTTGAAGATGTATTTATTAAGTTGCTTGCATGATTTCCCTGCATCATGCTGTGGATATGGGGCTGATTGGGGCCATGGAATTTCAGTTTAATCTGGATTTTCCACGTCATCAGCATATTCCAAGGTTGTCTTCCTGACAGTCCTTCGAAGTTTATAACACTATTCCTTTCTGAATGCCTGCTCATAGTTCCTTTTTTGCTGCTTTGTGGATCGGAGGGGAGAGATTTCTCTTTCTGCTGTTTTTCCAGCCAGCTTGATTATAGGCTGATTAACCCCCTCGTCCTCTCCCCTGAAAACAGAGAAGCTGTCAAGTTTTCTCATCTTCTCATTTGCTTTTCTTAGGCACAGCTATGGATCTGGTTGGGCTACTGTATGTGAAGTCACAGAGCACTGCATAGCGCAGGAAGTCTATGCAGGCACCTGTTGTGCAGGATGCTATTTAAGAGATGCTTTTCCACAGTCTTCTTATCCACAAGGAAGGCAGCCTTCTCTTCAAGCCAACATAAATTAAAGCAGGATGATGCAGTGGAGGCATGAAGGATGCCTCGTGAATTTGCTTTAGGACAGAGATTTAATCAATGAAATGGAAATGGGCAAAAATATGTTTAAAATAAAAGAGTTAAAATGCACGCAAAAATTAGGAAGTCTGATAGAGTGAGATTCTACATGCCTCAGCCAGGATGAAAGATATGGTTTGCCTTCAATCACTGCAGAATGGACAGGATAGAGACAAAATGGCAAGGGCCTGGAAGAAGCATGAGCTGTGTTTGGTTTTGGGACTTCCCATTCCAGGACTGTCCATCTGGGTCTTTATACCAGCACAAAATTTACCAAAAGTTTCAGAAAATTACTGAAACTAATAAGCAAAGCCAACCTTTAAGAACTGTTCCCAGCATGTTTTGCAGCAAGTGAAGGCACATAACTGGCATTTAAAAGGCACATCATCCTCAGATTTGCATTTAGAGCACTGGAACCTTCCTAAAACAGCAATTGAGAGAGAAGATATAGGGCATGGGGGAAGAGGGGAAAGAAAGAGGAGGGGAAGAGAGAAAGAGAGAGAGACTAAATTCCAATAACTTTTTGACTTGGAACTTTTCACACATTCATGGTTCCAGTGAATTTTGCAGAAAGCTGTGGTCAAAGGTTTGTGCTACATGGTTTGTGAGGCCTCTGTGTCTTAAAGATGCAATTCCTAGCCCTATCACACACCTTCTTCTGCGTGATCTCACTTGATTTTTCTGCGTCTCAACTCCCTGTGTATAAAACTGTGGTACTCTTCCTGACCTCCTAGGGAAGTTGTGAGGATAACTGCATTAGTACTCAGGAGGCTCATATCCTGTGGTGGTGGTGGTCACATGGACAGAAGACACAGCTGAACAAGAAAAACCAAATTCTGTTTTATTTAATGTAGGTTTTTATATCACACTCTTCACTGCGGTATCTGAATACCTAAATACACAAGAATAACCGTGGTTATAAAAGATAGTTTTATACTGTTGTTCTAAAAAAGGATGAATGTAATTAGGATTTCCTACATATTTTTAACATTCTTTTCTAGAGTGTGAGGACAAGATCTCCATCCTATGCATCCACACCTACCACAGTCTGGCTCCATCTCCAGCGGCAAGACAGGCAAACTGTGTGGACTGGTAGGTGCTCTTATGCTGCTGGATCCTGTCAAAGCGTCCGTCTTTTGAGATGTGGGTTTGCTGTACCGATTGTGGCAGAAGGTGAAAATCTTACTCTGGGTTTTTCTTGGCACTTCACTCTTGAAAGTAGCTGCATGTGAATACATATCAAAGAGTACAGAATGTGGTGTAATACACAATACTAGACATACCTCGGCTCTGTGTGAAATCTGACCAGCTGGCTTTTCTAGCAGGTTTGCATTTAGAAGGCTGCCAGAAAAATTTGATTAACTTTTTTTCCTAAGCTACATTATTTCATAACACAAGCAAAATTGTGGCAGAAGGTGAAAATCTTGCTCTGGGTTTTTCTTGGCACTTCACTCTTGAAAGTAGCTGCATGTGAATACATATCAAAGAGTACAGAATGTGGTGTAATACACAATACTAGACGTACCTCAGCTCTGTATGAAATCTGACCAGCTGGCTTTTCTAGCAGGTTTGCATTTAGAAGGCTGCCAGAAAAATTTGATTGACTTTTTTTTCCTAAGCTACATTATTTCATAACACAAGCAAAATTACAGATATGCAAAAATTAGACTATCTAGAAATAGCGAACCTTGAGCAGATCACACTCTCCTCACATCCCCTAATCTCCCCACGTTTAGAAGAATTGTCTCTATTTCCTTGTGTTCACCCACTTGTCTCTCTGTACCCACATGCAGACTCTTTTCTGATACTTAGATTGCAAGCTTTTTGGGGCAGAGTCTGTTGTTCTGTGTTTGTACAGCTCCTACACAATGGGGGTCCAGATCTGTGTGTGACATGCTCTTAAGTGCTACCACAATAATAAACAAACATTATCTAAATGCCAGAAAAGTGTTCATTCCAAACCTGGTGTGTGGCTGAGAGCTTTATCCTGAGTTTCACTGTTTTCTGCATTGGAGAATGAATTCTGCAAATTCAGGGAGCTCTTGGCCTCCTGCACTTCAGGTTGCAATTTCTTTTCTTCACTGCAGCTCATTCCAGTCAAGTCTTTACACATCTGCCTGAACTGCTCCTTGTGATGAGGACGTACAAACATGTAGAACCCTGCCCAACATTTGTATAGAAGTCAGACACACATGTAATAAATTGGTTTAGTATAGTGTCTGCTTTTTGGAAAAGGAGAAAGGTTTATGGAGACTGATCCAGAATAACTATGGATGCCCACCCTTTTTCTAGAGTATCTGAAGGTTTGGTGAATGTCTGATGATTTCTTGGTAGGGGTCAATGCATAAACTTTTCTTCTCACTAGCGGGTGAATGAGTATTTGCATTGGCCTGTCTTAAAACTCTGCTTCCATCTTCTGCAAGTGACATTAATTCTGTTCCTGAGAACAAGCAGCAACAATGAGCACTACAAGGCACTACCACAAAGTCAAACAAGTCCAGGACCCAAAAAAGGCTGTCTCCGAAAGAAATGTTAAGGCACTACTTGTTCCTCAGGGAAGAATCAGACCGCAAGTACAGAAATTTTAAAAAATTCCCTCTCTGGGTAATCACAAGGCTTAGAAAATTCCTTTGTGATACTTTGAGTAAAATTGCTTGATGGCAACATATACTGACATCACATTCAAGCTCTCTCACCAACCAAAGCTGGTCCAACAAAAATATACTACTTCACCCACCTTGTCTCTCTGATATCCTCAGACTGGTATGGCTACAACACCACTGAACATTCAGTAATGAAAAATTCAACAGGAAATTTTGACTCATTGCATCATGTGGTTCATTTCCATCTTACTCTTCAGCTGTGACAAATCCCACATCTCCAGTTAATACAAACAGGGTAACCCATTTCCAAAAGCCTGCAGACTATGACCCATATGCCATATTTTATTCTCATTTCCTGCCAAAGCCCTCAGAGCTACATCTCAGCATTCTCTACTCATGTTAGATGCTCTCATCCTTCAGGTGACTAGCACGTCTAGGATCCACAGCTCCTTGAGGAGAACTGCCTGTCAAAGGCACTGCGGATGTTTGTAATAAGAGGGCAGTAATAATGCATTACCGAGATCCTTGGTCAAGGTGATTAGGCCCAACATGCACGTCTTTTCGTTATCTGTCTGAAAATCTATGTGCATTATTTAAGCTAAATCAAAACCTAAACTCAAGTCTTCCTTGCCAGTAATTGTGGATATAATCTGAAACCTCACAATAACAAACCAGCTCATACATACAGGAAGGAACAAGAATTCTATAAGGTAATAAATGTCAGTTCAAGATTCTAAAGGGTTTTTATAAATAATAAAGTGTATGAATTTTGTCACTATTAATAAACAGTGTCTGTGTAAAGACCCGGGGGAAAAAAATGTGAACCAGAAGTGTTTCTGTCTATTTCTAAAAGCTGAAGATCTTTTAGGGCACAGAACCAGGTATGGCCATCAGTAGCCAAAGGAACAGTAGTTTGAGAGTCTATGCAATGATCAGCACTGTAAGGTCAGATGAACAGCCCTTGACAGAACTAAGGAAAATAACTTAATGAAATCATAGGAGTGAGAGAGGTATATCTGGAGGCTGTGAGTGTAGTTGTGGAGTATGTTACGCAGGGTATGTCTACACTGATGGTGACAAATTCCCTGCCTTCAAATCAATTCTTCTGGATTGACTGAGCAGAAGTAAAGACCCTCTCAACTGATCGATTTAATGAATCTGCTCACAAAAAAAGAGTAACACTCCATCAATCCGAATGCATTTTCCACTGACACAAAGTAGGGGAAACTGTGCACAGAATGGAATTTAGGAAGTTAATGTGAGATGCATAAGCTACTCTACATAGCTTCCATATCCCCATCAAATTTGCCAGCAAGCATAGACTAGGCCTCAGGTTTTATCTTAGGCTATATCTGTGCTGATGGTGGCAAATCTGCCACCATCAGATTGATTTATCTGGTTCAGCTGAACAGTACTAAAGATGTGCTCAGTCAATCCAGAAGTCAGTGTAGTAAAACCACTTCCTCAAATGGTGCAGCGCAGTGGAGATAGTGCACAGAAGGGAAGTTACAAAGTCAATGGCTGTTTTAAAAGCTACTCCTCATAGCTTGAGTAACTTCCAAAGACTGCTGCCAAATTTAAGTATAAACCTGGCCTTAAGTTTAAGTTTCTGCAGGGGACAAGTGTTATCAGAGCATGTAGAAGCAACACCCAATTTTACACCTTCAAAATTAACTGGATTTGGCTAACACTTTTATGCAGTAAATGCCATTTGCCCAATGTGCTGAATAAAGAGAGAAGAGATGCAATGTGTCCTGTCAGTGCTAATCAATCTACAGGAAGGACAGTGGTTGCAAACCAATTTATACCAATAAGCATTTACTGTGTGAATTTTAGGTGTGTGAGGGGGAAGGCTCACACACCTAAACCTCTTTCTAAAAGAAACAAAAATGTTAACAAAGATACTTGCGTTGCAAGAGGTGAAAGTTCTCTGGCTTCTCAGTGGTAAGGGCAGCTATCACTACTACCATGGCGTCATAGTCATCTGTCTTCTTATACGCTGCCAATGCTGCACAGAAGCGGCTGTAACTGTTTTTGTCCAAAGCCTTTTTCAGATCATTGAGATACGTAACCCTGACTAGCTCACGGTAGTCCTCTCTGACAGAGCTTGATGCCTCTTCAAGGTCCTTCTTTGGGATGTGGGCATGATCTTCTCCTGAAAGAGGGCACAAGTTATCAACGTTTTAGGAAGGACAATCTAGAATTGTTAAGGCAGACGTGTAATTTGGATCTTTGTGCCCTGCCTCCATATCCTACAAATCTGTTAAAAAACAAACAACACTTGATCAATGGAAAACTCGCAAAAGCCACAATGTGAGAGGTCACTACTAAAAATGTCTTGCATTTTCCCCCAGGTAGCAAGTAGCAATATTCCAAATAGCTGTTCTAACACACAATGCTGGCGTGCCAAGGAAACAAGAGAAAGGCCCAATTCATTTAAGAAGCTTAGGATTTATCATAACCCAGGAAACAGAGGTAGAAAAAAATGTTTGCTAGATAGGAAAACAGTATCAAAATGGAAAAGTTATTTTACATTTTTTTAAGAGAGAGCACCATATGTAATAGAGAGCTCTGAACTGATTATAACCAAAGTAGCTAATACTGTTTTTTAAAACCACCTCATTAGGTATATTTTGTGTTCTGTTGCATTTTAGCAGGCTACTGTTCCTTCTTACATCAGTAAAGCTGGGGTTTATATTTTAGCACAATGCCAACCATAGTGAGGTATGTTCACAGGAAACAGTTTCAAATTCTTAAGTGGCCATGTGTTGAAAAAATTACTTTTTAAAGCTTTATTTTAAAAACAAAAACCAACCTACACAACAATCAACTCAGTTCCCTGAAAGGGAAGAAAGACGTGAATGCTGGCTCTAGAGCAAGGTGGGAATTTTGTGACTGGCATCTTTTTGCAGCACTGCATATCATGAAAGCATCAGACATCCTCTCTCGGAAACATTCTATTTAAGGACTAACCTAGATAACAAAGAAATGTAGAAACTTTTGCTTTCAGTACTGGAGACACCACTGTATGAAAAGTGGATCTTTGTTTATTAATTGCTCTTCTGTTCCAACTGCTTGTTTCCTGAGACATCAAACGTTCCCCACAATATCAGAGAGAATTAAACAGCAGGTGATGATGACAGCATGAAAACAAAGACCCTGTTCCTAAACAAAAGTTCCTAAAAATACAGGCATCAAGGAAAAAAGAGACAAGAAAAGTAGAATTGTTTGAGAAATGAAAATGTTTTTAAGGCATTCCAGGAAATGTCAACAAGAAGTTGCAAGAAGCTGATTACAAAGTCTTCAACTATTCTTTACTCTTTACAATTCTGTGAAATGTTAACATTTAACCATTATAGCTGCTGCTTACTGCAGAGGATCACAGTTCCAAGGGCAGTTAAAAAGCTTTCATTTGTGTGAACTAAGCTTACAAGGAGTAATAAGGACAGTTACCTCCTTCCATTCTCAAAACCCTCCCCATTTGATCTCAGGAACCGCTTTTTAAATTTTATCTGAGCTAAGCCACTGACTTCCAGAGGTAAAGGTTAGAGAAAAATAAGGTAGGAGGGATAAGTACAAAAACCACATGCATCTGTTACATGAATATATTTACTAATATGCATTTCTAAAAAATATGCACTTCATTTTTTGCTCCAGGCATGTGTTATGAAACTAAAGTCCATTTGTGGTTCAGTACTCAGGGTCAGCAGCTCTTCAGGCCTGAGATACTCATCATACCTAGCACACTGTTGTGATAATCTGTATCTAAAAAGTGACATGTTAGATATCATTGGAGAACTAGTAACAACTGATCATTAACATTCTTGTCTGGTGTACGAACAGGGTGCATGCATACAAACACGTATGCATACATGTTAGAACTATATCATAAAATGTGTTTGGCCACCAATGCAAACAGAGTCTGCTTCAGACAAAGGAAGGTGGGTTTACCTCAAATTACAAATTAGCAATAAACAGGGCAATCAAACTAACAAGGGAAAGACACTGCAGGAAATGAACAATTTGCATTTTAGCAAATACCAGCAGCAGAAGAAATAGCATGGAGCTTCCTTCCCCAGACTCCATGTTGGCTTCCTCACAGCCTGAATAAACTTTATTTTGAAGGGTAGCTTTCAGAATAATCCATTTGAAAGGTTTGCTAGTCTATAAAGATGGTGACTGGAGGCTGAATCCCATGTGATAAGGAATTGAAGCAACTGATTGTGTACAATATCACAAAGTTCACAGAGTGAGGTATTTTATACTTGCTAGTGACAAACTGGTGATTAATGTCCTTGTGAAACATCTGTACTAACACTTGAAGAGGAAACAGTCGCACTCATGATATTACACTTTAAAGCCCATGACAAAACAGGGAGAAACAGGTTCCTTCTCGGACAGCAAACAAGACAGCTATCTAGCTGTCTCCCATGTGAATTAAGCATGGTGAAAGCAAAACAATGGAAGCCCTATTTACATACAGGGAATTGAGAAGCCCTCAAAGAGAGAAGAACAGCAGGAGGTCATCTTGCCTCTTGAAACAAGGTAATTGAGTTTTTAACATACAAGTAAAGACAGATACCATCTTTGGCACCCATCACCAGAGAGACTAAAGGCAGCAAAGCCCTTGCAAGCTGAGGAAGATGGGTTCTTCAACCAAACAGGGCATCACTGAAGTCTCTGAAAAGTGACTATAGGTGAGAAAATCTGCTTGGGCAAAGACCTTTCATCTAGGAAGATAAAGGGACCCAGCATCTTGTACTGCTGTGGAAGGTCCTGACTGAGGAAAAGTCAGCCGTGGCTGGGAAGAAGGGAGATTGTTCAAGATGGTTTCTTTCACCAAAGTTTGGATCTTGCTAAATTAAGTCTTTGACTTTCAAATGCTGGTTTTCACTTTTATTTGCTTGTAACCATCTCTACTTTTATTCCTTTTAGTTGGCACTACTCAACCCGTGCCCTGTTAATGTGTGTGTTTTATTTTTACTATAAACCCCCTCAGTGCTGGAACTGAAGGAAAGGGTGTATTTACCTCAATTGTGTTAATAAGCTGGGATGTGCTTTTGTCTCTTTAAGGAACAAATGACCCTTGTTATTCTTCTGAACTGTCCAGGCAAGGGCTGCACAGAGGAGAACACACTGTCTAGGGAAATGAGGGGCACGGGCTCTGTGAGCATCACCCTGTCAGCTGGAACCAAGGCTGCTGAAGGCAAGAGTTGGACTGTAAACAGAGCTGAACCAGGGACGGCTGCACAGCACACAGACACCAGGGTTGTGACCTGCCTGCTTCTTGCTGATTGAGCATTCCAGGCTGGGAGCTACAGTATCAAGGCACTGTGAAGCACTCAGGATTACACAGTAAGGAGTGACAACCTCTCACTGGTCCACATTGTACTCCCTGTGACACACATACATTAACATTCAAATACCATCACCAAAACATAAATACCCCTCGGACTCTCGTTCATAACGAGCTTCATTTAACCCACCCTCCCTAAACTGTTCCCTCCTTGAAAGCCTAGAAAAACAGACAGGGCCTGCAGAGTGTCTGGTAGGGTAACAGTTCTGTGCTCAAATCATGTTTCCCACCCTAAAATAAATCAGGTGCAAAGACTTACCCTTACCTCAGACTTCTGATCCTAGAGAGTTATACCTTCCAATACACCTGATTTAAGTCACAGTCTTAGCTCTTCATTTCATACAATACTGGTGTATTTTACAGGCCTCAAAATCTATTTCACAGCTACTATTTATTTGTATTATCAAAGTACTTAAGGGCACCAGTAATGGACCAGGACCCAGTTATGCCAAGTGTTGTACAAAGAGAACAAAATGATGGCCTCTCCCCCAGACAGCTACAATCTAAATGTAAGACAAGAGACAGCAGACACATATTGACAGACCAACAGGGGAGCAAAAGGAAACAATGAGACAGGGAATTTGCATAGCTGTTTCTTTATGCAACATGTACCTTTTCTATCCAGCCCAGAGGTCAAGTGGGATCCTCCCTTGTTCAGGTGCAACTGGGAGTTGAGCTGGCTGCAGGAACTCTCCGAGAACATCGTTTTCTGTGGGCATTGCTCTTCCCCTATTAAATTAAACTAGTCAGCAAACAGTGAAGTTTCTGAGGGATGGAAAGCTTAACTGATACATGAAAGACTGTTCATGGAGCAACACGAAACCCTGGTTTTCCCAGCTTCTCCCTCCTCCAACTAATAAGTACCACACGAGGAGACTGCCTGGAGATATAGGTACATGATGAGAAGTCACAAAGCCCTCCTGGGTTTCAGGACAGCATGAACAAACCAACCTTGTCTATTTTATCTAACTGTAACTCAAAACGTCTCAAGCAGCAGGCATTGTTTTATATTGCTGGGTCTCATACTCAGAAGAACAAACCTGTGTCTCTACAATCCCATCCAGATGGGCAGGAATCATGTTGTAGGCCCCATATTAATTGGCTTTCACTTTAAAAAAAGGAGTGACACACACACTAACTTTTCCAATCTGTATTGCAGGGAAGGGTGCAGCTCAGACAGTCCTGGAAATCAGCTGCTGCTGCTTTATTACCAACAATTCTGAGCTAATGAAAGAAACACCCAGTAAAGCACTCAGCTATGTGCCTAGAGGTGGAACAAATGCCTCACCTGCCTCCTTGGCCAGCACCTCTCTTTCATCCCGCAAGAGGCTGTGCTCAGGTTTGTAGCCACAGCCCACTCCAGTCAGACTACGGCAAGCTTCGTCAAACTGCTTTTTATGCTGAGGTCGAACAAACTGGTAAAATTCTTTCATTGAAGAAAGAAGAAAAGTAAGTTCATGTGTGCAGTATATACATCCCAACACAGAAAATTCCAGTTAGACCTGCTGTTGGTAGGAACTGCAGTTCAGATATCAGGTAAAATTTTCAAACAGATTTAGGAGTCACAGAGAGAGAAGCTGGAGAAAATCTTATCTTTTACTGGACCAATTTCTCTTACGGAGAAAGAGAAACTTTCAAGCCACACAGAGAATCTAAGTTCCATTTTCAAAAGTGACTGAAGCACTGAAGAGACAAAGTCTATTTACTCTCAATGACATGCAGTCTCCTACACCTCAGTCACTTTCAAAAATGGGATTTAGCTGCTTTAGAAGGTTGTACCCTGTGCAGAGACCTACAAAATGATATAGATACATTGAAAAACCCTGCTACTGCAGCTATTATTACTAAGTGCTCCTATGGCACATCTCATCCCTTGAGCTAAAAGCCCTTTACAAAAAGGAATAGAATCATAGGGTTGGAAGGGACCTCATAGGTCATCTAGTCCAACCCCCTGCCAGAGGCAGGACCACTCCCACTAAACCATCCCAGTCATGGGTTTTGTCCAGCCAGGCCTTAAATACCTCCAAAGATGGAGACTCCACCACCTTCCTAGGCAGCTCATTCCAATGCTTTACCACTCGCCTAGTAAAATAGTTTTTTCTAATATCCAGCCTCGACCTCCCTAACTGTAACTTGAGACCATTGCTCCTCGTTCTGTCCTCCGTTATTACCAAGAACAGTCGAGCTTCCTCCTCCTTGGAGCATCCCTTTAAGTAGTTGAAGGTTGCTATCAAATCCCCCGTCAATCTTCTCTTCTGCAGACTAAATAAGCCTAGTGCTTTCAGTCTTTCCTCAGACCCACGACGGCTGACAGCCGGATCCCTCTTTCCCACCGCTGACAGCTCAAGCTGCTGCCAAGGAGGGAATGCAGGTGGGGAGGACACCCCTTGTCTGGCCACCCCCTGGTGAGGGACTAAGGGGGGAGGAAGCTGGGCTAAGGCTCTCTTCCTCTCCTCCCAACACCTCATCCCAGTCACTCACCTGGAGGTAGCCATGGGGCTCCCAGTGATGGCCCAGCTGCTGCCTCCCAGTGAGAGAGGGGGTTTGGGGAGGAGGGCAAAGAACCCCTGGGGCTGACAGCCCGAGCAGGAGCAGCAACTGAAGCTGTGGAACTGTCAGTTTCACTGCTGGGAGGCTACCTGCTGGAAACTGAGCTCATTTGGTTCAGAGCTGCACACTGACACCTGCCTACAAGCTGAGGGCCTGGGCAGCTGTGGGCCCAGAGCCTACAGCTGAGGTTGCCCTGCTCCAGCTGTCAACACCCCGCTTCAGTTGATGAAAGTGCCCCAGTGAGGACACATACCACCAATACAAGGAGCAAGCATGGTCAAGAACCACCCCTTTAATTATTGCAGTGGCTGTACTCAACTTTATTACACCAACTTGATTTTGTAGAGTAGATAAGCCCTAAGGCACAGAGGAGGGTTAAGTAACAAACCCATGATCACACATCAGAGCCGAAGATAAACCCCAGGCTTCCTAACTCACAGTCCTGTTCCCTCTGTTACTTTCTTGACCAATCATAATGTAAGCAAAGTAAAAGAGCACAGGCTGGAGATTCCTTAGCTCAATCATCAGTGCCTCTTTGTATCGGATTTAAAAATAGTATAATGTTGGGGACATGAATGAACAATTAATTAGAAAATCAAAAGATGAAAAAGCTGAGAGGTACTGTAAAATTAATTTCCTCTTTCACTTTGAAAAGGTTACTGCCATTTGAGAAAAGCCAAGTGCGAGTGACAGCAACAGAGTCAGAATCAGCTGGTAAGTATTTTGGATTTTAAAAAAAAATATTTTGTACAGAGGAAAAGAACCACAGAAACAAGTAACTCTTTGGAGAATGTGAGGAAACACTATCATCATCAGCTCAGAAGTGCAAAGCAATGGAATTTTAAAAAATCCCCACAAGACTGCTAACATTTGCTTTCTATTCACCTAAACTAGTAACTTCTCCTATACAAACAACAGCTAAAAAACCAAATCTTCATAATGCTTAAAAATATTCTGCTACCAACTCTCATTTTAAAAAACATGGCAATTACAATGCAAAAAACTTCCAACATAGACTTAAGGTAGTTTAAGTTACTTCCTATCAACACAATCATCAAAAATCAAGGAAATGACCAGTTAAGCCAAAATTAATATCCACACTAACCTTAATGATATGCTTTATTGCTCCCAGTCACCACAATTACCCAAAAGGACAGTCTCCACAGCTCAGAAATAAAGTTGCCTTCAGTTCCAACTTCAAACCATCCCCCAACACACACAATTGATTTCCCACCATCACAGTGGTAATTCCACCTTGGCTCAAGAAGATACGTCCTATCAAAGTCTCTATACATATCAGCTGTGCATGGAAAGCACATGTTCCCTAACAGTATAAACTGTCAGTTTTGCTTCATGTAACCACAAGCCAACGTGTAATGGATCGGATGTTTGATGTTTGTACAACACTTTGAAAATTTCAGTTCCAATGACGTAGCCATGTTAGTCTAATTCAGCAAAACAGTCTAGTCTAGTCTAAATGAGGAGTCTAGTCTAAATAAATGTTAGTCTTTTAAAGTACCACTATACTCCTTGTTTGTTCCGAAAATGTAACGCAGTACATAAATACAAAGGATTACTAACTATGTTTTCTGCATTGTTCTTCACATAGAAATTCTTGCTTTGAGAATGCACAGTCCCAAGAAAAAAGCCATGTCCCATAAGACACATTCAAGTAAGCCGCCATACCTCGCAGCAGGACATGCTTTTTCTGGTCCTCCACAAAAAGAGAGCTCATTTGTGATAACATGGCTTTGAAGTCATCTGTCCTCTTGTATTGCTGCAAAGCCTTTGAAAAGAGATCGTAGTGTAGCTGGCTCAGGGCTTGCTTCACTGTTGCAATAAACAAGGTGGCCCTGGTCTTTTTTGGCTCAGCAGGGTCTGCTATTTTGTCAGCATGCTGCAAGAGACCACCAAGTTTTTTCAGTAAATGGGATGCACTGCAGAGACGAGCTGAAATGGGAATAAGCGATCCCAGGAACTTGGTTTCAACATACATATTGACTGTATTCAATTACATGCAGAAAGGCCATTATCCACAAAGGTGACATGAGTTAACTATACAGAACAGAATGTAATGACATGTTTCGTAGGCTGTATCTACACTGATGGCAGCAAATGTGCTACTGTCAGTTCGCTCTTCCAAAGTTCAATTGAGCAGTCACAATGCATTCAATGGATCTGAAGTTCATCTCAGTAACTCCAGGCCCAGAAGAAGAGTACCACTAAGGTGAAGGCTCAGTCTAGGCTCATGGCACTGTTCAACTTAGCACAGCATGGACAGGGAGGCAAGTGGGAGTTAAAGTCAAAGGGAGATATGTAAGCCATTTTATATACCTTGTGCATCTCCCTTCAACTGCAGCTGAAAAGTGTTGCTTGTATAAAATAAGCCTTTGTGACTAATATCCTGTTAACTCCATTATAAACAACGCAGTAGTTCAGTGCTGCAGGAGGGAACACAATTTCACTTGAGCCTGGCTTCTGGAAATTCAAAGCCCCCTGGAAGAATTTAGACATCCTCTCTGTATATATATTCTGTTTCCAGCTCATCTGGGTTATTTCAGGATGCTCACTCACTCACCCCCCACCCACCCACTACACTAGGAGATGAGTCTAGCAAAGTGAAACTTATTTCCTCAATCACAAAGAGCAGGGATTAGAAAAATGCCCCAAATCAGCCAGCTGAACAGTTGTTTTCTGAAGGAGCAGCTCTCCCAAAGGCCCCTCACTGAACACTGGGATGTTCTCCTCTGCCTGTTCCACTGGCTGGCAGGGCTTAGCACCTGGCCTCTGTAAATCCAGAATGGAATCAGGAATTTCAGAAGACAAGCTTCTACAGCTGAACACAGTGGGGATTCTCCTGAGACTACAACTTATATTTCTGTTGTCAGTTCCCTGGTTTCTCTATGATAGCAGCTGTGTTAATTGGGTCTGAATCATAGTATACTCATATAATCTAAACAGTCTGCATTCAGTATATTTTAATACACCCCTTCCTCATAAGCCTTTCCCCATGGGTATATCCTTAGGGTAACAAATGGTGACTCTCTGGGGAATTCCAATACCTGTATGTGCAACAACTTCCCAGACTCTTATTACGTATGTTCCTATGACACTCACCCCTGTAGCATCTTGGGCCATTCATATACATTTAGATGTTCATTTGTTTCCTCTAGGAAGAGGAACAAACACTAATCCTGCTGCTCTGGAGGAACTGAACTCTGGGTGGATTGCTTCCTGGGGCCAGCAGGCAGCCAAAGCCATTGCACAATTTTGTTCTTAGGAGAAGGCCTGCCAAAAGATGAGTCTTAAATCACACCTTGAGGGCTACAAGACTGACTCATCCTGATTCAGGTGCCATGGATTTCCACTAGAGAGGACCCTCTACTGACAGCAACCTAGTCCCATTCCTGTTTTCCTGGATCCTGTCAGGCTCTGCATCCTTGAGCACAACTGCCATGGGGGGACATGGAGCGACAGGCTATTCCATTTCAAATGCTGAAGATAAACATCGGTATCTCGAAACAGCTCTTAAAGTGTGCATGGTCCATGTACAGCACCCATATCAGTTTGTCCAGCCTTACAGGCAGGCAGCTGCACAATGAACCAGCCACAGTTTTGAGTCATCAGCATGGTGCACTGCAGCAGCACTGCCTGAGGTGACAAAAGCCTGGCATGCTGTGGCGAAGTTTACATTTGTGAACTCAGATGTAGTCTCTCAGCTAGTCACATCTGGTCATGGCTGCTGGCTGAGTCTCCACGAGCAGTGCAGAAGATCTGGGCTTGCACGACATCTTGCAATAGGAGAGACATTCTCTACTAAACAGGCAAGCACAGCTCCAGAAGAGCCTCAAAATTCTTCACTCTTTCTACTGACTTTACTTACCTCAGCGTAACCTTGACTAAGCCAGTCCTCTCTGTACTTGATAAGGAGACAAAGCTGGGTGTCTGCAGTACATCAATGGCACTGCAGTACCATCAACCTTCATTTAGCCCTACTATGAATATGCATCATAATACAATCTTCAATGACAAGACTGCTGCCTTATTCACCACAGAGGTCTGACAGACAAAAGCCACCTTCACTACACAACCCTGATTCATTCCCAGAGCACTGTCAACCCCCATGCACTGAATGAGGTAGGAATCGGTGGAAAAAAAGAGTTTGTGATCATGTAATGAAAAAGCATAGACTATAATGGGGGTTTGATTAAGATTTCACAAGTAACTTTACTGCTGGCAATTCCTTACCAAATAAGTATTTGACTTTGAAATCGTAATATTCCTTTAATGTGGTTTCAAGTGTAATATTCTGAAGTTTTTTAAACTTAAAAATTTAAAAAAAAAACAAGATAAACTCCATCATGTGGATTCATATCGACTCTCCCAAGTCATCAGAAGGGTAGGATCTTGAGACTTGCTGCAGAGTCCTCTGCCACTCAAGTTAGCTTAAGTATCTGATAGCAGTAGAAGGATAATAGCCTTTATGTGACTAGGTCTCTAGAAAGGGGGGAAGACACACTTTGCTTTGAGTTTCAGAGTGGTTTGCTAGACAGCAGAAGACAAATGAGACTTGGAAAGAATGGATTCAGCTCCATGTTCAGCAAGGGACTGTGCTCTTGAGATTAGAAACTTTCTGCCCTGATCCCATTAGTCTTTCCATGTCCTTCTCTTCCCCAGAACCTGCTCCTGCACTCCTGAGGCTATTGCCTCTATGGCTCCTGGCTACTGAAAACCTTGCTCCTATACATCCTCGTTCACTCAGCCAATGCCCCGCACCTCCACCTGTCTCCTCTCTCTTCCCATCTGCTTTATCATTCTCCAAAACTGGCTCCTGCCCTTGTCCCCAGCTCCACATCTTGTCCCCGATTCCTCACTGCTCTGCATCTCATTTGGGCTGTTTCTTCCTTCTCCATGGTGCCGGGGGGTGGGGCGGGGGGGTGGGGAGCAGTCCTGAGAGCAAAGGAGAGACATCTCTCTGCTCTTGTTTCTTGCGCCTTGCATCACAAACAGACCCTGCTAGAAACAGCTGCAGGGAAAGACATGCTCAGTCTCTGCAGCTCTGCACTACAGCACGTGCAGTTGCTTTCTGGGGATGACGGATGTGCCATCTAGTCAGCACAAAGAATCTGTGAGAGCTGGAGCTGTTTAATATGGCTCAATGTAAAAGTACCTCTGGGAACAAAGAATGTAGGTCACATTTACAGGATAGGGGACTGCTATCCTGTGAAGCAGTGACTCAAAGAGATCTGGGGTTTGTAATTGATAAACCAGCTGAACACAAGTTTTCAGCGTGATGCTGTAGTCAAAAGGGCTAATGTGATCCTTGGATGCATAAATGGGAATCTCAAACCTAAGCAGAGAAGTTATTTCGCCTCTCTATCTGGCACTGGTGAGACTGCTGCTGGAGTACTGCGTCCAGTTCTGGCGCCCATAATTCAAAACCATAAACAGGTAAGTTGAAGTGTGTTCAAAGAAGAGCTATGAGAATGATTAAAGGATCAGAAAACTTGTCTTGCAGTGACAGATTCCAGGAGTTCCATCTATTCATCTTAACCAAAAAAAAGGGCAAAGGGTACCTATACTACAGTCCACAAATTCCTGGAGAAAAATATTTAAGAATGGGCTCTTCAATCTAGCAGAAAAAAGCTAACATAACGGCTGGAAGTTGAAGTTAGACAAAATCAAACTGGAAATAAGGTATTAATTTTTAACAGTGAGAGTAATTAAGCTATGGGAACAACTGAGCAAGGGTCATGGGGGATTCTTCATCACAGACCATTTCTAATCCAGATTCGATGTTTTTCCAAAGAAGCTACTCTAGGAATTATTTGGTGAAATTCTTTGGGTTGTACAGGAAGTCAGACTAGATCAGTGTTTCTCTCCTGGTGTTACATGGAAAACTGGTGCTCCTGAGACAGAGAGCTGGTGTTTTGTGACCCACTCTGACCCCTCCCCATCTGGGGGCGCTGGGGTGGAAGGTGCAATTTAATGTCCCAGTTGCAGCAAAGCTTCCAGGCATGCAGTGGCAGATGTTGATGCACACTTGGAAGCTTTGCTGGAACTGGAGTGTTTTAAATCTTCCACTGTTATCAGCTTTTTCAAGAATTTTTTCATCAGCTGTTCCATGTAAAATAAATACCTTTAGGTGTTCCCCAGCCCACTAAAGGTTGAGAAACACTGGACTAGATGATCAGTGGTCCTTTCTCACCTTAGATCTATGAGTGTGCTCAGTGCAGACAGAATCTGCTGAAAATTTAGCTGACAAACTAATAAACTGCTACTGAACTTGTGCAAGCTCCAGTTTTTCAGATGCTTACAACTTGTCCAAATCTGAATGTGTTTTTATGGGGACGGAAAAGGCACACCCCCAATGTTAGGGTGACGTCCCTTACCAAATTTCACGTCCCTGCTCCAAAACCTCACGGGGTTAGGGCTTTAACAAAAAACACACCTGGGCAAAATAATTATTCTCCTCCTATCTTATTCTTGGAAATTGGTGAGCTACTTTAGCTGAAACTTCCCAGAAAACTTCAGTTGCAGGCAGACACTCAGCATGGAAATTTTCAGCTGAATGGCTTTAATCTAAGTAAGATAAAGGCAACTAGAAACAGTACCTTATACTGGAAACTGTTGGGCAACTTTAACCACAACTATTGTTACCTGCACCATCTATAAAATATTTGAACAATCAGGCATAGCTTTATCATCTCAGATCTGCAATCAGAAACTGTTCGGCACACACACATACCAGATTGTTGACTATTTTTATTTTCTTTCTTCCTCCTTTCTGCTCATTTGTTAATCTCTTCTCATACTGAAGGGAGAGTGTTGATAAGCGTTTTGCCTGCCAAGACAATATTAAAAGGCCTTAGTTTGTTACTCCCTCCCTCAACCCCCTGCATTCTTATCATTATCAGTAATAAAGGTAGTTAAACTCCTCAGTGACATCACTCGAAGTAGACAAAGTAAATTATGCCAAACTGTGTCAATGGGACATATCATGATTTTGAATTCTGGCACACTCACTTACTGGACAATTCAGGAGACACTGAATGAAGCAGAAGATAAAAGAGACAAGATATAGGACAGTTCAAAGAGGAAGAACCTATTCACCTGAATGCACAAAACAGTCCTAACTAGAAAATGATATTGGTATTTCAGTGGATGAACAGCAATTAGTAATTGCTGATAAAGCTCAAGGCTTCAAAGAAAAGCTGCAGAGCTCGAATTTACTTGCAAATTTGGCTGTGTAGCTTTGCGGCTAAATAGGGACTTTGGATTTTTTTTTCTCATTACAACTGGTGATTTGGCCACATCTTTCTTAGTCTGAATCTTAACTGCTTTCATTTGCTGTTACAGTATGACCTGATCCCATGACATATACTTCCCTGCATTTATTTCCTCCCATTCTATAAATTCCCCTATCTTTATAGCAACTGATGAAGTGGGATTTTTCTCCCACGAAAGCTCATGTAATAAATACATTTTTTAGTCTAACTGCCACAAGACTCCTTGTCTGTTTTGCACTATGCTAGAGCGGTGTTAGTTTTCCTTAAAATTTTCCATCTAGATAAGGTTCCAGAGGAGAACAGATGTGTTGGGGAAATGCAGAGAGGGCTATACCCTTTAATTGCCATAGATACTCATTTAATTGTATGAACAGGGCCAAACATAATGAAAATGCCAATCTGCCCTCAAAGAACAATGCTAATTTCTGGGGATCTGTCTCAGCTGTAACAGTGACAGCTTCATTTTTTGCACCACTGTGAACATGTACTTATAAGTCGCACACTAAAAGGTGGCTGAGTCCCCTTCTTCTAAAAGAAGCTGTTACTCAAGCTCGTCCTTACACCATTTTTATTAATGGTGGTGAGATACAGGGTATTTTTGGGAAGGGAATTGGATTCAACTCCCATAAGGTGTCAACCAAACATTTAACTTCAGACCAAGAATAGATAGGCCACATAGAGCTCTTCTGTACAGGATTGCGATTACCCTTTCCTCTCCTGGTAAACTGTCTTCCTCTTCTGCTCCTTCACTGCTCTTCTCATTGTGCTCCAATGCGTCCAGGAGCCCAAGGGGCTGCCTCCTCGAGGAGATCAGCTCTTGCTCATACTCCACACAGAGGCTGGTTGCGCTATCCCCATTTGCTGGCAGCCCTGTATCATTAAGACACAATGTAAATAAACCTGTTATGTACCTTTCAATAACTGTGGTTTGCCAACATGTTTTAGACAGCCAAGGTGGATCTTGCAGTAGGTTAGCATGTCTCACACACATAAGACCATACATATTTGACTAGCAGTACCTGTAAGAGCTGGGTATGGGAATTATGCCTCCTCATGCTGCCCTCTATGAGGACATAAAACATGGAACAGCTGCAATCCTTCCCTACTTCCCTTGATATTCAAAGCCTGTGCTGCTGAGGACCTTAAAAGGAGAGATGAATGGCAGGTCATGGGATCCAAAAGAAATTCCATGGGGTTTCTCAGAGCCAGTGACTGCATACCGAGTTAGCTTTCTTCCTCAAGCGTGTCAGAGAAGATCCCAAGAGAGGTGACTGGCAAGCAGCACCTTCTGTGGACAGTGGAAGCATGGCCTTTCAGCTGAATCAGTCAACAGAGACAGAAGTACTGCCCTCTCAAATGCAGCATCAGATCTAGCTGTCTTGCCAAGAACATAATGTTCAATAAAAGTTAGCGAATCATTCTCCTTAGCTGCATTGCAAAACCAGAGACTAGCACAATCCTAACATAGGCAGGCACTGCTGCAATATGCCTTGATGTTGAATTGCCTGTTTGATGACAGAAAGAAATGCAAGGCTCTACTGATGGGAAGCAGTAGCAACCTCCTTTAGGGTTGATGCTGACATAAAAGGGGCTTTCTGGAATTAGTGCCTCACAGGATGGACAGGCTTAGAAGCCTGAAAATTTCAAATCCACCAATATAGAGACCCTGTAGAGAGGGCATGGGGTGGACAGGAAGTCTGACAAGAGGTGCTCAGTTCTAACACAGCAATCAGTCCGCAGTGGTTGCAAAATAAGATGAAAAGTGGTTCTCAAGATTTTCAGAAGTGTCACAAGGAGTTTTGCCTGACCTAGCGAGTCAGACACTAACCAGTTCCATCTTGCTACCATGGGTAGTAAGAAGAAAGGGGAAGCAGGGTGGTGGTCAATATGCCTTTTATGCCCTTGCATGGAACATGAGGAGGTTCAGTAGAGTCCCTGTGCAGTCCCAACAGACACAATTAGCTACACATATCAGGTCCCACCAGTGTGACCAACATGACACATACACAAAGAAGAAATTACATAACACCTCCTCCGTATGTGCTTGGCAACAGGCCAACACCTCCCATGATGCTCACTGATTCCACACCAAACCTCCCTGCTAACCCTCTGTGCCAACTCAGTGGGGTGGAGTTTGCTGGTTTCTCTCAAGCTTTCTGCCTCATGTAGTGGAACTGCACTTAACTAAGTGAACAGATGGAAATGTAGATGGTCTTTTCCGCCCCACAGAGTTTATAATTGTAATTCTGACTTCAGTATTGAAAGGAGAGACTTCTGCATTGAGGAAAGACTAATAAAATCAGATTTAAACCCTAAACAATTTACACCAAGAGATCTTCAGAACTCTTACTGCCATTTCCAACACCAGAGTGAATGCTTGGGGCTGCGGATCACCCGCACAGCCCAATTCCTGTAGTAAAGGCTGAGTAATTCACTTTTGAAATGGTACTAGATTAATATTAACACATTCTCTATAGTAGCACAGTAGTAACATGGTAGTAGTATAGTAATTCAGTAGTAGTGCAGTAGTAACATTAATACATTCACTATAGTAGTAAACAGCTTTTTTTTTTTTTAACTTGTTAGAGTGAACCTCTGAATGACTATCAAGTTATGTATACTACTATAAATACTGTCACCTCACTGAGCTTTTTCCAAAGTGCTCGCATTACACGTACTAAACTACCAGTACATGAAATGTATTTTCATCCTTTAAAGCCAGTTATGTCTGGTCACAGCTATTTTAACCCTACAGTCCCAGATTCTGGCAACACCAGTTTGATCCTTTTAAAAAGGAATCCCCCCCCCCCCCCAATCCACCAATTTCTCTTTAGCTTGTGAGACACCCACCTTTGTGTGTCAATTACTAAGCAGAGTAGTTAAACATTTGTTACTCAGATTGCTATGCCAAAAGTAAAACCAGATATATTTGCATGCACTGTTGTTGAAGCCATGTTGCTCCCAGGACAGTGGTTTTCAAGTTTTTTCCTCAAGACCAGTTGGAAAAATAAATTATGCTCATGACACAACAGTTACATCTTTGACCAATCCATTCCAGTCGTTCAGTGGCTGCAGCAAGGGGCTCCGCAACCCAGTACCTGAGGGTCTGCAACCTAGTATCGGGTCCCAACCCAAGGTTTGAAAACCACTGTCCCAGTAGATCAGAGCCACAAGGTGGGTGAGGTAATATCTTTTACTGGACCTGCTTCTGGTGTTGAAAAGGACAAACTTCCAAGATTATACAGTAGTCTAAAGAAAAACTCTGTGTAAGCTCAAAAGCTTGTCTCTCTTACCAACAGAAGTTGGTCCAGGAAAAGATATTACTTCTCCCCCACCAGAAAAAGCATCAGGAAACCCAGAATAATTCCTAAGAACACCAGTTAACTTGGAGAACATATTTACCGTGCAACGAAACACTGTTACATTCAGGAACAGCAAGGAGTCCACAACAGAGTTCTGAAACAGTTTCTTTGGCATGAAAAACATTTTACTCCTTTATTTCAGTTAAGCTCATGTTTTTGGTCTCTGATTCATCTGATGGCAATGCCCTGGTGTAGTTTTCTGAGCCATAACACTGTATTGGAGGCTACCACTGACTAGAATGGGAGCAGGGTTACATAGCTAACAGCGTTTAGCATCCTTGTTGGGAGAACCACAAATCCTTCCCAAAGGTGAATAAGAGTCATCATCCCTGTTTTTAGAGGGGAAGCCATGTTGTTAGTCCATTTCAGCAAAAGAAATAAGGAGACTTGCGGCACAGGGCTCATGTTTTTTAATCCCTGTTTGTAGATGGAAAAATGGAGGCAGGGTGTCAGACTGTAAGTTGTTGGCAGAGCCAGGAACAGAACCCAAGCCCTCTCTGACTTCTCACACCCTGCTCTAATGAGCAAACTATGGTGCTTTTCAGAATAGTCAGTCTTGGTTAAAATTCATGGTGAAATTCAACCACTGAAGTCACAAATGTTTCTGGCTGTTCATCAAAGACAAAAAACATCAGAATATTTTGTGTGACGTACCTATCTGACGTTCCCTCCACCTAGATAGTTTAGCAGCCAGCCAGATTTTCTTTTTTGTCAATTCCATTTTAGAACCCTGAAGGTCACATCCTCAGGCACCTGTACCCAAGGCGGCAGGGGGGGAGAGTCATGCTTTTATTCACAGTGAAACCTAAATGCTCTGAGTTATATGCCTAGAAAATTTGAGACGTTTGGTGTTTTAAAATGCAAATAAGAGACTATACCCTATCTTCCTGATCACCTTCTTCATAACCCCCATATCCCTTGTACTTCCCTCCATGCCTTCCTAAGTTGCCTGCCTATCTCTACCCACATCTGCTTTCCATACGATCCCAGTCTGCTTCCCCCACCACCTTTGCCTTGGTTCCCAACCCTCTTCTGGTCCCTACTCCATACCCATCAATCTCTTCCTTCTAGAGTCTCTCCATTTGCCCAAGTAGTTCTCCAGTGACCTACTGTTAGTCTATATCCTTTTTGACCCCTGGCCCTCCTGTTTAACTCCTCATAGGTTTCTGCCCCCCTCTATCTCCTAGGACAGGTCTACACCATGGTGGGACTTCATCTGCAATCGAAGGGAAATATATGAAGTACATACAATACTTTGTGTATCTCCCTTTGACTGCCTACTCACCCCAGTGTCTTTGGTGCACTGAGTCGAAGAGAAATGCTCAGTGCTACTCTAGTTGCTGGGGTTGTCTTCAGCAGTTGACTTCCTGATCAGCTGAGGGGGGATTTGATAGCAACCTTGAGAGGGGATTTGATAGCAACCTTCAACTACTTGAAGGGATGCTCTAAGGAAGAGGGAGCTCAACTGTTCTCGGTAATAACAGAGGACAGAACGAGGAGCAATGGTCTCAAGTTGCGGTTAGGGAGGTCAAGGCTGGATATTAGAAAAAACTTTTTTACTAGGAGAGTGGTGAAGCCTTGGAATGAGCTGCCGAGGGAGGTGGTGAAATCTCCATCTCTGGAGGTGTTTAAGGCCCGGATGGACAAAACCATGACTGGGATGGTTTAGTGGGAGTGGTCCTGCCTCTGGCAGGGGGTTGGACTAGATGACCTACGAGGTCCCTTCCAACCCTATGATTCTATGAAAAGTTAATTGGGAAGATCAATCTGATGCCACTTGAGTCTCCCCACTCCACCTCTGGCTTGGCTCAGAATTTTTGCATTAAAAAAAAAAAAAAAATCTTAACAGTACATTTGTCTTCCTATAACACAAGAAATATGGTTTTAAACAATTTAGAAATACTAAACACCCAGACTTACCCATTCTTTTTCGCTTCAAACTAGGAACATGGTCATCTAAATTCTTGGCTTTTGTCAGAGAGGGAAGCTGCCTGGATGATGGGGATGTTGATGGGTCACCTTCACATACAGTGCTTGGGTAGGAGGAGCTTCTTGTCTGGGGTGGAGGCATCTGCACAAAGACTGGAAAATGTCACACTAGGCACATGCTACTGCACCACTTCGGAGGCTGAACATTTTTAAAAGAAAGAACCCAAGAGCAAAGGTGAAGATAAACTGAATTTTGGTAATAGATCCGGAACAGTCTGAAAATTGATGCACCTCAGATGCAAGTCAGTTGGCATGGGCAGATGGGGAGGCTCAGAACAGAAAGACATAGGTGGAACAGAGGAGGGTTCACGCAGCTATAAAGGACTGTCAGAGTGGGAAGCATCAATGTCTTGTTGATGTTTTCTCTATGCAACGCAGTCCCTTCTGATTCAGATGTACTATACTCTGGCCCCCAATGAGATAGCTCTATTTGAACCTTGCTAATGGTATGACTGACAAAAGAAGCTGAACATCAGTTTCAGGCTCACACCTCACTCACACACAGATACTTACACAAAGTAAGGTGCCCTGCCACCTGTACTGTGTAATCTTTTGTAGGCACTATCCTACACTTACCCTTCAACTTCAAAATCCCCATATCTATCAGCCTTACCTCATGATAGCAGAAAACTGTACTGTACTAATGGATCAAACAGCTTGTTAATGGCAAGGCAGAAGGCAAAGTATTAAAAATGTTCTGGTGCTAACAGGGCAAATGATAGTATGCTTTCTGGCCTGTGTTATTAACCGCTGCTACTTCTCATTTTACACACCAGCCAGCCTGGACTTAAAATAACTTGAGTCTGATCAATTTTTCCATACATATCCTCTCCCTGTGGGTGATGAGGGGAGTTTTAGGAAGAACATCATCAGTTTCATGCCTTTGTTTTACATACCAGAGCAAATCAACTTGTGTGTAGGGATAGGCAAGATTGGAGGAAAACAGAAGAAGAATTTTTTCCTTTCAGATCTATCCCAAAGGCTCTGCAGCTTGGTGACACACACCCTACCCCACCCCACTCTGGCAGGGATGACCCTCAGAATCCCCCAATGCAACTTAGTATCCCAAGTAAAGGAGATCACTGAAGAATGACAAGATCTTCTGCCCAATGCTCCTATGGCCAAGTGCCCCAAGTGTCTGACATGCTCCTTCTCCGCCTGGCAATACCTACAATTTTTTGAGCTTTGCGGAAGAACTGGGAGACCTCTCTGACTACATGCCCGAAGTTGTCATAAACCTTGACGAAAGGGCGAACCCAGGAGGGAAGCTGGTTTCTTACATCATTGCTTGCGAACCTGGGGAGGAAAGGAAAAAAGGAGAAAAATCCCTCACAACAGCTCCATTAAATTACTCTCTCAGCGGAACAGTTTTTACCACCCTCTCACGAGAGACTGAATGGGGCTGTGAGTGCAATCTTAAGAACTGGTGTGAAAGCAGACACTGTCCTCAACATGATGAATTAAATTTCATATTAAGACTACATGCCCATATTCCTGGGAACTCCAAATAAGGAGCCAAGGCACTAAAGGGGAATATTAAGAGGACAAGAAGCTGAATGAGCAAATGAAAATAACTGAGGTTGATTTTGTGACCAGAACATCAAGAAGGAGGTGAAGCCAGGGGTCTGCATCTATCACTTCACCTCTGTATTGAACTGCACCATGCCTGTCAGGCACCAGTTATATCATGATGTCCAAAACTGAACAGCAGCTGCATAAGATAGAAAAATGCTCATCAGGGACTGGATTGAAACCTCCACATTTATTTCCGCTTGAGAGCAGACCAAGATTGCACCCAGATGTCTGGAAATGAAAAGCTCATTTTAGACATTTGTTTTCTCAGTTACCTACCCAATCATCATTAACATCAGTCTTGATATGGTTTATTTTTCAATGGAACTTTATTGTGTCCAGTGGTTTCTGGGGATTAAGTCAGAAATAAACAAAGGAAAAAGCTGCATGTAATGCAGAGAGTAGTTGGAGGACCCGAGAAACAGAAAACGTAACAGGAAAATTGAAATAACCAGCTCTCTTCTTCAAGAACTAAAATGGAAGGCATGTGTCATACACACTGTTGACACAGTCTCATTCTCAGAAAAGCAAGGAGGATGTCCATGCTTGGAGGACTCAAGACACAGCTACCAACACACTGAACAAATGATCAAAAAAATTCCCATTCAAGTGGACACTTTTCATAATGATGGGATGAATTAACACATTTCCCAGAGACAGGATTCTACTTAGAAACGTGAGGGATACTCACCCTTGTGCAGTAGCCAAGGTTCTTCGAGATGTGTGTCCCTGTCCTGCTCCACTCTAGGTGCGTGGCCAACCCCGCGCCTTCGGATCAGGATTTCTTAGCAGCCTCCATGGGGGCGACCTGCGCTCACCAGCAGGGCTCACTACCTTGCGCCCTCAGTGACGTGCACGGTCACGCCCCCCCTCCCCCCCGTTCCCTCTCTACCATGAAGGGAGCTCCATTACTCATGTTTGTTTTATTTTATTTTATTTTTGCTTCGAAGTAGAGGGGAGGAGGGTGGGTGATGGAGCAGGACAGGGACACACATCTTGAAGAACCTTGGCTACTGCACAAGGGTGAGTATCCCTCACCTCTTCTTCAAGTAGTGTCCCTGTCTGCTCCACTCTAGGTGATTACTGAGCTGTCCTCTATCTGGCGGAGGGTACTTCGAAGCCTGCCCCTTGAACTGACTGGAGCACTGCCAGACCCACCGCCGAATCTGCCCTAGACAGCTGATCAATCGCATAATGCTTCACGAACGTGTCTGCTGACCCCCACGAGGCCACTCTACAAATCTCTGTTATAGGGACGTTGCTCAAGAAAGCTGTAGAAGCTGCCATGGATCTCATAGAATCCTAACACCCTCTGGGGGTTGCAGTCCCTTCAACTCATATGCTGTATTTATACAACCCGATATCCATTTGGAAAGTCTCTGTTTTGAGATCGGCAGTCCCTGGGAATGCTCCACTATGGACACAAAGAGCTTTGGAGTCTTCCGAAATGGCTTAGTTCTCTGCAGGTAAAAGGCTATTGCCCAACTCACGTCAAGCATGTGCCACAGAGTGTGCTGTGGACTATCATGCGGCTTAGGAAAGAACGTTGGTAAGTATTGTCTGATTCATGTGAAAAGATGACACTATCTTTGGGAGGAACCTCGGATGTGGCCGCATGGAGATCTTCTCTCTATGAAAAACAGCGTATGGAGGACTCGCCATTAACGCTGCCAGCTCGCCCACACGCCTGGCCAATGTTATGGCCACTAGAAAGGCCACTTTCATTGACATGTGTAATAATGAACACTTTGCCATAGGTTCAAACGGTCTTCCCATCAGTACCCTAAGAACCATGGAGAGATCCCATGGCGGTGGTCGATGTAGGGGGTACAAGTTCTGCAATGCTGTCATGAAGCGCTTAATCACCTGATGAGAGAAAACTCACACTCCTTGTACCGGTTCGTGGAATGTCGATATTGCTGCTAAATGAACCTTTATGGTGTTAACAGACAGTCTTGTATTTTTCAGGTATAGAATATAGTCGAGCAGGTTGGGAATCGAAATTGAGACAGGATCTTTGCTGTTCTGATGACACCAAACTGCGAACCTGCACCATTTTTGAAGGTAAGTCCGTCTGGTAGCCGGTTTTCCACTGTTCAGAAGGACCTCCTTGACCTGTTGTGAACATTGGAACTCTAAGTCATTGTACCATCCAGGTACCAGGCCGTGAGGTGTAGCCTACTGAGGTAAGTATGAAGGATATTGCCCCTTTCCTGTGTCAGGAGGTCCAAAACCTTTGGAAGTGTAATTGGAGTCCTTGTTGACATCTGCAAAAGACTGGTGTACCAGGTCTGTCTGGGCCAAGCCGGTGCCAACATTATCACAGAGGCCCCATCGCACCGGATGTTCCACAGAGTCCTGGGAATTAATGGGATTGGGGGAAATGCATACTGCAGACCCCCTCTCCAGCTGACAAGGAAGGTATCCCCTCTGGACCTGTTCCCTATCCCTGCCCGGGAGCAAAATTCTTGACATTTGCTGTTGGCCTGGGTCGCAAACAGATCTATCAAGGGTAGACCCCACAGCTGAAACACTTGCTGAATGATGTCTGGATGTATCTCCCACTCGTGTGCCCTCTCAAAAGTTCTGCTCAGTGTATCTGCTACCTTGTTGTCCCTGCCTGGCAAATAAATAGCAGTGATGTCTATACTGTTGTGTATGCACAGATCCCATAATTTCATTGCCTCTAGGCAAAGCGCTTTGGACCGTGCCCCCCCCGGCAGTTGACATAATACATACAGGCCATGCTGTCTGTGCGCACTTTCCCCACTTTCCCTGCAATCACGGGAAGGAAGCGTTTGCACGCATTGAGCACTGCCCTCATTTCCAAGATATTTATGTGCAAGCATCTCTTGCATGCTGACCACATGGCCTGAGCTG
The DNA here is from genome assembly GCA_007922195.1 of Podocnemis expansa. Taxonomy (NCBI): domain Eukaryota; kingdom Metazoa; phylum Chordata; order Testudines; family Podocnemididae; genus Podocnemis; species Podocnemis expansa. The sequence goes on along the minus strand of ML682026.1, from coordinate 414,905 downwards.
CCTCTGTCAGTAAATATGCCCCCCACCCTGTCAGGGAGGCATCTGTTGTCATAAGTAATTCCATCTGCGGCAACAGAAAAGGTACACTGTGCAACAAATTGTCCTCGCTTGTCCATCACTCTAGCAACAGCTTGATAACACTCGGAGGGGCCAGAGTGCGATGTAAGTGTTGGTGCCTTATCTTGAATGCACTGGCAAACCACAGCTGAAAGGGTCGCATATGTAGTCTGGCATGCCTCACCAGAGAAGTCGTGGCCACCATGGGGCCAAGTAGCTGCATGCAGATGCGTGCCGGTACTGTGAGGGAAGATCTCACTATTCGGACTAGGTCGACAATATTCTCGTACCGCTCTCGGGGAAGATAGGCCCGTGCCGTCGGTGTATGTATTCTCGCCCCTATGAATATTATCTCCTGCAAGGGACAACGGGAGGACTTCTTGTAATTTATTGCCAGGCCCAGACGCTGGAAGATCCCCTTCGTTGTCTGTACTGCTTGCAGGGCCTCGGAAAAAGTTCCTGCCCTTATCAAAAAATCATCCAGGTACGGAAAAATTGTCATTCCCAATGTCCTGAGATGTGCACAAACCACCGTTATGATTTATGAGAACACCCTCGGTGCCGTACACAGACCAAAGGGCATTGCGGTGGACTGGTAGTGTTTGCCCTGGCCTAGAAATCTGAGATATTTCCTGTGTGCCGGGTGAATGGACACATGGAAATAGGCATCCTTCAGGTCAAGGGAAGACAACCAATCCCCCTGTTCCAGTGCAGGAGGTATACTCAGGACCACCACCATTTTGAATCTCTTTGTCTCTATATGCCTGTTTAGCCTTCTGAGGTCTAGTATAGGCCTCCACCCTCCTGACTTTTTCACTGCCAGGAAATATCGTGAATAAAACCCCTTGTTCCTGTATCGGGGCAGAACCTCTTCTATCGCCCCTAGGCTGAGGAGATTGTCTATTTCCTGAGCCAACAGTTGTTCATGAGATGGGTCCCTGAAAAGGGACGGGGTAGGTGTGTGGGAAGAGGGCTTGGATAGGAAGGAGATAGCATACCCCTTCAAGATGGTATTGAGAACCCACTAGTCCAATGTAATAGCCTCCCACTGATGGAAGAAAGGGAGGAGTCTGTAGAGGAAAGTTGGTGGTATGTTGGTGATGAGATTGTCCACTGGAACGGGGTGGTCGGACAAAACCTCGACCAGACCCTCAAAACGGCTGTCTGGTACTCGATGGTTGGGGGTCACTTGCAGACTGACTGCCTTGTCTTCAGCGCTGCTGTTGCCGAGAACGCAGTCTAGAATTTTCCGGTCTCCTTCCCTGGTTGAACTGGGGATATCTATTCCTGTAGGGTTGGAACCTTTGGCCTCTCCTACTGGGGATCGTTGGATATATTCCCAGGGTGCGCAGCGTTGTCCTGGAATCTTTGAGGGTATGCATCACCTCATTCGTTTTTTGTCCGAACAGCCTGTCTCGACCAAAAGGGAGATCCTCAACTGTCGCTTGCATCTGCCTCGGCAATGCAGCCGCATGAAGCCAGGATGCTCTCCTCATTATGACGGCTGTCCCAGTGGCCCTAGCCGCCACATCTGCTGCATCCAGGGAGTCCTGCAGTGCTGTTCTTGTGGTGAGTTGACCTTCCCTAATCAATGCCTTGACTTGATCTTTTCTATCCTCAGGTAGGCAGGTAAGTAACTCAGACAGCTGTGACTATATATCATGGTCATAGTTAGCTAGCATCGCCGTGGAATTTGTGACCCTCAGTAGAAAGGTTGTGGAAGCGTTCACCTTCTTCCCCAAAAGGTCCACCTTCTTGCCCTCCTTGTCCGCCGGGGTCGTCTTGTAATGGTCCTGCTTCACCCTTTGGTTTGCCGCCTCTATGACCAACGAGTTGGGCTGAGGGTGCGTAAATAAAAACTCATTGCCCTTTGGCATTATAAAGTACTTTTTATCCGTCTTTTTGTTGGTTGGAGTAGCTGTAGCAGGTGCTTGCCATATTTGATTCGCTGGCTCCATGAGCCCATCATCCATCGGAAGCGTCACCTTTGTCGAGGTCGATGACTGTAAGATCTTGTACAACTTATGCTGCGTCATGCTCTCATGCTGTGTAGAAATGTCCAGAGTGTCTGCCACTCTTTTAAACAACTTCTGGAACTGCTCTCTCTCTCCGGATTTTGAGTGAGGACCAGGCTCGTCTCCTGATTCATTCTGCCCCAGTGGTTGCTGTGCTTTTTGTGGAGCTAACAGCGGTGGTTGTTGTGCTGGGACTAAAGAGAGCAGGCATTGATTGCTTGCTTCACCCTGTACTGGCGTCAGCAGAGCCTATGGCAGTCCAAACTGAGGCCAGCATCCCCAGCCGAACCACGGACCTGCATACGGCCAATTCATGCCCAAAGGGGTCAGTGGTGGAGTGCCCATAGCAGCTGTCTGTGCCTGAGTGCTAGGATCACCTTTGTCACCAGATGGCACTGGACTCGTGGAGCAAGACCCCCATGAAGTATATCCCCCACTAGAAAAACTCAAAGAGGGGACATCCTCATCTGAAGAATGGACACTAAACAGCGGAGATATCGGGGAAGATGAAGACCGATCACTCGCCACAACTTCTAAATGATGCTGCTTGTGCTTTCTTTTTGCATGCTGCAGGGCCGGTTGTTCCCTTGCCCCTGATCGGTGCCGCTCCAGTGGCAGTGGGGCCATGTCCAGTGCAAGAGCCAGCTGCAGTGCCGTGCTAAGCACCGTGCCGCTTGGTGCCGCATCCACAACGGTGCCCACCACCTGGGCTGATGCCATGGGATTAACAGGCAGGTCCAGCTGCACAAACAGTACCGCCAACGGGGTCTGCAGCACCGCGTTCGCTGTCAACTGCGCCATGTCCTTAGCTGCCTCTGGGGTCAGCAGCTGCCTATTCCCTGCGGCCGGCTTTTCGCGTCCCCGCTCTTTCCTAGCGCTGCTGGGGTGGTCTTTGTTCCCTCTGCAACTGCCAGAGCCCCTTTTGTGCCAGGCACTCTCTGTAAATAGCTCATCCCTAGTCTTTTTGGAAGGTGTGGGGGAGGAAGCAGCCGACCGCTGCTTGTGAGGCTGCAGCGATCGCGGCTGCTGACCGGGGTCAGACGCAGGCTTCAAAGAGCCCTCCATTAGCAAAAGCTTCAATTTCATTTGCCGCTCCCTGTGGGTCCGTGTGGTGAGTTTTTTACAGTGGGGGCACTGCTGTGTTACATGACACTCGCCCAGGCACCTGATGCACAGGGAATGCCCGTATGACCCTGGCATAGCGTCCCTGCAGGAAGTACAACGCTTGAACCCCTGCGGGGTAGGCATATTCAGTTTATCATCTGTTGCCTGTTTTGTTTGTTAGTGTTTCTTGTCCATGTATTTGATTCCTCAACTGCTATATTCTTAAACTGACTAGAGGAGCGATGGCCATCAAAACGGCCGTTGGTGCTAAGGCTGGAGAGAGAGCTGACTCCGTCCGAACGCCAAAGCAGTAAAAAGGGAACTGGGGGGGGGGCCTGCGGCAGCCAACCGTGCACATCACTGAGGACGCAAGGTAGCGAGCCCTGCTGGTGAGTGCAGGTCGCCCCCGTGGAGGCTGCTAAGAAATCTCTGATCCGAAGGCGCGGCACTGGCCACACACCTAGAGTGGAGCAGACAGGGACACTACTCGAAGAAGAAGCAACAGATACCATTTTTAGGGATTCTAGCAACATGAATCTTCATCCTGCACCTCCCCATAAAGTTGCAATAGCTCTACATTGCTTTCTGAAACTTGGTACGGAGCAGGACTGTACTCACATAATTTGTATTTGTGTTTCAGGAAGTTCCTACTCCTGGCATGAAAAGGGTTAAACACCCACCCACCCACCTCTCTATTAATACAGAGAACTTACTCTGCATCTGCGAATGCTACCACCAAACCTAAGGAGGGAGTGGGAGAGAGAGATGATTTTGGCACAGAAGAACAGAGGACGAACATGCACATTATTGTTACTGAGTAGGAAGAATGGTATCTAGTTCATGGTTGAGGATCACTGCCAATGCTGTAGCCTTCTTCAGCTAGTAATACCAACGCACTTACACAGACAGCACACACAGGTGTGCATGTGTATTTTGGGACACAGGAATGTTGACTGGAGGTTAAAGTGCAGCAGAACGCCGTTCCAAGGCCCACTATTTTTAGGCGCTCAGCCTTCCAGGCCCCTTAAAAATAGAAAATGGAGCCAGAACACTGCATTCTGGGGCCCACCATTTAAAAACAGTGGGCCCTGGAACGCAGCATTCCAGTTCCATTTTCTATTTTTAGGGGTCTGAACGCTGAACCCCTAAGAACAGGAGGCCCCAGAACGCCATTCTGCTGCGTTCTGGCAGGAGAGGAGAGTGGCTCATCCGCGCATGCACAGCCTACAGGAGGGATTGCCTCCTGGCCAGCATGCAGATGCCGGTAAGTGCTGGGGTGGCCCAGGTCGTGTTGGGGGTGGGTATTGGGGCCTGGGGCGGATTTTGGGGTTGGGCATTGGGGGGCTTGGTGCATATTGGAGATGGGGGGTGGGTACTGGGGGCTGGGGTGGATATTTGGGACAGGTGGTGGGGTTTTGGAGGCTGGGGTGGATTTTGGGGGCAGTAACTAGGGTACGTGAGGGGGCCCCCCAGACCTACTAAGGGGGGCCCAGAAATGCAGGGGGGTTCTGCCCTACCCCCCCCCCCCCATTATATTTTAACCTCTGATGTTGACACTTATATCACTTACAGCCAATCTTATTCAACACAAGAACTCACCTGTGGTCACAAAGGAAAATGGCACCATAGTCCTGCCGATGTCTGATAACTCTGCCGATGGCCTGGTTCACAGCTCTGGAGGCCTGCTGCTGGTACCACTCACGCCCAGATAAATACTTAAAAATAGAAGTCAGAGAGGGGAAGATAGGATCAGGTTCCATGCATAGGCAAAATGTATTCACAATGCATAGGCTACTTGTCTCTAAGTCTCCAAACATGCTGAAAATGTTATTTATAAATAAGTTGAGAATCCTACAGAGTCAAGGGCAGGCCTTTGCTAGAGCAAACCCATCCAATAAATGGAGGAACTTCTTATTGCTATGGAACTCTTACCTAGGTATTAATATATAAACTACTCAGCTGGTAAGTGTGGATTAGAATAATTAGCCATTGACATATGATCGCAAGCTCTGGCCTCACAATACACTTACATCATTAAATGGCTAATAGCTACCCTGCAAGATGATAAAAGAAAAATTATATAACATTTGTATTTAAAACTTGAAGTGCTGCAAAATAAAGGCCTCTACTGTCGTGGTTTGTACTTCCTAACCAATTTCCTTCTGGGCCAAATATCCCTTTTGAAAAATAAATGGTTACCATGAATTCAAGCTACACTGATACAACTGGGTTTAAGAAATTTTTAACTTGTGTATGATTATAACCACAGCAACCAGAAGTGGAAAAGCAATGATTAACCTGAACTGTCATTGTTGTTCTTTGAATATATTGCACATGTTCACTCCACCTCAGGTGTGTTGTGCATCAGGTGAGCACACACACCTGAAGTAAAATAGACAAATGCAATTACTTAAAAAAGAATTTAGAATTTCATCACAACCCCGAAGATTTGGAGAAGAAGAGTGGAAGGATGTCAGATTCCTAGGGTCTGATACAGCACTTTTGTTGACTGTGACTCCACAGATGTGGAAAGAGAAGACATCCGGCAAGAGAAACAAACTTGTGAGACAATGGATTGTCAAAAAACCATCTGCAAAAATCTGGCAAATCTCACCTGCCCTCCTGAGCCTTGTTTTTTCATTTCATCCAGGAATTGCATCTTTAAAATGACTCTCGGCTCCATGCGAGGGGGAAATGGAAGCCCAGTGATGACAACACCCCGTCCGTTCATGTCTGAAAAGTCCAAGCCTTCGCTGGCCTGATGAATAGTGCATTCAATCACTAGCAGGAATTGAGTGACATTTCAGAGCAGTTCATGGGCTGTGATTTCTCAACCTTAAATTACACATCTGGCAAAGTGGGATTTCTCCCGTGAAAGCTTATGCGATAAATAAAGCTGTTACTCTTCAAAAGTGTCACAGGATTCCCTGTTTGTTTTACATCTAGCAACTGTAACTTGAGTAATGGAAATAACATAAGCAGTGCAAACTGGATTCCTTACTTTTATGACAGACCTTTAGAATCATACTGTATTTGGGTTGGAAAGAATCTCAGGAGATTATCTAGTCTAAGCCCTTGCTCAAAGGAGGACCAATCCCAATTAAATCATCACAGACAGCGGTGTGTCAAGTCAGGCCTTAAAAACCTCTAAGAAGAGAGATTCCACCACCACCATAGGTAACCATTCCAGTGCTTCACCATCCTCCTAGGGAAAAAGTTCTTCCTGATATCCAACCTAAACGTACCCTCTGCACCTTGAGACCACTGCTCCTAGTTCTATCATCTACCACCAATAAGAAGAGCCTAGCTCCATCCTCCTTGGAAACACCCTTCATTTTTCTCTTCTGCAGACTAAACAAGCCTAGTTCCCTGAGCCTCTCCTCATTAGCCACGTGCTTCAGCCCTCTAATAATTTGTGTTGCCCTCCACTGGACTCATTCCAATTTGTCCACACCTTTTTTTGCAGCTGGGGGTGGAGGGCAAAACTAGACTCAGTACTTCCAATGAGACCTCATCAGTGCCCACTTAGAGGGGAATGATCACTTCTTTTGATCTACTTGCAAGGCTCCTACTAATGTAGCCCAACATGTCATGAGCCTTCTCAGTAATAAGGGCAAAGTATTGACTATCTCCAGCATCTTATCCACTGCAACCCAAGGTCCTTTTCCACCAAACTGTTGCCTGGCCAGTCAGTCCCCAGTCTGTAGCTGTGTATGGAATTCTTCTCTCCTGAGTGCAGCATTCTGCCTTTTAATTTCAGTGTTTTCTTACTACTAGATCTTGACCAAGTACCTACCAGCCAAGGGGTGTAAGGAGACATTTCTCTTCTCCCTCATGTCTATGGTTTCTGAAACAGGAAATCTCTTAACACCTTCCTGATTTCCAGCCTGTGCAGCTGGCATATCCATTAATGATTATACGTTTCAAGCCTGAACTTCCTCAACTGTTCACACCCAGAGGATGACCATTAGTAACATCTGTTTACAAAGTGTGCTCCTCTTCTGGGGCATTGTGTAACAAAATGCAGCATCATTCACAACAGAATAGACTCCTTCTCATAACATTAAAAAACCCCCATCATTTCAAGGGGAGCAACTTCATCTTTAAAACTAGGAAAGTGTGACCATATGACCACCAAAACTGGCAGAAGGGCTTCAGGTCTGGTACCAGTAATGGGTCTGAACTAACTTTAGCTCATCTTTTGAAGCTGAAGTTGAGCAATATTTCATGTCTTATACTGTTGTTGCTGTCAGCCTAACATTACAAAAAGACATTTTTCAAGTCTTGTCTAATACAGTCCTTTCTCGTACAATAATACAGCTCTTCTGTGAAGAGCAACAGAAAATACAGGAAAACATACAGCAAGTCTTGTTTGAGATCACGTGCATACAACTTAAGTAAAACCATGAAGACAGATCTGTGCACTTAAAAGGATGTAGAAAAACTCTGCATTCTGCAGTTGCTCTTTTATTTCACTAAGGCTTTTTATGCATGTAATTATTTATAGCTACACACACACACACACACACACACTTTCTTAGCTCAAAATAACATCTGGAAGAGCTACATTTTTCTACTTACCTTCCCTCGGCACACTGCCAAGAAAGTAGCTCCATTAGACTTGGGACAGACAATCTTATCATAATATGCATCTATGACCTACAAGATAAACAGGTTAGGTAAGAGGAAGGGGGAAACCACCCCCTTCTCACACTCAAACTTGTACATTATAACAAGTTTGACTCACAATCTCAGATTCAAGATGTGGTTTACTAGATTTAGTATTCATTTCCTTATTGGAGTATAATTATAGAAGTTTGAAACATTTGCTGTCCAAAACCCCCTTGTTACAAAGAAACCCGTATAATCTCCTGACAGACGCAACACAGTGATATCACCCCTCTCTGTTGGAAAAACAAAGAATTTACACAATGTTATTATGACTCCACAGAGGGGAAAGCAGCAAGCAAAACAAAGGAATTCAAGGTTTTCATTTACTTTAATCCATGACAAATAGAAAATGCTGGAATTCAGTAGGAGAGAAGATAGTGGGAAAAATGGGGGGGTGGGGAATTTCAGAAATTCAGACAATAGAAGGATACCAACTGAAAACTTTTAATTTAATTTTCTAGAAATCATTTATGAGGCACCAGCAAGCAGTACACGCCAGCACTGCATCAGTATCTAGAAATAGGAAGAATATCATTTTAACAACTTCACTAAATAACAAAAAATAAGTCTGTTGCCTCAAGGTCTGGTCTGCACCTAAAACTTAGGTTGCCCTAGCCACATCACTCAGAGTTGTGAAAAATTTCACACCCTGTGATGTGGTCAGGCCACCTCACCCCACTGCAGACACAGCTAGATTGATGCAAGAATTCTTCTTTTGATCTACCTTCCACCTCTTGGGAGGTGGATTTACTATACTAATGGCTGCAATAAGTGCCTCCTCTACAGCAATGTGGGTGCAGCCACCTGCAGTGTAGATGCAGGGACAGCTGACATAAACCCATTTGTACCTAGGATGCATAATGCTATAGGTTGGGTTAAAACCCTTTTGACCTGATTAGTTTAACAGCCCCTCCATTTAGGCCAAACGAGGGTGCCATTAATTGCCCCTTTGTTTAGTAGTAGTGCAACATAGGCTGAAATACAAACCCATGTAGCAAAGCTGAACAGAAGGAATACCATGTGGGACAAGGAGTTTCCCCAAGGACTGCTATGGTGAACACAGGAGCTCATTTTTGGAGTTGTGCATACCTGTGCTTTTCAAGAAAGCAAGAGAAAACAGGAGATAGCAGAGGCAGAAAAGCCAGCTTAAGTACACAGAACAAGCACTGGAACATGGCCCTGACAAAGCCCAAGAGAACACTTGTCGGCTAAGTGCTAGCTGGAAAGGGGACTTGGAACTATGAACAAAAACAGTGCCTTGTGTTATTTGATTCATGCTGTGTTCAAGGAAACAGCACTTGGAACACTTTGCAAATATACAGAATTGCATCAGAGAAGCACCTGACTCCTTTACCAACTTCTTTTTCTAACCAGAACAGCCTGCAAAACCCTGAATTTTTTGCTAACTGCTGAGACTCAAAGCATAACAGTAATTTAGTCAGGAACCTACTTTAACATGTCACAGGATAATTGCCTCAGAAGAGACAATGATTTAATGAAAACTGGTACAAACTCTACCTAGCATCTTCCCAGGTTACCAAAAAGCTTTCCCCTCCATACACATTATCAGCATTAAAATTTTGTCAGCTTTTTAGCAGAGGAGACTTGTCTGAAACTCCCTGAAATCTAATGTTGTTTCTAAATTAGGTCACTTCCATCTGATTTTGTAATTGATTCTTTTCAATAAACAACTTTAAAAGAGTAAAGACAGGCCATAAGACAAGGAAATGCATGTAACCAGAAATTTGTCCTCTCTCTTTCCCTGCTTGATGAATGCTCAAGTCTATGAGAGCAACAGCTGGCTTCCTCCTCCCTTACAACTCTTGAACAGCTGTATTTTCCACAATGCAAAACACACTATCTAAACACAGCTGAGCAAAGGACAAAAAACACACAATATTTATACTGAAAAGTGCTAGGAGTTTCCCTTCCCTCTACTAGACTTCATGGACTTCTTTCTTTGGTCACTTCTAAACCATCCCCCTCACCCTCCTTTGGGGGGGGGGGGGGCGCCTTGGAAACGCATCAGATTTTTTTTGTTTGTTTATATTTTTCTAAAGAGTCTGATGGAAGGATATACTCTAGAACCCCTTTACATCCACACCAAATGGCTCCCCATCCCAATGGAAATCACTGAGTTCAATTCTGGCACAAAGGGAAAGGAAGAATATGGCACAGAGGTAAAGTTCCGAGAGCTGGATTTCCAATGCCGACTGTTGCTTACAAACCAAGCGAAACCCTTCCAACCACATCCTTCATCATGGGGCGTAAGTGTATGTCATGGGATGCACATCTGTGCACCCTGGGTTATGATCTATAGGACTGTTCTGTTCAGTTGTACACTGGGATTGTATGTTTTTATGCTAATTACACCATACAAGGTTTCTTTATGGACGCTCATAACCTAGTCTACATGATTAGCATATTATGTTTCTTACAACTTCATGCATGTGCACAGAAGTGTAACATTTTCCACTGCTAAAAGGGGAGGGCAGACAGAGAACTCTCTCAGCAGCAGTGAGCAAGCAAATACCTGGAAAAAGCAGCAAAGACATGCTAATTGAGGTGGCTCAGACAAGGCAAAGAGATCACCTCTACTGGGGGGGGGGGGAGTGAGGAGGAGTTTGCTGGGGACTCTCCATCTTGAAACAACTCTAAACAAGATGTGGGCACTGCCTGATCTCAGGCAGAGACTGGCTGTGCAAACATCTGACAGCGGAACATTGTGAGCATGAACGAACTATGAGGTCAGTTTAAGTAGAGATATTAGGGTAGTATGCATGTTTTACCTTTTATTTCCTTGTGGTCTCTTCCAACTCATTTATATTGTTAATCTGCCATGATTGGCCACATCTAAAGCTGTGATCTTTAGAGGTTGTGCATGAAGAGGGCTAAGCACAATTCATTTCTTTGTTAAGTGGACAGACTGGAGTGTATGGTGATTGGGAGTGGGCCCCAAACTCTGTAGAGTCTAGACCAGGGGTACTCAAACTTTTTGCGAGCCGGTCCACATTCAGCCTTCCACCATTGACCAGGGTCCACAAACAACTAGGGTGGGGGGGGGGGG
>ML682026.1:374540-403891 GCA_007922195.1 Podocnemis expansa | reverse complement strand
GGGGGGCGGCGATGCCAGGAGCGTGGGGGGCGAGTGGGAGTGGGGGGGCGCCGATGCCAGCCGCATGGGGGGGGCGAGTGGGAGTGGGGGGGCGGCGATGGCGGGAGGGGGAGGTGCCACCGGGAGCGGGGCAGCGGCGGCGCAGCAGGCTCCGTGGGGGGGAGGAGGAGCGCAGCGAGCAACAGAAGTTGCTCACCTGCGCTTAGAGCAGGGGTACTCAAACGGCCAAATAGGCCACTGTCGCGGTCCACCGGAAACCTCTTTGCGGTTCGGATTGTGGACCGCGGGCCACCATTTGAGTACCCCTGGTCTAGACAGTGGCTCCTGGAGTGGTAACTGGTGCTGTCCAGGGGACTGTCCTCGAGAAGCCAGCGGGCAGACACCCACTGCTTGGGACTAGCTGCACACTAGAGGCCAGAGCGGACTGACTCAGGAGTGAGTGGTCACTTGGCAAAGCGGGGAGAATCAGGGTTCAAGAGTGGGAATCGGAGGGTCACAGCAACACACTGGACCGGATCTGGGGAGCAGCCTCTCTCAGCATATGGTACTCCTACCCAGAGCCTGGGTAAATTTCAAACTGTAACTATCACAGCATTCAGTGTGCCTCCTCAGGAGAATGGAGCTTGAGGGAAGGCAGAGAGCAGAAGGGAAGAAGTATACCTCAAGGACACTCTTAGCTCTTTAAGGTTTAATCCAGATGCATACTGCTCTGTAGTCAATGCTCCAAACACAACTTGCTAGAAGTATAAAAAGGAGAATTTACAACATGAAACAGACAACAAACTACCAACCTCTGTGAAAGTTCCTTTATTCCTTGGTTCCACAAACAGTGGCTTCACCTCTTCTATTCTTTTAGCAAAGTCATGTTCCTGTGAAAAACGTGGCAAAAAAATCAGAAGCACACATGGGAAACGACAATGCAATTGATGGCAGGGGCGGGCAGCTACTCATGCTAAGGAAATGAGCTGGCTCCTATAAGCAGTTCTAGTTTAGACAGAAAGTCCACAAGACTTTTTCCATGCTTTGTGCATTTCAGAAGCCATGCCAGTAGCCTGGCCGCATCCTTCCATTCTAATTTGCAACCTTTGCTACCCAACATTGACCACATGAGTATTCTCCCCCCCCCCCCCCAATCTGCATTGAAAATTTGGTTCCCTGCTCCCCACCACTGCCCCAAGCTGTTACTTTAAAGGGGAAAAGCAGTTAGGGAAATGTCCTCCTAACCATGGTTTCTGGTGGGATACACAAATCGCATTAGAAACACGATCCAGACTTCCAGAAACACACACAAGGGATGTGAGAAACAGCAACAAACAAAAGGTACAAACTACACCAAATGTATATTATACAATTAAAATAAAATAATAACCCTCCCTGGAAGTATACGATCAAGGATTTTAAAAACTAAATTTACCACCAACTATTTAAGCAACCACCACCCTTGGTATATCTGTCTTAGACAAAACCTCCAAATGGATTAGAATCCAACAGAAACTCGTCTTCAGTGGATCGCCCATAGGGACATATACGCAACAAAACAAACAATGGCTACAATTCCTTTCTCTGGCAGGCAGGAAAGGCTCAAGAACAGCAGTTACCTGTCTCACCTTAAATGAGGTAAATTTCTCATATTATTTAGTATCTTGTTTTGAATACTTTTTCAGAAAAAGATGATTGTTCAAGGAAGTATAGACATTATACTGCAGTGGCACATCCTGGGCCCAATTCACATTTGAGAGCCCAGACCCACAGTTACAAACATTCTGTATATATTATACATTAAAAAAAAAAAAAAAAAAAAAATATTACAAGCACAGTAATGTTGCAAAAAGTTAAGAACTCCAAGTACTCCAAAGTTAGGAAGTACCAGAAAATTAAGGTTGCATGCGCACCCTCTGTCTTTTGCCCCTTCTGCATGCAAATCAGACAGCTTTCTTTTCCATGCTTCCCAAGCCCAGCAAGCAGACCCACACCCAGCATGGCCATCAGCAGCCCACAGAGCTGCAACTGTAGGGAGATTCCAGCTAGGCCTCTGGCTAAAGCATGCCTAGTACACACAGCCCTTATACGGAGAGTTATGGACATGCAGCGCCAGGGGTTTCCACAGACAGGAGCAATTCAGAAGGGATTGATAGGGGAAAAATTCTCTGGTGGCCATGTGCAAGAAGCACATACCCCTAACTGGAACCAACATGGGCAAACAGTCAAAGGAGAAAATAGGTATTTGGGCGAATCTGTGCTAGACTGCAGTCCTGGAAACTCCGATATAAGCACCTGCATGTGACAGTTTTCCCTGAAGTATGTAACTACAGTTTGTACACAAAAGAAAGAATCAACATACTCTCCAATATTCCAGGCTCTTATCCATCACTGGATATGAAGGGAAGAATACCAGCAATCCGTGTGGTATAATTCGCACAAGATTACCTGCAACAAGAAAGACGGTGCAGAATACCTCACTATTCAGAGCACTTTCCTTTGAAGGAGTTGGCAGGGAATTAGCTGACTTTTTAAAGCACATATACCGCTCTCCCTACAATTCCTCTTCTGCTTCTTGAAAGAAAAGGGGAGGGGTTGGAGAGAGACAAGCCAGTGCTGCAGTAGGACTATATTTTTCATCGCAATTCTAGGTTGTTTAGCATTTCGTTGAACAATCCAAACACAACATAGCACGCACCCTATTTGTACATTAGGAATAAGAGATGGAAAAATATCTAATAAGCATAAATCTCCAGATCAGAGTTAGATTGTTTACTATAGGAGTTTTCTGTTGTTTTGTCCTAAGTGATGAGATTTCCACCATCTTCCTCTCTAGATGACTTCTACCATTTTACACCACATATCTCAGTGACCAGAACTTTTTGTGATGTTTAGCCAAAGGTTCTCTCAATTTCAACCCATTATGCCTACTTAAACACCTTCTTTCCACCATAAATATTTTCTTCTCCTCTGTTGTACTTACCTCCATTAGACATTTCTAGGCTTCACATATTTTCCCTTTAACTATTTCAGCAATGCTACACAATTCTTTCTTCATTAATTAATTCCTCCAGGTCTCTTATTGTTGTCAGAATTGTCTATCATGGGCCTGACACGGTGCCCATGCAGCTGTTGGCCAAATCGGCAATGGCCTCCTTTGATGTCATATAGCATTGCACACTGGTGTATAATTTACTATTTACTATCATCTCACCTTCTCTCTTTTTCCGGTTTGCATTTCATTTTATTTTGCATCTATCCTATCTCATTTTCAAGCATCTGATGAAATGGGATTTTCTCCCACGAAAGCTTGTGTGATAAATAAATTTGTTAGTCTTTAGAAGCACTCCTGGACTCTTTCTTATCCTGTTTTCTGACCACGTTTCTGGTGGCACATGTCAAGGCTGTTTCCCCACTCTGGCACTCTGAGTGCAGATGGTGGGGGGCGCTTGCAACAAGCCTTAAAAGCCACTGGCCTTAAAGCCTGGTTGTAAAACTCTCCAAGGCCTCCAATTCAATGGCCTTGGAGTGGTATTGCTGCCACCACCCAAATGCAAAAAACCTCTTGAAACCCAGGAAGGCACACTTGGGAATACCTTCTTGTGAGGTATCCTCAGTCACTTTTATTCCTCTCTCAGGAAAGTGACTAAACCCCAGCTGGGATATCAGCTGGAAATGGAACAGAACCCCCGTTAGTAGCTGGCTGTGCAGTCGGAGGCACATGCACACAAACCTCTTGCCCTTCAGGACACAGAACCAGAGCTTACTTAAAAGGTAAAATTTTTAATTAAAAAGAACAGATAAGAACACAGAGTTGCTTCTCTGGGATTTAAGTTAGGTAGTTACAAGGTATGGGGAGGGCGTACATGTGCTCAGCACAAAGAAATGCAAAAACAAACCAAAAACAAAGAAAAACCCTGACTGTGTCTAAGTAAACACTCCCTGTTCTACTCAGGGCCTGGTCAGTAACAAACTTAAGTTTGGTAAGGATGTCGCTAGATCCTTCCTCAGGCCCCTGTGGCCTCCTCCTGATCCTTCCAGGAGCTCTGCTGCATCCAAACAGGAATAGGCAAGGCTGCCGCTCCAATTCAATAAGCTGTGCTTTGTTCCTCCTGGCAGTCATGGGACTCACTGGAGTGTTAACCCTTTCCTCCCCAAGGATTACTACAGAACATTTTTCAGACCAGTATGCAAAACTGGTGCCCTAAATTGCAAGGGGTAACTAAATGCATTGGCAGGTACAATTATTTACTTTTCATACGAGATTATAATAATTGTATGTGAAATATTTTTATGTTGAAATCAGGTAATTGCACACGTAAATACCTCTAATTACTTGTGCAAACAAGAATCTGATGTTCACATGCAGTCTAACCCTTAATCTTTAATGTTATCTGATCTCACTAACAGTTGAATCGCCTACAAATTTAATCATTAAAAAAGAGTAAGGTTGCTTACAAAGAACATCCATTCATCTACACAGCCCCTGAAAAGCAAAGTGATCTTCAGTCAATATTATCCTTCTTTAACATCTCATTAACCCCTACCCTCTCATCACCACTTTCACTGACAGAATCTGCTCCTCACAACAGTCACATACACTCTTAACACAGAGTGTCAAAAACGCATCCTCACGGCCAGATGCAGCCCATGAACCTCTTCCATTCAGCCCTTGACGGTGCTCCATGGGACCACACTCTCTTCTTGAGAGAGAAAGAAAATGTCATCTCACAGCAGGCAGTCTCCAGTACACTGCCCCAGTATTTGGATTTATGGTATGTACGGCCCACTTGAAGTATATTTATATCAAATCTGGCCCACCAGAGCAAATGAGTTTGACATCCCTGCTCTAACATGTATGAAACCACAGTATGCACCTCCTACACCTTCCTCATAATTGCATTATGACCAAAATCCTTAATTCTGACTTCACAAATATCAGTGCATGTATTAAACATTCATGTATTACTGAAGTGTAGGATGTATTACTGTCCCATGAGGAAGTGCTAAGCTAAGGTGAAAGTTCTGTATTATACTGTCTCCTATAAACAAACAATTCAAATTTGGTTTTTGACTTTAGATCCAGTACCTTCTCAGACTTATTTTACAATAATCTATTTTACTTTTGGCTAAATATTATGCAATTATTCTAGGAGAGATGGAGTCAGCATCTTGATAAACTGACTTAAAATGATCCAAAGGAGCAGCTGTGTTAGTCTAGTTCCGTAAAAAACAAACAAACAAAGAGTCCTGTGGCACTTAAAGACTAACACATTTATTTTTTGCATGAGCTTTTGTAGGAGAAAATTCCACTTTAGCAGGCACTTTGATATACACAATATACATATACAGTGTATATTGGAAGACCTTTCAGATTTCTACAAGTAATGGACTAGTAACTTCAGGGAAGCACAAGAAATTGCTTAGATAGCCCAGATGTAAACCACCTTCCTTCTGGATTATGCTTGGTTAATAAAAACAGACAGACAGGCAAACTAGTCTTCAAGTGCCACAAGACTCCTTGTTCGTTTGTTTTACTGAACTAGACTAACACAGCTGCCCCTTGGATCTTGCCAATATGCTTGTTCGGGAGTCATCTTCCCAATCTCCACTCATTTACTCCAGGGCAGAAGCTTGTTTCCTGAACCTAAACATACCTCACTTACCTATTGTTTTCCCCAGAGAAGACAGACATTCCACAGAAAACCTACAAAGAAAAAAACCTCCATCAGCACCATCACCATGTTTCTTTCTATTAGCTCATTCTTGTTTTGATTCTTTTGGAATGATGCATCCTTAAACCTGCCTGTTCCCTCCCTTTCCAGTGCCTTCCTTCTCCTCTTCATAAACAGCCCTCCAAGTCATGGCATTTTCAAGTGTCACCTCTAGAAATCACAAAGTCCAAGTTTTCTTCACCTATGTCCTCCCACTTCGCTTTAAAGGATGATCCTGAAGTCTTCCAGGAACAAAAGACTGAAGAGGCTTTCCCTCTAGATGTTTCCACAACACTATGATCTGCCACTGTGGGTCACTACTAGTGCAATAGATTACACATCGCTCCACAGAAGCCAAGCTCCTTCACAAAAAAAAAAAAAAGGAAGATCCTCCAACAACTAGTTTTCACACATTGCACTTCAGCAGGAGCCAATACCCAAAAACTAGTAAGAATAGTGGAGTTGGCAACAGATAGTTTCTAGCAACAGCAGATGTAATTAATTTGAAATGTTAAGTTATAGCAGTGGGGGAAAAGAAAAAAAATCTAAGTCCTACTATGTCTGCTTTCACTAAGTGGGAGTGCATGGAACCAAATACAACAAGGCTCATTATTAACAGTAATAAATTAAGGAGCAGAATCCTGCCAGAGAGTGGTCTTAGAAGCTGTCTACACTGCGATGATTAAAATAGTTGAAGAGCTAGGTGTGGTTGTGCCGTGCCATGCCATGGGAAAAAGAAGAGATGGGTTTGTTGCTGTATTATCAGTGACAGCCAAATTCATCACTGTCCCAAAGTGCTTTTTCTTTGGTGCACAACTGTGCCCCATTGTTTGTACAGTAGCAACCTTTTTGTGCTGGTTTCTATGGAAATTCCCCACCTTTGGTCCTTATTCTATCCTCTATACTTCCTTCTCTTTGGTTCCAGACAGTTTTGCAAGCTTTTCTTTCTCATTAAGCTGCGGGAAGGAAAAGTAGTAACTATTTTGCAAGATCTACAAATTCTGACACTTAAAAAATTGTGGGAATCAAACCAAACATTGCATGCTTCACTCACTCCACACAACACACTGTGGAAAGAGAAATTTTCAGTGGCATCCTACAGCAAACGAAACTTAAATGGCAAGAAAACTAAGTTTCTTGGACTAGCAATATATTGTCTATAAGAGGACTATATATTGTCACACATCGCTGTAGTATTTGTGTGCCTTCCATTTAAAATCAGCAGCAACAGCAAACTTCACAGAATCTCTAGCACATCTTTTTTGGAGTAAAAACTCTTCTTCAGGCAGTCTTTTTGATATACCAACTATCATTAAAAAAAAACCATGACTGCCCTGTCTAAATCCATACAAAAAGCAGTCTTAACCAGGGAAATTTATATATCAAGTACAAACTTAAAATGGATGATGAAAAATGTATCAGAATCTAACTGCTTTGGATATTTTGGAAAGGTAATTAAAACAGAAAAAGATGGAGTTCTTCTGATCATCATACATCACCCCAGAAATTTCACAAGGATTACCTCTTTAAGCACTCATTCACAAATGTGAATGCAAGGGCTCCAACACAACTCTGCTCTTCTGCTAGGTAAATAAGTTTTTTAAAGAACTGCTAGATACAAAAACACTCAGAGCATGAAACTGTGCCTTAAAGTTGTTCAAACAGGCTCCTAACCTGAAAATAACATTATAGAATGGAAGCAGAATACAAGACGGAACCTTAATTTCAGGTCTTCACTCTTCCAGGGGACAGCATTTTTTTCTTTTTCCCCCAGCACAGAAATTTTCTGTTCCCTGCACGCCCCTCTCCCACCTTAGCTAAGCACAAACCCAAATGATGAATTTCCAAAGGGATAGCCGTGTTAGTCTAGTCCAGCAAAAAACCCAAGAAGCTGCACAAGACTTATCTACAACCTCACCTTCTGCTGCTTCCTGTTTCTAATTAGCAACTTGTTTATCTAAGAAAGGGGTGGGCAATAAAACTCCCAAGGAAGCCAGTAGGGGCAGCAGAAAGCCAGGGACAGGGAAAGCTGGTGGGGAGGGGGGGAGAGCTGACAGGGAGGGGGATGTGCAGAGCTGGCTGGGGGAACAGAAGGGGGGCATAGTGCCAGCTGGGGGTGAGGGAGAGACAAGAGGGTAGCGCAGCCCTGGCCCCAGCCCTGGCTCTGGAGCAGCACTCTGTTGGCTGGGGGAGGCCGAAGGGGGTAGCACAGCCCAACCCCAGAGCAGCCCAGCCCAGGAGCAGCACAGCTCCAGCTCAGGGGGTAGGGTAAGGCAGGGCAGGTGCAGCCCCAGCCCCAGCCCCAGAGAAGTGAAGCCTCAGCCCTGGAGTGGTGTTGTCTCAGCTGGGGGAGGCAGAAGGGGTCAGTGCTGCCCCAGCAGGCAGGGGGCCGGATGACACCTCCAGCGGGCCACATCCATCCTGCAGGCCATAATTTGCCCACCCCAATCTAAGCAATGAACTTTGCAAATCACTTACTCAACAAGCATTCTCCTTTAAACAGAACTCTCATAAGATCCAAGACTTCACAGTTGTATTTACATAGATCTGGTTACCTTTTTACATAGGTAGAACTGAGCAGACCTCCGTCTGGTCCCTTGGGAAGTATCCCCACCCAGATCTGGTGTTCATCAATAACATGTGGATTTTCCAAGCAAACAGGGAAAGGACTGAGGAAACACGAGAGGAGATCTTTAAGCATTTTCTCCATGCCAGTTCTAAGCCCAAGCATGAGAGAAGGCCCATGAAAATGGCTTAAAAACAGTAAATAATGCCACTTTAAGACTTTATTGTGCACACAAAGAAAGGAACTTACATCTGCATTTCCATGGTGAAGGAGGAAAGCGGGGAGAGAGTTCCACTAGTGAGAATGATTGTTCGGACTCCCTGGCGGACCAGTTCATGCATGCTGTACCCAGGACTGAAACACCAGTAGCTCAAGACCTTTCCTGTACCAAGGAAAAAATAAAACACTAAGAACTGAGGTCTGCATCAGGGGTTGGCAACTTTTGTCGACCCCTGTGGCAGCCCTGCCCACTGTACCCTCAAGGGGTGCCAGGGGCGGGACCAAAAGGAGTGGGGCCAGGCTGCTGGTTCGGGGCTGGGGCTGACTCCTGCCCTCGCTGGCAGGCAGCCTCCGGGTTCTGGCCAGGGCTGCCTCTATCCCTGCAGCCTCTGGGTCCCAGCTGGAGCCGCGCCTCACCCCAATGGTGGGCAGCTTCCAATGGCAGGCAGCTTCTGCATTCAGAGCCGGAAGCAAGTGGGCGCCAACCCGCCCTGCTCCCCTCCAGCCCTGCCCAGCAGGGGGCAGGGCCAACAGGAGGCTGGGAGCTGCACGCCGTATCTTCTGCTGGCCATGCTCCCCAGCGGGGAAGTGTAGCCAGTGAGGGCCTAGAGCGACAGTCTGCAGCTCATTCCACCCACCCACGCAGTACTGGGGGAACAGGGCCAGCAGGAAAGCCTGAGCGGTGCCACATACTGCTCAGACTTGGTCCCTGTGCCATTTTTGGCATGGGTGCTGAGGGTTGCCAACTCATGGTCTACATAATGGAGACCATTTGTCTTGAGTTGCACGTGATTTAAACCAGTGCTGAGGCTCTGTAACTGAAGACTGGCAAAAGCCACAAAGCCAGCACCTAGAGCTAAGCTTTCATATTTGTTTGGGGGTTCCTGAATCTGGGTTTCTGCTTCAGTCTGTCTCCAAACATAAATCTTACAAATCAAAGTAGGGATGAAAGGTTAACACCCACCCATATTTCTGTCATTTCTTATGGTCAAAAACAGACTGTTGTCATCCTCAAACATGCAGTCTACCAAGGACCATTGTATCAGTCAGAATAACCAAGGCTGATGGCATCACGCTAGGCACTGTTTAGTGAAGTTTCCAGAGCTGGACTAATCCTATGAATTCACCAATTTCTGGGACATGCCCAAAGGCAGCATGAGGTAGGATAAAAAGTGAAGCTCCTCATGGACAGATTGCTGAAGAGTTTGCAAACACATCCTGCTGGTGAGTTTTAATCCACCCTAGCAATGGCTGGGGGACTGGATGGCCAAAAAGCATGCAGCATCACATTTGAATATAATGTGTGATTGAAGGAGGGCCAGAGATAGGGGAAGAGACGAAATACATTACTCATTACACATACTTCAACGTAGCCCCTCTTGGTCTAAAATCAGCAATTGCTAAATCTGCAGAGGAACTAACAAATGTTCTTCAAGCCCTGAACAAGCTGTGCTTTTCAAGTGAGTCACTGAGAGCTCATGAGTAGAGGGGGAAATTTATCGTAAACTAAAGTTTTATTGCCTTAACTCCTTCCACAGAGAGTCCTTTGGGCAAACACACCCAAGAGATATAGAAATCCATGGAAATTTATATTCAGAGACTGTGAGCGTTCTTCACTGCACATCAAAACTGGTTCAAGTTAGCATGGTGGGGCACAGTCTCTAATTGGATCCGCATCCGGACTGGCCTGGGAGTGCGCTCACACAAGTCGAGCAGAGTCCATCATACAAGGACCACAGGTAATCCTACATGAGAAAGATGCTGAGGGTGAGTGCAGGAGGCTCCTGTAGAGGATACACCCCCTTCAACTCATAAGCCCACCCTGAAGCATCCCTTCTCTTTGAACATACAGGGAGTTTTCACATAATGCCAATTGTGTACTCTGGAAGAGACAAGATTAGACCACAACAGCTGCAGCCATGGTTCCTCCACTAGCTGTGACTCTGAGCCTAAGGGAAACCAAAAGCCAGGATTCAGCGCAAGGTGCTGAACTCCTTTTTGAGAGCTGAGCCAATAGATCTCCATAAAATTCACTGAAAAGTCACATTCTTCAGGCACCCCACAGTATTCCTACAGACTATGTTAACAGGAGCATTACACAACTCCCAGGTGAGAAAAATACTTGCTTTCTACTATTTTTCCTAAGATTTTATATGCTGTAAGTCTATGCACTAGCTTGTCATCTTATCTTTTGAAGCAGAAGTAAAGAAAACACTCTGTCCCTGGTAAACTATGGAAAATCTTTATGACCATTTTGCAAGGCCGATGTATACAAAACCTCCAAACAATGTAAAAACCCCTCCACATTGTGCTGTTTGGTTCCTTCCTCCAAACGCTTACATGTCAAAGTTTGTTCAAGAGAATTCCTGTAATTGAAAACTAACATTACACAATATCTAAGAAAACAAAACCTGCAAGTTATGAGGGAATCAGGTTTCCATTTAGAACTGAAATTACTGAAGCCAACAGTTACTTCATTGAAATACTTAGAAAAGGAGGTACAAAAACGTCAGCTGAAGAATGACTACTATTATTATTATTCCTAGAAATAAGTTGGTTTTGGCCTCAAGATGAATAATTTTATAAGGAAAAAAACCACTCTAGTGGTTAAGTGTCAAGTTTATGAAACAGGCTCATAGGCTTTAAAGTCAGAAGAAACTGATGTGATTGTTTAATCTGAGTTTTGGCACAAAGCAGGCTAAACCCACCCACCTACTTACGTAACAAACCTCTAACCTACAATGTCCTCAAATCATGGTTTAAAGACTTTAAGGCACAGAGAATCCACCCGCAACTGAGCCATGCCCCATGCTACAGAGGAAGGTGAAAAAACCCCAAAGCCCTCGCCAATCTGCTCTGGGGAGAAATTCCTTCCTGACCCCAAATATCTGATGATCAGTTAAACCCAGAGCATGTGGGCAAGACTCACCAGCCAGATACCCATAAACAGTGTCTGTAATAGTTCAGGACCCAGCCCATCAAAACATTCCATCTCAGAGACTGGCATATCTACCACCAGTATTCAAAGTTTGGTCAATTGCCAAACTATGCTGTCCCAACATACCATCCCCTCCATACATTTATCAAGCTCAGTTTTGAAGTCAGCTAAGTTTTTTGCCCCCAGAGCTCCCCTTGGAAGGCTATTCCAGAACTTCACTCCTCTGATGATTAGAAACCTGCATCTAATTTCAAGTCTAAACTTCCTAATGAACACCTTATATTCATTTGTTCTTGTGTCCACAGTGGCACTGAACTCAAATAATTCCTCTCCCTCCCTGGTGTTTATCCCTCTGATGTACTTGTAGAGAGCACTCATACCTCCTTCTCAACCTTCTTTTGGATAGGCTAAACAAACCAAGCTCTAAATCTCCTCTCATAAGGCAGGTTTTCCATTCTGTGGCTCATCCTTGTAGCCTTCTCTGTAACTGTTCCCGTTTGAATTCATCTTTCTTAAACATGCGGGACCACAACAGCACACAGTATTCCAGGAGTAGTCTCACCAGTGCCTTGTAAAACTGTATTATCACTTCCCTATCTCTGCTGGAAATACCTCATCTGATGCATCCTAGGACACACTGTTTTTTTTCACAGCCACATCACATTGTCGTCCTGTGATCACCAAAAAACTCCCAGGTCTTTCTCTCCTTGGTCACTTTCAACTGATGCATCCCCAACTTATATGAAAAATTCTTGTTATTAGTGCTTAAATGCATGACCTTCCACTTTTAAATTTCATCCTATTCCTATTATTCCACTTTACAAGGTCATCCAGATCTTTATGTATGATATTCCAGTCCTTCTCTGTACTGAAAACAACTCCCAACTTTGTGTCATTCGCAAACTTTATTAGCACATTTCCACTTTTTGTGCCAAGATCACTAATAATAAGGTTATATAAGACTGGCCCCAAGACCAGAGGCATTGCTGGTGCTGGACACCCCGGGGCATGTGCCCCAAACCCCAACGCCGGTGCCCCGGATCTCCGGCCCACTCAGGCTGGAGATCCAGGACCCAGCCGCCGGTGGCCACGGCCCTGGCCAGGGATCTGGGGCCCGTCCCCGGCCGGTGATGTGGGGTCCAGTCGCCTGCGCCGGTGGCAGCCCCGTCCCCAGCTGGGGATGCGGGGCCCGGCCTCCTGAGGCTGCTTCCAGCCTCAGCCCTGGCTGGGGATCTGGGGCCCAGCTGCCCGCGGCAGGCAATCTGGGGCCCGGTGGCACGCGTCGGCAGCAGCCCCATCCCCGGCTGGGGATACAGGGCCTAGCCGCCTGCAGCGGCACATGGCCGTGTCCCTGGCCAGGGAGCGGGGCCTGCGGGCTCATGCCCTGGGTTCCTCCCCCAGCCAGCGATGCCTTGTCATGGAGAACCCAGAAAAGCCTCTTGGATCCCCTCTGTTCACAATTTCCAAAGGGATAGCCGTGTTAGTCTAGTCCAGTAAAAAAAACAACAAGCAGTTGTGTGGCACTTTAAGACTAACATTTATTTTTTGCATGAGCTTTCGTGGGAGAAGATCCCACTTCCTCAGATGCTTCGAAGATGGGTGAACTTACAGAAAGGAATGAAACTAAATGCAAGGGGGTATAAAACATAGGATCAGGTCATAAAGTAACAGCAAATCAGAGCAGTTTATAGGCTCAAAAAATGGGAAGCCTGAAGTCAAATTACCTTTTGTAATGGGAAAAGAACCCATAGTCTTGATTAAGTCCTGCTTTCATAGAATTTAGCTTGCATATTAATTCGAGTTCAGCTGTTTCTCTTTGGAGTCTTGATGTCCCAGGTACATCTCTAACGACAGTCGTTAACAAATCCATCATCGAGTGATTAGGAAGATGGAAGTGCTCAGCAACTGGTTTCTTTGTTCTTTGATTTCTGATATCAGCTCTGTGCTCATTCAGTCTCTTACGAGTGATCGTCCTGTTTGTCCAATATATAAGGTGTTGGGGCATTTCTTGCACATGATGGCATAGACCACATTAGAAGTTGAGCAGGTAAATGAGCCTTTGATGGAGTAGAAGGCTTGATTAGGACCTATGATGGTGTCTCTTGTGTAGATATGTGGGCAGACTTGGCAGAGTGGTTTTTTGCAGGGGTGTGTGCCTGCTTCAATGTTCTTATTGTTAGATCTGTGGTTGCTGGTGAGTGAGTATCTGTTTAAGATTAGGGGGCTGCCTATAAGCAAGGAGTGGTCTGTCTCCTAATGCTTGAGAGAGAGAGGGATCATCTTTTAGAATAGGCTGTAGGTCCTTAATGATCTTTTGCAGAGGTCTGACTTGAGGATTGTATGTGGTGACTAGTGGTGTTCTGTTGCTTTCTTTCTTGGGTCTCTCCTGTAGTAGATGACTTTGGGGAACCCGTCTAGCTCTGTCAATTTGTTTTCTTACTTCCCCAGGTGGGTACTGTAGTTTCAAGAATGCTTGATAGAGATCCTCAAGATGTCTGTCTCTGTCTGAGGGATCAGAGCAGATGCGGTTATATCTTAGGGCTTGGCTGTAGACAATGGATCATGTGGTGTGTTTAGGATGGAAGCTTGAAGGATGTAGGTAACTATACCAATCAGTAGGTTTTCGGTATAGGGTGGTGGTGATATGTCTATCCCTGATTTGTACTGTACTGTCAAGAAAGTGGATCTCCTGTGTAGAGTGTTCCAGACTCAATTTGATGGTGTCGTGGAAATAACTGAAATCTCTGTGAAAATCTTCAAGAGCATCCCTGCCGTGGGTCCAGATGATAAAGATGTCATTGATGTAGCGCAGGTAAAGAAGAGGTGTCTTGGGATGAGACTTGAGGAAACGTTGTTCTAAGTCGCCCATAAAGATGTTGGCATATTGTGGGGCCATGCGGGTGCCCATGGCAGTGCCACTGATTTGGAGATATAAATGATCCTCAAATCTGAAGTGGTTGTGGGTGAGTACAAAGTCGCAAAGTTCAGTCACGAGCTGCGCTGTGTCATCATCTGGGATGGTTCTTCTAATAGCTTGTAATCCATCCTTGTGTGGGATGTTGGTGTAAAGAGCTTCTACATCCATAGTGGCCAGAATGGTGTTTTCTGGAAGTTCTCCAATGGACTGTATTTTCCTCAGGAAGTCTGTGGTGTCTTGAAGATAGCTGGGGATGTTGATAACATAGGGTCTGAGGAGGGAGTCCACATAGCCAGATAGGCCAGCAGTAAGAATGCCAATGCCTGAGATGATGGGGTGTCCAGGGTTTCCTTTTTTATAGATTTTGGGTAGTAGATAGAACATCCCTGGCCGTGGTTCTGGTGGTGTTTCTGTCTCTATACGTTCTTGTGCTGTCTTAGGGAGTTTCTTGAGTAGGTGTTGTAATTCCTTTTGGTATTCCTCAGTGGGGTCAGAGGAAAGTGGTCTGTAGAAGGTTGTATTGGAGAGTTGTTTATAAGCCTCCTGGTCATAATCTGATTTATTCATGATGACAACTGCACGTCCTTTGTCAGCCTCCTTAATGATGATGTCAGAGTTGTTTTTGAGGCTGTGGATGGCATTGCGTTCTGCAGAGCTGAGGTTATGATGTAAAGGATATTGTTTGTCCACGATTTCAGCCTTGGTACGGTGGCGGAAGCAATCAATATAGAAGTCAAGTCTCTCATTTCAGCAGTACTCTGCTACGGTAGAGCCTTCTCCCGTCCAGCACCCGGGTCTCCATGCCACCTGTAGCCAGCTCCCAAATCCAGGCTCAGAGGTTCCAACCCTTGCTCTGTCTGGTCTCCCTTGGGGAGCGGGGGGTTCCCTCCCTCCATGAAGGTCCTAATAGTCCCAATCAGCAGTGACACTCAGCCAGTGTAGAAGTTAGAGGTTTATTAGCAATCCAGCTTCCACAGCAGCTAGGACAGTTGGCTCTCAGATCAACCAAGAGGTCTGACAGTAAACCCCCAGGACAAGCCCCGGAGGTCCTGGCTCTCCGACTTCATCTTCCTTCTCCCCACTCTTCTCCCTTTGTTCTCCTCTACCTCCAGCTGCCCTACCCCTGGTCTAAACTGGCCACAACCTGTCACCCACAGGGGGTCCAGGTAAGGTCATACTAAAGCCTCTTCCCCCCTAGTGGTATCTATAGTTATCACACCCCCATGTCCCATCACCAGAATACCATCACCAAAGAACAGGAACAGAAAAGAACCACAGTAGCCCAAGAGGTTTCCTTACTTCATCACACGCCTCTGCTCAAGACTCATCTGTAAGAAACTTCACCAGTTACCTACCTCTAGCCCAGAGGTCTCAAATGTGTGGCCCGTGGGCCACATGCGTCCGCTAAAGCTATTTCCTGCAGCCCGCAATGACACTATTGTTACTGGTATTTGCAATATTGTTGTATGAGAAGATTTCAGTGGTGCAGCCCTCGGGCTAACGTACTAGTCCTCATACAGCCCTGAAATAGTCCTCAAGGTGATTTGAGTTTGAGACCCCTGCTCTAGCCCAACAGTTCAGAATGACTTGTTGCAGTTTCCCCTTTACCCAGTTCCTTATCCACCTTTTGATTTTCATATGCATCATGCTAGGCCGGAAAAGGCCAACCAATCTTGTAAAGTATATGACCCAAAACTAGCCTTGGAAGACATACTGTAGGAGAAACACAATGGCAATGTTACAAGTAGGCTAGGGCTTTGATATGCATGTGTATTGTTAGAGGTTTTCTTGATGATGTTTACACCTATCTTGTTAGACTTCAGCAAGGTAAATGAACTGCTTCCCTACCTGTTAATGTTGTTCTGTTTGAAGAGGTCAAAAGGGAACATTAACATCTAGATGGACCTTTGATGGAAGAGTCTAGGGCTATAAACCCTGCTAATGCAGCTAATTACTTGCCGGTGCCCAAGAGTTGAAGATTTTACTTCAAAGGAAAATACACATTACTGTTCTCCACTCAAGAAAGTATCTGCAAATTCATCAAAGCCCACATGAAGAAGTGACCTGCAAATGCTCACCTCACTACAGCTATAAAAGGAAGTTGGGAGGATAATACCTTTATCTCACTCACATCTGTCCAAGCTTCTCAGGGAAAGTTTGGGCTGCAGGATTGAGATCTCAGCCAGCTCTGGCCTGGAATCACCTTGCTAACTCTCATGGGAGAACCAGAACAAACTCTACCCTTGGACTGTTCGGTCTATATCCTTTTGAACTGGATTTCTAAAAACTGAAGCTGAGAAACAATGACTTAAACCCAACCAAAGACTGGATATATGCCTAAGATCTGCAAACTTTGAATTCTGTTAGAAACTTGATGTATTGGATTTTCAATCATTGTATGTATGTGATTACTTTAACAGTACTCTCATAGTTTGTTTCTTTCCTCGTATAATAAACCTTTAGTTTTAGCTATTAAACGACTGGCTGGCAGTGTGATATTTTGGGTAAGACCAAACCTATACTATTTTGTGTAATGTGGCTGACTCTTTGGTATCAGGAGAAACCTATCTGGCTAAAACAATTTTTCTCTTTACCAGGTCCTGTCACTGTTCAGTGACTGAAATGCAGTAGAGAGAGATGAGCATATTTTATGGTTGCTTCTTAATATCCAGAGTGAGGGATCAGAAGCATTGTTTGTGACTGGTTGGGGAGTTTATCTCCAGGTAACCCACCAGTGCTGGGAGAATCCATTCTCCTTTTTGCAGGTTGCCCTGGTCCTCACATATTCAGGTGGTTATCCTAGGAGGCTTGGGTTACATATTAATCCCCATCTTTTCCAATATAACTAATAGTGTCACATGTGGAATTTTATCAAATGCCTCACTGAAATTTATGTAAATTAGATTCACCATATTCCCTTTGTCCAAAAAATCTGTGATCTCAAAAAAGACAGGTTAGTCTGGCACGATCTACCTTTTGTAAAGTCATGATGAATTTTATCTCAATTACTGTTGACCTCAATATCCTTAACTACTTTCTCTTTCAAATTTTTTTCAAAAGCCTCACATACCACCAAGGTCAAACTAATAGGCCTCTAGTTACCCAGATCACTTTCCCCCCTTTCTCACTTTCCTGAAAATAGTTAACTAAGTTAGCAATTCTCCAGTCACATGATAAAAACCTTGAGTTCACAGATTCATTAAAAATTCTTGGTAATGGGCTTGCAATTTCATGTGCCGCTTCAATATTTTCAGATTATTATTATCTAGGCACCCCATTAAGCAGTTTGAGTCTGGTCTCTACCTTAAAGGTGGAAATTTCTACCTCCATATTTTTATTCCCATTAGCCTCCCTAGCGCTCTCCCTGAGCTCCTCACTGCCCTCATTTAAAACAGAGGCAAAGTATTTATATAGATATTTGCCCATGGCTAGATTATCCTTAACCTCCACCCCATTCTCAGTGTTTAGTGGTCCCACTTCTTCCTTCTTTGTTTTCTTCCTATTTATACGGCTACAGAACCTTTCACTGTTGGCTTTAATTCTCTTTGCAAGATCCAACTCTTCTTGGCTTTTCATCTTTCTCACTTTACCTCTACATGTTCTGACCTTCAAGAGATAGCGATCCTTGCTGATCCCTCCCATCTTCCACTCCTTGTAGTCTTTCTGCTTTCTCTTAATCACCTGTCTCAGATGCTTACTCATCCAGCTTGGCCTACAACTCTTACTTATGAATGTTTTCCCCTTCCTTGGGAGGCAGGCTTCAGATAGCTCCTGCAACTTTTACTTGAAGTAATTCCAAGCCTCATCCACCTTTAGATCTACTTCTCTATCTAATTCCCTTAAGTTTTTAAAGTTAGCCTTTTGAAGTCAAAGTCCTGGTCACAGATTTTTGTTTATCCTTCCATTTAGTTTGAACTGAATTAGCTCGTAGTCACTCCAACCAAGTTGTCCCCTCTACAACAAGTTCTTCTATGAGGTCCTCATTATTCACCAATATCCTATCTAAGATGGCATCTCCTCTTGTTGATTCACTAACTGTTTGGAGAAGTTCAACTATCACATCCAGGAAAACCTGGGCCCTATTCTTACTACTAGCACATTTCCTCAAGTCTGTGTCTGAGAAGTTAAAGTCTCCCATAATCACACAGTTCCCAATACTATTTACTTCCTTAAAGGCCTTAAAGAAGTCTCCATCCATGTCCAATTCAGATCCTGGTGGTCTGTAACACACCCCAAAGATTATCACAGGAGAAACTCCAGTAGTTTCTTCCCAGTGGTATTTTTACCCAGATAGACTCTGTCTTATCAATTCTACCACTTCTAATTTCTTTGCAATCTACCTCATCATTGATATATAATGCCATACACCCACCTTTGCCTTTACACCTGATTTCCTGAACAGCATATACCCCTCAATGCTTATACACCAACCGTGACTACTATTCCAACATGTTTCTGTTATCCCCCTAGTATCTGGCTTCAGTTTCTCTACCAGTAGCTCTGCTTCCTCCATTTTTTTACCCAGACTCCTCACATTGGTACAGAAACACTAATTTTTGCTGTTTGACTTTACTTACTTCCCTTGCCCAAACTGCCCCAGTCATTCTACAGCTAATACTGCCCACTAACCCTCCTCAATGTCCATTCTACTTCTCACGTCTGTGCCTTTCTTATCTCATTTGTCTCCCTCTCAAGGCTAAAATCAGGCATGCAGAATACCTGGGCATCTGCCAACTACCTCCCTCAATTCTCTAGTTTAAAGCTCTTACGCAATTGTACTAACCTCCATTCTAGAGATGTTTCCCTCCCTATTCAGGTGAAATCCATTTCAAAAGAACAGCTCTTTGTCCATGAATGCTTCTCAGTGACCATACATCCCAAAGCTTTCCTCATAGCATTACTGCCTGAGTCTTGTGTTCATCATTAGAATCTTGTCACACATTTGTTGTCCTCCTCTAGGGACAGGCAGAATTCCACTAAAGATCACCTGAGCCCTAATTTCCTTGAGGGTCCTCCCCAGCCTGGCACAGTCTCATCTGATACGTTCCAGTGAGACTCTAGCTATGCATCATTTCTACCCACATGAAGGGCAATCAGATGATTCTCTCTCACTCCCTTTAGGATCCTTGTCAGCCTGAGGTCCACATCCTAGTACTTAGCAGGCAGCACGCTCCTTCTGTTCTCTTGATCAGCTCTGGTTACAGACCTGTCTGTCCTATTCAGCAGGAAATCTCCGATCTAGGGGTGGACAAAATTGGCCCACACCTAGGCACCAGCAATTTTACCTTTAGTCACCAGAGGGCACTCCTTCACTACATTGCTGCAGTGGATCTAGGGAACAGACTACTAAAACTGGTCTGCATGGCAAATAGAAACACTGATTTGTGGAGACCTGCCCCAATCACTTAGATCTGTCTTTTCTTTGTAATGGTGCAATTCTCCAGCCTATCCCCAGTTCTTTTTAGGTGCAAGGCATTTTTTCTACAGTTCTCTGCACTCCTGTATGACTGCTCCTGTATCCTCCTAGGGTTTTTATTTGGTGGTCTCTCTATTTAGTCACCCACCCTTTGAATAGGACTAACTGTTCTTCTCTTTTCCCTTCCACTCCCACCTTCAGACACCACCTTCTGTACCCCTTCTTCATTTTCCAACCCCGCAAACCTATTTCCAAGCCCTAATGCTTGTTTATTAGCCCATCTTTTCTGCTGCTGGCTTCTCATAATCATGTTTCTACTGGCCATTTTCCTCACCTATCATTCGCCCTTCAGAGCTGGTCAGTCCTGCTTCCATCTGCAGGTCTGGGTTTTTCCCTACAGCCTCCGCTTTTGTCTGCTCTGTCAGCTGCTCAAACCCTCTTCTAAATACAGAGTTTTCACCTGCATCTCCAAGCCTCAAATTTTCAATTCCATCAGCTCTCTAACCCAGCACTTCATACATCCAAAGCTTTTTTGAGGTATCTCCTCCAAGATCATGGACATCCTGCAGCTTTCACACCCAGTCATCTTCATTCTCTCTTCCACTATGTGAGTGACTACTACCCCTGCCTCTGTATTTGTCATTGCTTAACCCTCACTTCCAGTCAGTAATGCACAGAAACAGAAAAACCCTCCAAAAATACACCCCCCCAATAAGCACCCCAGAAATCCCAGAACACTGCACTCCCTCCCCCACCACCTACTCTCCCCCTTCAAACTCCTATTCAAACTTCCCTGTTCTCAGCCCCAATTCCTGCCTCCTGTGCCGCTGCCTGCTTGAGTGGCTGCCTTTGTAGCCCGCTAGCGAAGCTCTACCCCCATTTAGGGTCAGCTGATCTCAGTACAGCACTCAGCATCAGCTCCTGGCAACTGAAGGGGAAAAAACCCAAGACACTGACAAAATACAAAACAAAACAATTTCTTAGTGCATGTCTACACTGGAGGTGATGTAATGTCCAGCTCAAGAAAACATATTTGTGTTTGCACTAAATCAAACCAGTTCACTACAAATAGCATGGTAACTGCTGGGCAGTGAGTGGAGGGAAGACTAGTTTCCTTGAGCACAATTCTATCTGTGGTCCTACGTACGGGCCTCTGCACAGCTTCCCCTTCCACTGAAGAAGCTACATTTCTACTTTTACCACGAGTCTTAATCAAGCTGGCATAGCTATATTCCCCAAGCTGGAAATTACATGTTCCAGTTTCAGCTGTATCCTTAGAAATTGTTCTAGCCAGCCAAGTTATTACCTTTTAGCACTGTGTACCATCTTCTGAAGGTAATTAAAATGCAGGGACCCCAACATAACTTCTATATCTTAATGCGCTAAACAGAGATTGTCAAAAGGCCAGTTGTGTTTGTCCAGATAAACCTTTTTTTTTTTTTTTTTTTTTTAAATATAAAGGAACATTTACAAAGCCAATAAATCCTATCTGGAGCTGATATAGTACCTTTGGGAAAAGCCTTAAGTTCAGAGACAAACTTATCTTGTGACTCTGAGTTTTGTTTTGCACTACAGTTCTCGGGAGCTAGTGACAGAAAACAGATGTAAGAAGTGGCAGTAACACAACAGGAACAAACCCTCAACTCAATGTGGAAAGTTTAAAATTTACAGTTAAGCCAGAGGCTCTACCATGATGTCACCCTGTTGCGACAAGTATTAAGGAGGTCTCAAAAAAGGGTGATATCTGACTGTCCTGGTGCTGTGATGCAGTTAGCTGGAATGGTACCTCTGGCTGGAGAAAAAAAAAAAAAAAAAGGGAGATTTAACTTTAAAGGGGAATTTTTTCTGGCACCCTCTAAAAGCCTGATTATAAGGGTTTAGAACAGGAGTAGGCAACCCCCAGTACATGTGCCGACAGTGGCACGAAAGCCCATTTGAAGTGGCATGCAGCATCCTCCAATGCCACAGAAATTGTGGCTCCTGCCACTGAAAGCCACTCCAGGCAGCTTCTTTCAGGGGAAGTGGGGCATGGAGGATCCCCACCATGCCCATGTTCCAGGCATGGTGAGGAAAGAAGATGCCTGGAACGGGTTCTCTCCATGGCGTGCAGCTGCCACAGAGAGACTCTGGATAGCTTCTTTCCTCAGCATGCCCAGGGACCCGCTCAAGAGCTGCTCCAGGCAGCTTCTTTCCATAGCATCCCTGAGGGCCCCTGTCCTCAGGCATGCTGCCAAGAGGAGCCACTGCAAGCAGCTTATTTCCACAAGTGGCTCCTGTCAGTAGCATGCAGGGAAGTACCCCCCACTCTGCCCCTCCAACCTCCTGCCATGGTTGCCATCAAACTTTCAGGCAGCTGCCTCTTATTTCTGTGCAGGGAGCCTCTGGCATTGGCTGACAGTTGAGGAGGAGGGGCCAGCACAGGTGTCAGCAAAGGTTGCAGATCCCTGGTTTAGAACAAGACAATCAATTACAGCTCCTCAACCAGAACCAAAGAATTTCTACTGAGATAAAAACTAAGAACATTTATATAATTTAATCTTTATTAAAAAATTGGGCATTTAAATAGTTTCAACATGGTATCCAAACCTGAATTTCCTCCTTACAAGTAAAATCACTCCCTTAATGTTATTCTAATATTGTTGTGTTTAATACAACACAGGCTTCTTGGTCAAGAACTGCATTTCTACACTGTTTTTTATATGAGGCTCCTAGAACATTAGAGATATGTTTACACTGCAGTTAAAAAATCCTGTACCGGCTCACTTGGGCTCGTGCTAAGGAGCAGTTTATTTCTACTGTAGACATTTTGGCTTGGGCTGGAACTCAGTCTCTAGCACTTAGTCAGGGAGGAGGGTCCCAGAGTTCAGGCTGTAGCCCAGGAACATCTACATCAGCTATTCTCAGCCACTGTGTTGGGACAACATTACTGTGCCACCACACAGTGATAAGTGTGTCATGGGAGGGGCGCAGTATGTCCTGTAGGGTCACACATGATGCCAAGTATGTCGTGACCCACAAAAGGCTGAGAAACACTGGTCTACACTGCAATTAGACAGTCTCTTGGCTAGACATGGGTTTTGAATTCAAGTGTAGACAATTATTCTTAGAAATGGTTTTACATAGAAAGGGGCCAAGGTGTTGCCCTTTATCTAATGCATCCAAAATATGTTCACTCAATAAGCTTCAAACCAGCTCTTTGTGTTTGTGCATACAGAAGACGTGCCACTGTCTGCTTTCATTATTACTTAGGGAAATTACAACCCTACCTGACCTGCCATTTATAACCAATCTTTATACAGAAGGAGAGTGACTAAAGTTCAGAAACTTCTAGACCCTGTACGTTACAAAGACAGCTTTGCATAGCTTGCAAAGACTCCTAAGTGCCACTGAACCTCATACTTCATTGGCTCCTGCTGGGAAGTCTTACAAAGTTAGTGATGCGGTCTCAATCAATCCATTCAACAAGCAGAACTAAAGGCAAGAGGAAAATCTCAGTATTCCTTCCCAACCCAGATGGGTCCTCTTTCTCCTCTGGCCTGATCAACACACGTCTGTATAACTACTGCAGTTAGCAAGGTGATTATTTTAAAAATAGTTATACTTATGCAAACCCTAGTGAGAACAGTCTGACTGGTAAAAAAGCACTTTCTGCTAGTACAGCTTTCTCCCCTTCCTATTCAGGACAGTTGTGCTGGCACAAAGCACCTCCAGGACAATACAAATGTGTCCACACTAGGCAGGTGATACCAATGTAACTCATTTAACACAATGAAAGCAGCACAACTTGTGATCAGACAAGCTGGCAAAATGCCCTAAGGTGCCATTCTTGTTTTGCCCACCCATCCATCACAGCCATGCTTACATTCAAGGAAGACTCGGTGCAGCTCCATGCACAGCTCTGTGATGGCACTCCCTGACCCGCCAAGGGCCAGCTGCTGAAGACATAAGGGACTGCTGTAGCCTAAAATGCTTGCTACACAACCATCTTCATCTGCTGAGGCAGCTTCTTATAGGCCCTATTACCTACCTTTCGTATTAAACCTCCCACCACAGCCCACGCCTCACCTTCTTTTTTTGTTACGGATGAATTCCATAGGTCTGTCCTCTGTTTCTTTTTCTGATTACTGGTATCCATATGAATGTGCACCTGTGGGAAAAACAGAGACATAACATCTTCCAACGTGCTCAATAAACCTAGCTTCTGCTCTGGATAATTGAGGTTCACCAGCAGCTCTCATAATGCTTGCATTGTCTGGCATTTGCCTTTCCTCATTTCTTCCCTCTACCTCCAACTTAAAAAATGAACAAAAACAAACAAACCAAAAACAAATCACCATCCAACAAGAATGACAGGAACACAAACCCACTCAAATTGTCATTTTGACTCAGTTAGGTACAGCTGGATTTCCTGAGCTGCATAAAACAAAGGCAAAGAATACAATTATTTAGTATGTCATTTATTACTCCCATTGGCCTGCAGGTACGGGAAGAGTACTATTAAAAGGGAATGCAATTTAGGGCAACAAAAATATGAAGTCTTAAATTTCCTACGAGGACACATTGGTTGCTCTTCACTGGAGAGGGAGTTATCCTATTAGGGAATTTGACTGATGCTACGGGTACAAATAATAGAGATTCTTGCTGGGGGGGGGGGGGGCGAGTGCTCTGTTAAAAATACATGAAATTAGGATTAAAAATCAGCCAAAAAAAAAAAAAAAGGAATATTTACTGGGCTAGAAATTCCTCCTCAGCACTATCCTTCTAATATCTTAAATTTCTCTAACCAAAAGGACCTGTAAAACAGACATTGCAGGTGTGAAAGAGAGATGCCAGCCAGGGACAGAAACTGTTGGCGTCTACAATCAAGAAAGAACTGCATTTCAAAGCACCAGACCTTTCCAAAATAACTTCAGAGCATCTGCTAACACTCCACTCAGTTTACCAATGGCAGTAGGAATCTCATTTATACAAACCCTCACACAAAATACCCTATAATCTAAAACTAAGACCAGAGTTCCCTCTAAGCTGCGTGGCTGCGCAGCCCCTATCACTGCCTGGTGCGGGGAATGCTGCCGTCCACGCCCGGCCAGCAGCTGCAGTCCCTGCCCGGATGGAAGACAAAGTCTTCCAGCCTGCTGAGAGCTCCTCTGAGCTGGGAGTTTTTAAAACTCCCACTCAGAGTAATCTCTCACTGAGTATGCGCAGAGTCTCTGTGCATGCTCAGTGAGAGCTCCTCTGGCTAGAGGAGCCAGGCCATGCTGATTCCGTGGCCAGGTAAGAGGATGAGGGTGGAGTGCAATTGGTAGAGATGGCCTTTGGCAGTTCGGGGCCCCCAACAGGCCCCCACTGCCACCCTCACTGGGGCCCCAGTCCCCCCTGCCGCCCTAACCGCCCACTTTCCAACTCCCAGGGGAGGGGGGTGAGGAGCGGGGGTGGCCATGGACTATCAGGGCCAGAGGCTGCTCCGCCTGACTGCCCACCCAGCCTCCTTGGAGCAAACATGGAGCAGCCAGCCCAGCCTACCTCTGGCTGGCCACGCCTCCCCAGGGGGTGGAGGGGGCCGGTGCTGAGCTGTGGCATATGGGGTTGGGACCTTGAGTGGCCTGCTCCGAAGAAGTTTGGGCCACTTCATCTCCACCTCTTCCCAGGCCTGAATCTATGTTCCCTCTAAGCTGTGCGCGTGTGCATGCGCACACAGGTTGTGAAGCCTGTGCACACAACAAAATTAAGCAAGCACAAAAAAATTCAACAGTGCTAATATTTTTGTGCTACTTTAAGAAGGCAGTTTCAAATAGCATGTTTCAAATAAGGTCTTGTAATGTTTAAAATCATTTCCATAACCATATAAAAGTAAAATTTAGATATTATTTGCATCATATGCTTCATTACACTCACAAGTTTGAACACACTCACTGGAGTGCGCACAAATTTGGATACTGGTTCTGAAAATTTGTACAAAAGAAATTTTTTGCGCACACAGACTATGAAAACTTAGGGGGAACATTGGCCTGAATGGGCCTGATCCATGGCCAGAGGTGCCGGCGGGGCGGAGCAGCCCAAACTCTTTGGAACAGGCTGCTCCAAGGCCCCAAGCCAGCACACCACAGCTCAGTGCCAGCCCTCTCCACCCCTGGGGAGACACAACTGGGGGTAGGCTGGGCTGGCTGCTCTATGCTCACTGCAGGAAGGCAGGGCAGGCAGCAGAGCTTGTGGCCTGGTTGTCCGTGGCCCCCGCTCCCCTTTGGCGGGGAGGGGCAGGATTGGGCCCGCACAGTGAGCAACATATGTTGCTCAGCTACCTTTGGGCCTTAGAGGGAATATTGGTTAAGGCATGTGCTAACATTTGTTATATCATTGAAAGGTCAGTGCATTCCACACATCTTTTTCTGAACATGACATTCTTCCGTACTCTTTTGATGGATAGCGTTTTACTGTATTCAAACAAGGAGTCTGGCAGCACTTTTCAAGACTAAAATTAATTGATCTCATGGGCCCGCAATGTTCCTTCTAAGAGATGGCGGCAGCTGAGCAACTCATGTTGCTCGCTGTGCTCCCCCCCCCTCCGCTTGCTGCGCTACCTGGGCTAGTCCTGGGGCCAGTTCTGTTCAATGTTTTCATTAATGATCTGGATGATGGCATAGATTGCACACTTAGTAAGTTTGCAGATGATACCAAACTGGGGGGAACGGTAGACACCCTGGAGGGCAGGGACAGGATTCAGGGAGACCTAGACAAATTGGAGCAGTGGGCCAAGAGGAATCTCATGAGGTTCAACAAGGACAAGTGTAAAATCCTGCACTTGGGACGAAAAAAACCCCTATACCGCTACAGGCTGGGGAGTGATCAGCTAAATAGCAGCACTGGAGAAAAGGACCTGGGAGTCATGGTGGATGGGAAGCTGGATATGAGTCAGCAGTGTGCGCTTGCTGCCAAAAAGGCCAATGGCATACTGGGCTGCATCAGAAGAAGTGTTGCCAGCAGATCGAGGGATGTGATCATTCCCCTCTATTCTGCACTAGTGAGGCCACATCTGGAATACTGTGTCCAGTTTGGGGCTCCCCACTACAAAAAGGACATGGACAAATTAGAGAGAGTCCAGAGGAGGGCAACCAAAATGATCAAAGGGCTGGAGCACAAGCCCTATGAAGAAAGACTGAAGGAACTAGGCTTATTTAGCCTTCAGAAGAGAAGATCGAGGGGGGATTTGATAGCAACCTTCAACTACTTGAAGGGTTGCTCCAAGGAGGATGGAGCTCGACTGTTCTCGGTAGTAACAGAGGGCAGAACGAGAAGCAATGGTTTCAAGTTACAGCTGGGGCGGTCCAGGCTGGATATTAGGAGAAACTTTCTTACTAGGCGAGTGGTGAAGCATTGGAATAAGCTGCCTAGGGAGGTGGTGGAATCTCCATCTCTGGAGGTGCTCAAGGCCCAGCTGGACAAAACCCTGAGTGGGATGATCTAATGGGAGTGGTCCTGCTTTTTTTGGCAGGGGGTTGGACTAGATGACCTCGTGGGGTCCCTTCCAACCCTATGATTCTATGATCACTCCATCCTCCCTATGGTGCTGTATGTAGCAGGGTTGCTTTAATATCCTTAAAGTAGACATGGCCTAATACTTAAACAAAAACATGCAAAATCAGCTTTCCCATAACTCACAACCGCAGCATCTTCATGTGTCCTAGTTTCTTAAGAAACATTTAAGAGCTAAAAAAAAATCAAATGTTCCTTTCTTCCTGGAACTTGAACACTGAACTCTAACCCCAAGTAGTACCCAAAGACTTGAAATACCCTTGGTTCCCACCCATAAGATTTATACATCATCATCTCCTGGAATTCAGTGATATTCTCTGATGTTATATTGCCCACTCCCACTGATTTCTATAACTTCCTGCTCTTGATTTTGAGAGCCCAGCCACAAAACTCTAGAAAGGAGGCAAAAATGCAAAGAACACACCAAGCATTCCATACCTTATAATACTTGGATATTGACCGAACTGGCATGGAGCTGGCTGTGCCTTCTGGGGGATCAATGCTAAAAACAATCTAGGAAACAGATGGACAAATCGCAGGGAATTTTAACAGATGCACCTGGCACAATTCAGTAACACATATTATAAACAGTTGTGTAAAATGATTACTGGGGTTATAACATCAAAATACATTCTCTCAGTATTTGTTTGAGTACTCAGATGGTGTAATTCTATTCACAATAATAGCCAAAATAGTGACAGTACTTTGACATTAGGGGCAAATATGTTTAAGTATTAGCATATACACCCCTATTCTCTATGAGTTGCAAGTAGATGGGGGAAATACATATTAAAAGTTTGCTAGTATTTAAACGTATTTGTCCTGATTGTTAAAGAGGCTTTCACCACTGTGTCTGCTACTGTGAACAGAATTATAGCACCTCAGTACACAAAGCAAACATTTGCAAGCACAAACAGTTAGTTAGGACCAGCACCAATGTGAACAAATACCAAACTGATGCAAATAACACAAGTAACAGTATATGTGTAAGATCTAGATAAAACTTAGTCCTGCATCAGTGCTGGGGACTGGACTAGATGACCTATGGAGGTCTCTTTCAATCCTACAATTCTATGATTCTCCATAGTACACAACTGAACATAATTTTGAGTACTTTTATGATGAATGGAAACATTCTCAATCTGGCAGTGGGAAAAAAATCCCTTTGAATTTCTTAACTTATATTTAAAATTTCCACCATGACATACTGGCCTACTAGTGCTCTTTTCTGTAAAAAGTAAATGCTCCTTTCAAAGCTATCTTCACCTCTCCATCTATACTGCACATGGCATTGTACTAAATGCCACAAGCAAAATTAAAAGTAGCATCAGCTCTGCTTAGAAAGGACTGTGCTCCTCCATCCCTCTTGTACTTTAATAAAAGCAAAGCCATTTAGTAAAGACATAAACATATGGCAGAGCAACTTCAAACACATGGCCAGCATTGTTTCAATAAATATAGCTGTTATTCCCCAATGTTTGTTATTTTGTAATTTCACCGAGCCAAGTTTCTTCAGACAGTTAAAAGGGATTAACAGTACTTGTGAAAACACAGTTCATAGTAAAAAGAAGGCGTTTCCTGTATGAGAGAAACAAAAGACTTATTCCCTGGAAAGCATAACTCATGGAAATTAACCTTATGGTGGCCAAAACGGGCTTTCACTTTTTTTTTTTTTTTAAACTTCAAACAAAAACGAAAAAAAGTCTGATAAATGGAAAAGATATACCTCTGGAAACTGGGTCATATTACAAGAAAAGTAGTGAGGCGCAGATAATAGGACTCTGAACCAAGAGAGGAGAGGCCTGGCTCCTGTTGTGGGTTCTGCCACCTAAATGCTGTGACACACTGTGCAATTTACCCTCTGTGCCTTATTCTTCCCCCAGTGGGAAATGAAGACACTTGTCTTCCTTTAACAAATCACCAAGCATTACTGTTATATCTGTACATACATGTGGTATCTGTTCAATGTGTAAAGAAATATAACACCCTTTACACAGATGGGCACACACACACACACACAAATGCATTCAAGTTACAGCTGGGGCGGTCCAGGCTGGATATTAGGAAAAACT
>ML682026.1:191402-374140 GCA_007922195.1 Podocnemis expansa | reverse complement strand
CTATGATTCTATAAGTCTCTACTGGGCCCAGTGATCTGAGGGACCAGAGTTCAAATCTCTTTTAGGACTCCCAGAAGTCAGGCATGACCATCTCTCCAGACATGATAGGAACAGCTGGCTGCTCTGGTAGGTAGCAGCAACTTCTATGGACTGAGTGAGGAGTAACAGAGAAAGAGGCTCAAGATGAAGTAAATTCACATGTTCATTTCAACCCAAAGAGCCAGGGGGTAGTGGCACACTTTTGAAAAGGGAAAAGCTTGACATAGATAGAAGTTGTTTAAGATGTTGATGGACTGGAGAGAAGAATCTGCCATGCAAGAGGAAGGGTTAATACATGCATTTTGCTTCTTCAAGTGACTCCAGAGGGAATGTTTTGTTTGATTTCAGGTAGCACAGCTGACCTCAGCAGGATCCCTAAGCAATGACTACTGGGATGAAGATAGGAGAGACTAATTTCTGTTAGGGCAAGAGGTGAATCAGTTGGTGGGAGAGAGAGGTAAGATACTGTGACAAATAAGCTGCCTGTTCTGCTGCATGAAATTTGTTATTTTTTCTTAGAAAAATACAAAATAGGAAACATCATCATCCCTTCCTGCCAAATTTCAACACTAGAAGAGGAGGGAGTTTATTCAGCTATCATGCAATTCTTGGTGGTGAAATAGTGAATTGCTCAATAATTATCAATTACTCCCTATGATGTTTCCAAGAATCACTAATGAAGACACATTAACTACTTAAATGTCCCCAAATTATCCAAGTATGTGTGACAAAATATACTTCAGATAAATCACCTGTAAACAACATTTCAGTACAACTTGAGAGCTTCAAAGGAATGCAAACACATTCCACCAAGGAAGAAGTATGAGAGTATTTGGCATCATTACTGGGAATGTTGAAACCTACACCCCCCCACCCCCAAAGTCACTAATGTTTCTTATCTGTTCTTCAACATGTATTACTCCTGTCCATTCAATGTTAGGTGTGTCCACACCGTGCGTACAGTTGCCGGAAATTTTTCCTTTAGTGGTAGCCAGAGGGGTGAATCTAGTGGTCCCTGCAGTCATGTGCCTATGTGCTGACAGAGGGGTAGCTAAATGAGCCATGGAATAGACATCAGCATC
The DNA here is from genome assembly GCA_007922195.1 of Podocnemis expansa. Taxonomy (NCBI): domain Eukaryota; kingdom Metazoa; phylum Chordata; order Testudines; family Podocnemididae; genus Podocnemis; species Podocnemis expansa. The sequence continues at coordinate 373,019 of ML682026.1, read as the reverse complement.
ACATCACAAAAAACAAGAGTCATGAAAGGTTAGTAACTATTTTTAATTCTTCGACCGTTTGCTCATGTCCATTCCACATTAGCTGACTCACAAGCAGGATCCCTGGAGATCAACTCATAGTTCATGGATGTACCGATTGCAACACTGCTTTCCCAAAACCGGCATTCTCATGGGTGATAGTGCGATGGTATGGATCGATGACCAAGTAGTGGCCCTGGGTATGTCCTGAACTGGCATCTCTGCAAGGAATGCCGGTGAAGATGCCTTCATTCTAGTAGAGTGAGCTATCATGATAGCCAAAGGTGGGTCCTTTGTTTGCTGTTAACAAGCTCAGATACACGCAGCTATCCAGGACAAGATGCATCCTGTCCACCACAGCTATGAAACACTGCATAGACTTGCAGAAGGGCTAGTCCTTTTGATGTAGGCAGCCAAGTCCTGTCTAATGTCTAGAACAGGTAGCCGCCATTCCCTATCAGTGGTATGAGGCTTTGGAAAGAAGACAAACAGAAAAATGTCCTGGTTCTTGTGAAACTATGACACTGCCTTGGGTAGGAAGGCTGAGTGGGAGCACTGTTTGATCTTGTCTTTTGAAGAATACTGTATAAGTGGGTTCTGAAGGCAGGGCTTTGATTTTGGAGACTTCTGGCCAAAGTAATCGCACCAAGAAAGGGGACCTTTCATGAGAGGGAGCAGTAGAAAATGAGAAGCCAGTGACTCAAATGTGAGCCCTGTGAGCCTTGACAGGATCAAGTTTAGGTCCTATGGAAGAATCAGGTCATGGGTCTCGTGGCTGAGTCCTCTAAACTCTTGAGGAACCTGACTGTCATCTTGTGGAAGAGGACTGACTTGCTCTGGACCCAAGGATAGAAGGCTGAGACGGCTGCCAAGTGAATTTTGATGATGGCAGAGTCAGACCTTGGTGCTTTCGAATTCAACATAAATTCATCTCTCTTAAACATAGGTGACTGAACCCGTACACAGTATTCCAGATGAGGTCTTGCCAATCCGTTGTATAAGGTTATTAAACACCTCCGTATCTCTACCGGAAATACCTGATGCATCAAATGACTATGTTAGCTTTTTTCATGGCCTCATCACACTGGTGGCTCGCAGTTGTCCTGTAACCAACTAATATCCCCAGGTCCTTTTCTTCCTCTGTCACTTTCAACTGATGAATTCCCAGCTAATAGGAAAATTTCTTGCCATTAGCCCCTAAATGCATAACCTTTCATTTTCCACCATTAAATTTCATCCTGTATCTATTACTCCTGACCTATATTCCTTGATGTGTGAGGTAAGCTGCAACCAATGTCAAACAGCATAGAAACCCTTGAGGTTGCAGACATACAGAAGGGAAGAACAGTGAAAGTAGTGGCATTGGCTCAACACAAACTTGAGGAATCTCCTGTGTCCAAAGAAGATGGGGATGAGAAAATACACTTCCTTTATATCAAGGGCAGCCTATCTGCCTCCTGGATCTAGGGAAAGGAAGATCAAGGCGAAGAAGACCCTATGGAACCTCAGCTTCTTGAGGTATCTGTTGAGGAAACACAGGTCCAGGATGGGCTTTGGGCCCCCTTTGGCTTTCAGGATTAAGAACAAGTATCAGGAGGGGAACCTCTTCCATCACATGTCATGGGGAACTTCCTCTGTGGGCCCCCCCCCCCCGGAGGACAGGTTCCCTCTCCTGGATGAGAAGCCACCTGTGAGAAGGAGCCCTGAAGAGGGATGGGTTGGGAGGTGGCAGAGAGGGATAGACACAAACTGGAAAGGGTACCGTATTATTATTGTACTCAGTAACCAACAGTCTGATGTTATGAAGACCATACGGGGTGGCAGGTCAATAGGCAGTCTAAAAACAAAAGGGGGGTGGATCCTATTTCAAGACTGGTAAGTAGTCATCAGAAAGCCTTCCTGTTCTCACTGAGGTACCAGCTTGACTGGGAGGCTGAGATAGAAGGCAGGGACTGACAATGTTTGTAACCCTTTACTCCTATAGGGCTCACGCCTGTGCAGCCTCAAAAGCCTGGAAGGCTGCAGCGCTCTCAAATGCTTCCTGAAGGCTTGGGGCACATATAGGTCTAGGGAGTCATGTCTGGCCCTACAGTCTTTAAGGCTGTGCAGCTAGGCATCTGTCTCTAAAGAACAGGGAGGCCCCCTCAGGAGCAGATGTCCTTGACTGACTGCTGCACTTCATGTGAGAGAGACAGTGACTGGAGTCATGAAGCTGTCCATAGGCTCCTTCTGTTTCTCAGACCCCCACTCCAGATCTGCAGGAAACCTGCCTAAGGAGCTCCTGGTAGGCCACTCTGAAGTCATCTGGTGGCACTGAGTTAGCAGGACCTCATCTGAAGATGACAAGGAATGTCCTTATGCCTCCAGCTGGATCACCTCCAATGGGACCACTCCCAGCGCTTCGGTACAAGGGTTGGAGTGGGTTACGGGGTCTGCCCAATGCCGTGGCCTGTCTTTCAGATACAGTCAAGAATGACCACTGTGGGAGAAGTCTCTGTACCAGGGGAAAATCCCACAGGTTCTGGTATTGACACTGCACTGACTACTGTCCTGGTGGCTAAGTGCCAGCTGTAGGCTGGTCCCAAAAGTCCAATATGTAAACCAGGTGCTGGCATCTTCTCAGAGCAGGAACAGAGTCCCACCTCAGACTCCAAAGAGGATTCATCTCCTGGAGACCCTGATGTAGCAGTTTATGTTTCTGCCTTCAGGTGGTGCGGGAAGTTGGAGATCAGTTCCAAGGAACCAGAGACCAGAGTCAGGTCTATAAAGGGCTCCCCTTCAGGAATTGCTGTAACCAGAGATGCCATGGAAGAAGCCAGCAGCCCTTGTACTTTTCCCTCACCTGTCACATTGGCTGCAGGGAAAACAGAGAGGTAAGAAGTCATGGGGCATGACCAATACTGGGAGCAAATCCCTTGCCACATGGAATGCCTTCAACATCAAGGGGGCTCACAGGAGCAGAGTGCCTGGCAACTCCCTGGAGTCTGTGATGGGTCCTGGACTGGACTCAGCATCTTAGGTGGAGTTTCCATCATCGACTGTGGCTTTGGAAAGGATGAGTGACCTGGCCTGGGTCTGATCTCATCAGCCACTCCTCACTTGTCCCTCTTCAGCACTGAATAGCACCCTCTTCCAGGGGCTGTTTCTTGGGCTTCTTCTCAGAACCAGAGACGGGGAACAGGACTGTGTAGATGAAGTGTTTTACATGGAGGCTGAAGTGTTGGACGCCAAATCGGAGCAGCATGGCTCCAAGGACTGTCTGAGTGCCACATTCATGAGTAAGGCTTTCAGACAAATGTTCCCATCTTTTTGGGTACATAGCTTGAGGCCTCTGCAGATCTTGCCCTTCTCTTTAATGTAAGCTTCCCTGAGGCACCTTAAGCAGCTCAAATGAAGGTTGCTTGCTGACATGGAATTGCTAAAGACAGCACACTGCTTGAAGCCCATGGAATGAGGCATGTCCTGTCCTGGGATAATGTCTCTCAATGGGAATACAATGCACTCAAACTGCACTAGCTAACTAGTAACTTAATTCCCACTATAAAACTATTTATGAGATACCAAAGTCCAAACCACTAGGAAAAGTCTTGTAAGAGTTATTCCGAGCAACCTTCATGTGTGGTAAGAAGGCACTGAGAGGGCAGGGCGCCAGCAGTGCACGTGCACTTGACTCAAGTGAGCACTAGACCCAGCCCTACAAATATCACAAAGTGAAACAACACTGGAAACTGTGTGTGATGAACATACGCTTAATATGGAATGGACATCAGCAAGCACTCAAAGAGGAATGTAATATTATACCCAGTAAAGAGGAAACTAACAACAGACATATAAAATGTTTGGCAAGAATGGAGACTGCAGACTGACATCTATTGCCCTCCCCAGATTTAAAAATAATCCTTGCTGGTACTGTATACAGATGGAAAACACATATGAGACATTTGAATTAGAAAGCTATTAACACATTAAGATGTTTTGGCAATAAGAGAGCACATTAGAGAGGGTGGTTTATGCTGTTATCAAATGCAGTGCAGTGCATACACTTATGCAGTTCACTTTTCACATAAAGTCTATTAATTTTAAATGTTGCTATTGTCCCTTTTGCCTTCACTCCCAACTCCAAGTCAGCTTTCTTCCATCCCCCTCCCCATTCCCCTGTCTTTACCACTATACCTGGCACTTACACAACTCCTAACATTTAGCTTTCATTTTCAAGCCACATTGTTTCCCAGAAAAGCAACTGTGTCAAAGTTATTGTCGGGGGGGGGGGGGGTTTGCAGGGAACACTCATCACTAAGGAATGTCCATGGAGCTAGAGTGAATGAAAGGAGGCAGGGGTTCTAATTAGCTACTTCAGTCCTCACAGTCACTGAAGTGGAAGGTGGGAGTAGGCCAACTACTGACTTTCTGGGCTGTTAGCTTCATTTAGTTTAACAATGTCATTCATTAATCTGAAATTTAATTCTTCCATCTCTACCTGGATGTACAGATGTTTACACTAAGCTTATTAATGATTTCCATCAAACAATAGAGCAACGAGCATAAACAGAGTAGCAACTGACAGTAGTTCCAAGCCACAGAAACAAATCTTTATAATTTATCACTATAGCTCCATGAAAGTCCAGAGAGAAATCTTTTCTGATCCAAAAGAAGAAAAGAAAAGTTGGGAAAGTGTTAAGTCAAATTTCACTATCAGCTTTCAGGCAAAGGTCCGATTCTACCTGACATACCTTGACTCAAGAAAGAAGACTGCTCTGAAATAATTTAAGTCTGGAAACTGTGATCCCATCTGAAATGCCAACATTTTTTCCAAAATTAAAACATTGCTGTCATGATGCTACTCAGTTTGACCTCTCAGCTCACTAAACTTCAACTGCTCATTTTGTTAGGACAGCCCTGAACAAGAGTTTTAGCTATATTCAGAGGTCACCTAACGTATGAACTTCAGTTTGGTAAAACATAGTATCTTTTAAGGTCTTTGCAATCACCACCACCCACCCCACCCCAAGACACATTTATATTTTCTAGTCCTGCAACAGAGGAGAGATTGCTAGTGCAGTTTGCTCAGCCGTTGTCTTCTGGTGCATTGTTAAGCTGCAGTTGTAAAACACTGTACCAGTTTTCTTTTTTAAAAGTTTCTTACAGTCAGCAAAATAAACCAATAAAACAGAGTTAAGATTACATATATTTTTTTCCCCAATTGCAGTTACTCCTTCAGAGAAAGATCTCTAATCAAATACTTTTGGCTGAATAAGCTATTCACACAATTTGAGGATCCAGCTCCTCCTGGTGGAGGATAGAAACAACTGAATAATGTTTTAATCTGACACTTCTAAAAGAGTGATCTTTTATATCTATGTAAGCTCAAGACTTCCTCTGCCCATCTCATCATAGTGCAAACAAACATCAATAAAGCTTTTCACTTTCCCTTATTACCCTGCCAAATAACAGAATTAAACAGCAGCCTAATCTTTTAGAGCATGCTTCTGAACACTGCAGATCAATCCTGCATTTCCTGTAAATCTGCTATCAGTTCAAAAGATGCCAAGAAAGGCTGGCCCGGGAAGCTAAGAAATGAAACTCACAAAGCAGTTTACTTTAGAGACTGTTCTCTGTAGAATCACAGAACCTTAGGGTTGGAAGGGAGTTCATCTAGTCCAACCCCCTGCTAAAAGAGGAAATATTAAATGATGTCAATTAAGATTTTTTAAGCAGATTCTCCTCCATGTTCCCCACAGAATTACACAGATAGAAGCAATTTCTCAATAGAGAAACTAACCAGTACCACTGTACTCCCACCTGAATGCTTACAGTGAATAGCATGAAATCACTGTGGAACCACAATACAAAACTGACCACAAGCCACACAGAAGCAGATCTGTTTTATTCTATAGTTAGGCAGAAATTCTTCCCTCAGTAGCATCTCAACTCCTCTCAATGCTTAAGAGTTAAACACACTGAGAAGGAGAGAAGACTCCTTTCATATCTTTCCACATCCTGCACTACCTTTTAAATCTTTTAGAAACAAACAAGGAAGCAGCACAGCATTGCTTACCTGGATAATGTCTGAAAGTTTATGTAATCCAGCTGTGTTGGTAAATATTCCAGTACCTAGAGAGAACGGCATATTAACTTTTTATATAGACTAATGCATATATTTGAGAGTTCACAAACGCGTAAATGTGCATTGCACTCATCCACATCTCACTCATTATGAATAAAATGGTTTAACACATCATTAGATATCAAAGATTATATAAACAAGCACATTACCATCACAGTTTGGTGTGCAAAGAGAACATGACTTGATTTCGTATTTTGTCACATCTCCATGCTGCACTGAGAAGCTGTAATGCAGGGGTGGACAAAATTGGCTAGGCACCAGTGATTACTTCCTGCCCCCCCTTGGTTGCCGGAGGGAGCTCCCTCATTACATTTCTGCAATTGAGCTATGCAACAGAATACTAAAACTGGTCACCCTGACAATTAGGAACAGATTTGTCGAGGCCTGCTGTAACGTAAAGCAGCTTTCATGCTCCTCATACACACTAATAATCAATGATAAAATCTCCACGGATGTTCTCTAAAAAGACTAAACAGAGAACCTAGGAGTTCAAAAACAATGGATACTAGATGTTTTACTAAGACATTTCACAAGGGAACTTATTGCTATTTTCCTTTCAGGAGCACTAAGGCTTCCTACCCTTTGACAACTACCTGACCACCAAGTATTTCTGCCCAATTAAGACGACAGCACATGCAAGTCTGCAAAATCCATTTACTGTTATCAATGAAGCATCTTGAGAGACCCTGCACACTATGCACAGAACCAGGCATTTGAGAATAAACAAACAATTTCAAAAAGGGCAGTTTTCCACTCGCTGAAACAAAAATAGAGGTCTATGGGTGGACATTCTTTATGGCCTTTTCACAAGCTTCTGGCACAATTAATGTGAATCCCACGCAATGAGAATACAGGAAGAACATTAAGTGAATATCTCCCTTTCTACTTTTTACTCCCAAAGTATGGAAAGTTCCATTTGTTGGCATTTCTGGGAAAGCACTATAATCTAAATTTACAGAACCAAGCAACCAACTAGCCATGGTGATGGGCTTACTTACGGCCTGCTAGAAACTGTTCAATCTGTTCTAGGGACTCCAGGAGGGAGGATTTGGTCTCAAATGTGATCTGGGCCTCAGCAAACAGATCAAAGATGTAGCTGTAATTGAAGAATAAAAACACAATTGGCTAAACCGTACAAATAAGACTACACAATTATTTACTAACAGTAATACATTTCCCTTGTCATTCAGTCTATTTCCTTCTCTATGAGGAACAAGGATAAATAAAGTAAATACTTTTTATGGTTACCTGAGAAAACACTGGCCTATTTTTGTTTGAAAGCCTACTGACTTTCATCACCAAATCACTTGCCGTTACTTTTCATGCACAAATTTTAACAACAGACAATTCCCTTTGGTTTACAAACAATTGTGTAAAGCCTGACATACCTGCATCAGATCATAGCTACACTGGTACGTTAACCTGAAAACAGAATTTCACAAGCCAGCATCTGGCAGAAACAAAAACCACCATCCAGTTCATCATGCCCTATTATTCTCACACGTTCTCCATGCCAGGCCTTCCAAATGTTAACTGATTGTTTTTATAGGAGCTGTGGCCTCCAGATTAAACCCTGCCATTACCAAACAGTAAGAGGCTAAATGACAAAATCCTAATCCCAGTAGGATGACACTGTATTCGAAGCATCCTGTAATATACTACTCCTAAAGCATTTTACAGGATATCAGAAAGCATGAACTCAGATAATCTAGGATCCCATCTGATAGATTTCAGAATCAGTGTAATATGGTGCTGAAATGCTTCCCCTAGAAGTATTTAAGTACAATGAGGAATGTTTAGTGGAAACCCATCAAATATACTTTCTGCTTATAGCAACTGGTACATAATGAAGTTGCTTCCCAGAGCTAGGGTAATATTCCTAATACTAATAACTAGCATGCCTCTCAAACACTTATTGCTGCTTGCTCTCTTGGAGGCCTCCTAATTCAAAGCATGGTGTTACTTTCACTTGGAACTTTGAAGAAGTTCACACTGGAGACGGTCTCAATAGGCAAGAAGTCCCTTCTCCCAACATAAAGACACACTATTCAGGAGGAAAATAAAATCTCACTACAGAATTGCCAACTGGCACCTACCTCCCATCTTTAGTGACCCCATTTTCATTAGCTGGAAGCTGCACAGCATCAATAGCATTTTCCAACTGGAGAAGAATCCCTTTAGGGCAATCATAGGAGAAAATAATTCAGTTAAAGAAATTCAGATTGTTGTTTTCGAATTCCCTTTGTTATAAACCTCATCATTTAGTTACTCTCTGGCAAATCTAGCTATTATCTTGCTTCTATAGCCAATGTGATACTTTTAAAACTGCTGAAATATAATAAGTTATTCTAAAACTTTACTTTTTAAAACTTCTAAATATTTATACTGTCAAAGGTGTAATGAAAATACAATGTGATATTCCGTTCCATCACCTCCCAGAGCATTTTCTTTTGCTCTTGCATCAACAGCAATTTTGCTGATAATTTAACACTTGGTACTTACTCTTTATCTTTGCTATATCTTCAAGCTCCATACTGAGCCCTGTATGAGAAGAAAATGTAATTTAATCCTAATGTCACAGGGATTAGATGAAATGTTCAAATTTGAGTTCCAACTGTTTCTTAATTTAATCTGAATGTCCACACATTAACTTTTCAATCTGTATTTTTCATTTCTTCAAGTGAGATTGTTGTTGCCAACTGCCGTTATGGATATTACAGTTTCTAAAGGCTAGAATCAGTGTTTCTTCCATTACATCTTTTTTTTTTTCCTCCTCTTTGGTTCCTTGCTTCATGTTGAAACGTTTGGCTGTCTTGACATGCTTGCTTAGCAAAGGTAAGGAACAGCAACACTGTTGGCACAGTAGCCAAGTTCACCTATTCAACACTCAGATTCAACCTTTTTCAGACTAAGGAAAACAGTTATTTTCCAAATTTGTTGACCCTGCCATCCCCACATCCCTTGCAAACCATTAGCACCCACCCAATAACGCACCTGAGCTGGCAAACTCCATATTGAATTCAGCATGAATTTCATTTTGTTGAACTACTTTGGCTTGTTCTTCCAATACTACATTTATAGCATCCACAGCTGAAGCCAAGTCATGGGGAGTCAAGTCAAAAGAAGATGACTCTTCACACAACTTTTCCTGAATTCCAAGAAAACACAGTATTTATTTTATTATTTGGATTCTAGTAGTAACCTGGATGTGCTAGGCACTTCAAAGATTGTAAGGCCAGAAGGAACCACTATTATCTAGTGCAGTGGTTTTCAAATGCTTTTTCTTGGGACCTAGTCGAAAAAAATCATTTATGCCTGCGACCCAACAGTTAAATCTTTCAGTAATACATTACAGTCTTTTGGTGGCGGCAGCAGTGTGTGCCGTGACCCAGTACCTGAGGGTTTGCAATCCATAGTCTGACAGACAACCACTGGTCTAGTGTGCCCTCATATACAACAGAGGCCATAAGATTTCCTGTAATAAATTCCTACTTTTTAGAAAAACATCTAGTATATCTCTGAAGTTCCCAGTAACAAAAACTCGACCACAACACCTGGAAGGGTGTTTTAATGACTAATTATCCTCACAGCTAAAAATTCTTTTCCTTATTTCAGTATGAATTTGTCTAGCTTCAAATTCCAACCACTAGATCTTGTTATACTTTAGACACCTAGACTGAAGAATCCTCTATTATCAAACTCCAATTTAGGCACTTACGTGTAACCATATTATTCTCTTTAATAGCTAAATGGATTAAACTCCCTAAATCTCTTACTATTATGCACATCTTCCAACCTTTCAATTATTCTTGTAGCTTTTCTCTGAACCTTCTCCAGTATTCCAGTTTCCCCTCACTGCTTCCCAGGACAATCTCCAAGCCTGTAGGTGTGGCCTACACTCTTTGATACTAGCTGTACTACTTTGCATTTTGCCACATTAGATCAAATACTGCTTGCAAGCATCCAGTTTACCAAGAGAGCCAGATCACTCTGTATTAGGGATCAGTCCTCATTATTTACAAGTCCCCCAAACTTATCTATTCTGCAAACTTTACCAGTGATGACTTTGTTTTCTTCCAGATCACTGACAAAAATATTAAATAGCAGAGGCCAAGAATGAATCCCTGCACAACACAATTAGAAAACCACATGCCTGCTGATGATGCCCTATTCACAATTACATTTTGGGACCAGTCATTTGGTCATTTTTTAAACCATCTAATGTGTATTTGACTTTTGTATAATTAATTTCTTTATCAAAACATTCTATACTACTAAATCAAACGTTTTACAAAAGTCTAAATAGATTACATCAATTCTATTGCCAATTTGTGCTCTCATCAAGGAAAGGTATTAAGTTAGTTTGACAAGATCTATTTTTCACAGACCTATGCCGACTGGCATTAATTATATACCCTCCTTTAACTCTTTAGTGAGCCCAGAATGAGCCTTTCAATTGTTTTCCAGAACCAATGACAGAGCTATAATTATTTAGGTCACCCTTTTTACACTTTCTAAATATTAGTACACCATTAGTTTTCTTCAAGTCTTCTGGAAGTTTGCCAGTGTTCTGAGAGTTATTGAAAAATGTGTTAATGGTCCAAACAGCACCTCTTGGAAAATAAGTTATCAACCATGGAGAAGGGAACTGAATAATCTTATATGAGAGATGTGGTCTAATGGTCTTAATTCTCCCTAATTCTGATCTTAGTTTTGATAATATTTCTCTGCGATCTTGGCCCCAGTTTCTTCATTTGTAAAATGAGGATAGTATCGACCTTCTTTCCCAGCTGTAAGAAATAACAAGGACTGGCCTCCATGGGGAAACTGACCTGCAGAATACACTATTTTACAATAGCAATTCTGGAATAGCTCCCCACGTGGGTGTCCTATTTTGGAATAAAAATCACTTTTATTCCAGAACAAAGTTATAGAATTTAAGGCCAGAAGGAATCCCCAGATCTAGTCTGATCTCCTGTATAGTATAAATCAGCAACACCACCTGGCACTTGAACATTAAACCCAGCAACCAAAGACCAAAGTATTACTGCCAGAAGAGATTTTAACTACTATGTTCCACAGGAAAGGAATAAGAGGGACAGAAGAGTGCCGTGGCTTAGGCCCCTGCAAAAAGCATCTACATTACTTTGACAGCCCCTGTGCCAACCCTGTCCCTGAACCCTCAGAAGTTCCCAGGGGAGGGCCAGAAAGGGACAGGAGCCACACACTCCTTTTCCCTGCTGACCCCACTCCTCCAGCTGGGGAGCAGAGCCAGCAGGGGACAGGAGCCATGTGGCAGGGCCAGTGGGGGCAGCAACTGCAGCACTGCATGGCCAATAGCCCTGTGTAATGCTGTGCATAGGCCTGCGTGCCTGGAGTTGCCAACCCCTGGTCTACATGGTTAGTGAAACAGTTTATTCCAGAATAGCTATTTTAGTCTATTTTCCTGTGTGGATAAGCCCTAAGAAGTTTTATAATGTACTGTGAAGAGGAAAACATCTGTGGGAGCCATGTTTACTTTTTAATGGAAAAGACTGTTCCGATCAAGGCAGCAGATCCTGGGGTCCAATTCCAACGCTAAACATAATTTCTATAGCTACCTCAGGCCAAAACAGCCTCCATTCTGGCAGCCATTTGACAGCAAAAATTGACAACAATGCAAGAACAAGAACTCTAGAAAATAAATACTGCAGCTGACAGAGAGAAACCAAAAGTAGTGTAATTTGGCAGATCAGCGGACACATTTTCAAGTGTTCTTTTGGTTCTCATTGCCCAAGCACTGAACTGGTGTTTGAAAGAGCTAAGGATATGACTTTGTAACACAGCACCTTCTATTATCTTCTTAAAGGAGTGTGAATCCCATCTTCCCTTTCCAGAGTTCCCATTGAAAGGAGCCACCAGCTGTTTCTTTTTTGTTTTATTAAAAAACACAAAACCAAATAAGCTTCTAAAGTAAGTCTCCGATTTCCTGTCATTGCTGATATATTCATGCTACCCAGCATTAAGGTGAGATAGCCCACATTAGAGCAGAACTAATCCAAGTGGAATGTGGTCCTGGGGAGGCTCTGTTTGCAATAAAGTAAAAGAAACTAGATCAGAGTCTGCTTTTCCAAGTTCCATTTATAAATCGACAAGGAAGGAGTACTCACAGCTAACTGAAACTCTAATATTTTCATCACAGATCTCACATTCCATAGAAGCTAAACTACATTTGGACCTAGAATCTTTATTTAAAAAATGTTTCCTTTTTTGTGCACCTAATTTACATGTGCAACTACTGCAGCTGCATGTCCAAATCATTGCTTAGGCAAACAGTTAGGCACAAACTAAATACTTAAATACAGCAATACTTGAGTGTGTAATCACAGAAACGGTGTACACATTTTTTTAAAATAAGCACCAGATTGATCAAATCTGATTATTTGTTCAGTAAGCAAATAAACTTCTACATTTCTGCCAACTGCAACACAAACACCTGGAAAACCAGGACTGGTCAAGACTACTTTGGAAAGGAGAACTCTTAATTTCTTCTCAAATAATCACTTTCATCACTTCATAAATTACCAATGATACAAGAAACAAGCCAGGTGTTCCAGAGTTGCTTGCCAAATACATTACCTATCAATTTTTGATTTTGCAATCATTTGAACAACATTCAACAGGAAACTGGCTACCTACCCTTTCCAGCAGAGAAGGGGTTAAATTTGATGCCAGCTGCCAGTAGATCCACAGATCTTCCAGGATTGTATCAGAAAAGCCTTACTCAGAAGGGATGTATGAGAAACTCTTGTACCAGAACAGTAAACGAACTGTTCTGCCAAGCACATTATTACTCAGGGGGCTCTGTTGTACTGTAAATGTAGGTCTTTCAGATAGGCTTGCAATATCTAGCACGGTGCATAAATTGCTGAGTAGGTCTGTATGCTCACTAGGCTTGATCACTGATTTAAATAATCCATCCTCCTCCATCATCATTATGTAAAAGTTTTATCTGGAAAACGTGTTCTCTTTGCTCCACATCCAATACTTTGAGAAAAGGACACAATGTGATATGATGCACTGATTGTATTAATTCCTTGATATCAGAAACTGGGGATTCCATTACTTCCGAAAACATAAAGCCCATGCAAAAGATGACAGGGCAGAGTGTCAGAAGCCTAATATTCTAACTGATCACACAACTATAGATGGAGGATGAATTGCTACAGATACTGTTTTATCTAATGCTAAGATGCATGCAGACTTCATTAACCATCTATGTAAATTGTCATACCAACAGCTGAAATAATTTCTATTACTGTAGCTTCTTACACGTTACTTGTAAAATGGCGAAGTCCAGATTTTGTGCTTGGCTAGGGAAGGGAAAATGGTGGAAAAAAAAAAAAGATATTAATCATTTACCACATTATGTGCTTCATCGAGTATTACAACAGTCCCCTTCAGATCTAAGTTGTGCGCTCTCCGGCTCTAAAAGGGAAAACAAAGGGGGCAAGGGTTAGATAGCAACACAGCCTTCAGACATTGTGTGGTGAACTGGACAGTGAGAGTGTTTGGACAGCATATAAAGTTTACTATGGAATGTGGCAAGCAAAACTGTTTTAGCTGCTTATACTGCAACATATTCTCTTGAAATGGAGATAACAAATCTCACCTAGAAGTAATAAGGCCACACACCTCTGCTACAAGTTAGGTGTTCTTAACCCCTTTAGCATCGCGACACAGTGAGGAGGGCTCCCAACTGTGCACAACACAGGGACACCCCCTGCTTTACAGCCTGCCATTGCCACTGCCAGCACTTTCAGCAGTGGCTGAAATGAAAGTGGCCCCTGCCATCCAAAAAAATTGCCTTCACAGGCAGTTTTGATAGCACGAGGCTTGACAAGCATCCCCTATGGCCGCAAAAATCAGTTTCGGCCGTGGGGCCTCGAAGAGTGTCTTGCCACCACCGAATGCTGCTGCCACCCTTAATTTGAAGAGCAGCTCTTAAAGGGAAAGCAGCCTGCTGTTGTGGCTCTCCTTCCTGATGAAAGACCCCACAAGGGTTTCTTTCAGCAGTGGCAGGGGCTTTTGCTTGCAGGCTGATTTGCAGTGACATGACACAGCAATTGAGAACCACTGACATCATGGGGCCACCTTATGTATGATAGCAGTCCGTCTTGAGAAGCAGTGGGGTTGGGGGCCAAAAGGTGAAACAAAGACACTAACAAGCAAAGGAAAGAAAAGAACATTAATACTTTAATGGATTCACTCACTTACTGGAATTCATTCCAATTTCTGTTTTTGTCATTATTACTTTTTATGTATGACTGAGTCATCTTTGCAAGAAAAAACATAGCCACAGTATTATGTGCAATACAATTATGAAGTTCAGTTTCAATTCATTTCATATCCTTTTCATCTTTAGCTCCTTTTGATACTCTATGCCAGCCTACAGACCAACCCAGCCACACAACTGTGCTTTAAGTTACCAGCTCTACTCTGTACTGGTGAAACCTCAGCTGGAACACTGTGTCCTGTTCTGGGTGCTTAACCTCAGAAAAGGTAAGGACAAACTGGTGAGTCCAGAAGAATGCTAGAAAAATGCTAAAAGCTTTAGAAAGCCTTACGTATGAGGAAAGGCTAACAAAACTGGGCATGTTTAGTTCTGAGAAAAGACAACTGAGTGGGGAACTGATAACAATCTTCGAATATGTTAAGCGCTGTTATAAAGAGGATGGGGAACAATTGTTCTCAGTGTCCACTGAAACAGGTCAAGAAGTGATGGACTTAATCTACAGAGATTCTCCTATTGAATGGATGAAAATGCCACTGATCTCTCTAGGTCGAGTTTAGGGTGTTGGCTGCGACACATAAAGCTCTTAATGGCTTGGGGATCTGCCTGCCTGAGACTATTTCATATTGTCACAGCTGCAGTCAACAGAACTGCCTCAACCTCCCATCAGAATCAGCAGAAGACTGAGAAGGTATTTTCTGTGGGGCCCCCCCAGACTCTGGGAATCTGAAATCACCCAAATTTGTTACCCTGTGGGTCAAGTTTCAAGAGAGTCAAACACAAAATCAGGGGTGGGGAGGATATGGCGGGGAGGAGGGGAGAGAATTTGAAGAGGACTAAAAGTATGCTTCTTGGGATAAAGGAGCTGTCTGAGGGTATGTCATAATAATAATGGAATGTTTGGGCATTGAGAGCCTTACACTGATGTCTTTTTCTAATATTTAAATGTCAGTAAACATTACTCTTTGTACTGTGTGTAAACAGCATGTTTGGTCTTTTTTACAATCTTCAGAAGATGTTTATTTCAAGGAAGTTTTGCCTCACATACTCTGTGCAGGATTTTAGCTAGCTTTTAAATGTACCGCAGATGGAGTTTGCTTGTTATGCAAATATCTGTTTTGGCATACCCATTAAAATCTGGCAAAAGATCAATAAAAATTTTTCAATTTAAAATTAAAAATGTTACCTTTGAATCTAGCAAATAGTTGTAAGGCATAAAAATAATATCTGCTTGCTGCTTCAGGCTCCGAGACAGGTAATAAGGACAAACTCTATTACAAAAAAAAGTCAGAACAATACAACTATATCCACAGAATTTCTAAAATATACTCTGACTTCATTTATTATGTCTCTGGCTCGCAAAGATTTCTAATCAGCTTTTTAATGACACATTTGATCTTAAGGCCGATAGCGTGCTTTATCCACAAGCGCCCTTCTTACAGGTACTTTAACGAAAAGGACTACCAGACTTAATACCTAACTATGCAATCTCGCAAAACACAGATTAAGATACCAAATCAGAGAAAAATCAGGTGGCTTAGTGGATAATGCACTAATGATTAATCTTTCTCCCATGAAAAACAGGATTCAGAGCTGGATTAGATCATTAGATCTCTAGTGTTCAGAGTTCATGGTCTCATCCACCTTATAAAACCAACATGTCATCTGTGTAGTTAGGCACACTAAAGTATGAACTGCTGACTGTGATCAGTATTTCGTCCTTCACAGACCAGGACTCAAATACATCAATCAGCTCTAGCAACAGGCGTTAAGGCCTCAGTGCAGAGACAGATTTAATGGGAGTTGTTTGCATAGCAAGTTCCTGATTGGCTCTTTTCATTGCTGTATCTGAAACCTTTACTTTTGAAACTTATGTCAAGTTCATACAAATGCATTTAACAAAAAAGGTCTTCCCAAAAGAAGAGTGGGGCAGTAAGGAACTTTTACCTGTACTTGTTTCCATTTTTAACCAAGTCTTCAACATCTAAAATGGAATCAGTCAGTTCCTTTTCTGAACTCTTCTCTGTGAAGGAGAGAAAGACTCATTAGAGAATTCAAAGCAAATAAGGAGATAAACAATCCCAGGTGGGGACTGTACTTCTCTCCCATTCACTGGGTTGTATAAAGTCCCTTGTCTCAATTCCCTGGACTAAAATTAAGACCTAAGGTTATTTCCTGAGCAATATTCTATACCCTCCTGCATTGCAGCTCTATCAGCTCCAGCTGAGACCTACTCCTCAATGCACAAGCTTCAGACAAACACACTCTTAGTAGTGCCTGAAGATTTCAGTCATTTACTGGATTCTGTTTCAGCACAGTCATAGCAAACATAAAAGATTTTTAACTGCATTAAGAGTAAAACTAAGGGCCAGATTCCCAGTTCCTATCACAGATGAGCATCTGCATTATTGCATAACTAATCCTGTACTTGGAGGATACCTAAATGCCAACCAAACTCTCAGCAGTAGAATATAACTTAACAACACAAAAGTAGTGCAAGTTCCATCTTGGTCCTGACTCCCTTGAGAAACCGCACGTGAAAATGAATGACGAGGTAAGGAATTTTATAGTAGAGTCAGTAGTTTGTTAGTTGGTCCCCCTTATAAATTCCTAACCCTCAGACAATTGACTCCAAGCTTAAACTTTCCTTGGAGCAAGGATTTTTCTTTTAAAGAAAACAAATGAATAAATTCAGTGGTACAATGCTTTGATCAAGAAACAATCCTTTAAGATATGCACTGCCATCTCCTGGGGAAGACTAAGTTGATTAATGGCAAGCTCCCTGCTGTCAAAAATGCCCTGCAAGTTATGCTAGTCTTTGGCAGGAGCTTTGACCAGTGAGTGGTTTAGAATGGCAGAGACCAATCTGCTGGAAGCAGACTCAAGAGCCAAGCTTCTAAGATATGAGGACACACCATTAGCCTGGTTAGATGCACTGACAGACAATCTTATTTCTATAACCCTATTACCCCTTAAATCACACCTCAAATATAAACTGCTTGGCAGCTATCTCCTCTAAAGAGCAGCAGCATAGGAGCCTGCCAAGCAAACCACTACTGAAAGCCTGTTCTTAATCCATGCTCACCTCTTAAGACATCCATACCCAGCTAACTTATTTTCATTTGCTACATTCTGTGACTATCTATTAAAATAAAAATTACTACTACTCACAACTAAAAAGGGGGGGGGGGGGAGATGAGCAATTTCCCACACAGGCAACAGAACAAATGGGGGTACAAACAACGTATTTGTAAAAAAGTCAGTTTTGCCTCCTCCTCATTCAGATCTTTCATAACTAATCCACCTTCATATCAAATTTAAGGTGCTGGTTCTCGCTTTTGCTGACTTCCTCACAACTGGCCAAGCTTATCTTCATTTTTTCATACTATATACTCACCTTTTACATTTAAATTGGTGATTTTCTTGGTATCTGCTTTTCTCTGTTCTGCTTCTGCCTGTTCTCTCTTCTTACCCTGCTAAACAAACCTCCCCTTAATTCATTCTGCTATATCTTAGTCTTCCTTTTAAATTCTAGTCTGAAAATGTATTTCTTCTCAATCAAACTAAGGAAAGAAAATGTTTCCTTCTTCTGTCCCTTTCATCTGACTTTCTATTCTCTACTAAAATATGGAGTATTTAAAATTTTGTTGCATCTTTAATAAAAACTGTATAAAGTGGTTGGATTAAGTTAAAAATAGTAGAAATGACATAGTAGAAATGAAATGTTCCAGGGAAAAGCATTGTTAAAGAAGAGACGGGTTAGCCACTTAAGGAAGAGAGAGAAAGAGGAGGATCTGTGGAACAATAGACCAGTCAGCCTCACTTAAGTCCCAGGAAAAGTAAGGAAGCAGGTCCTCAAGTAATTCATTTTGAGGCACTTGAAAGAGAGGAAGGTGATCAGGAACAGTCAACATGGATTCACCAAGGACAATCCAATTGTTTTCCACTGCTACCCTTGCTCCATTTTATGGACAAATTAAAAGGATTTCACCCTTCATATCATCAATCCTGAACCTTTCCTGAGCACTCAATTGTTTTAAAAACCCATTAGGAGTAACTGTACATGCATACGCTCAGAAGCTGGTGGGTTCTATCACCTCTTTTGACCTTCCCCATCTGCCTGTCAGGCATCTCTATGCCCAAAACAGCCTCCACAGCCTAACTTACCTTCCACATTGTTATAGAAATGGCAAGTACGAGCCATCACTTTCATTCGGCACATGTGGATCTGCAAGACAAAGCACATTTCAAGCCACAATGGCAAAGCCAGCCTAAGGCTGTGAAGGGAGACAGATGGTAAATAAAGATGTTTAGTGGCACCAGCGCAGCATTATGAGGGATGGGGAAGGATTTCTGAGAGTCCTTTTTAATACTTTTCCCTTTATTCTGCCCCAAGAAACAGCTGCAGAAATGCAGTAAGTTTGAGCACCAAACTAGAAGTAATGCATACCAGATTATCAAAAGAGGGAATAAAATAGGGAAAGACAACATGACATCAAGACATCCCACCAAAGAAAAAGCAGGGGAAAAACCCTCTAAGCATCACCAGTATATTGGATTTCTGTGGCATCTTTCACATAAAGATGTAAGTGCCTTACATACTTTAGGCCATGTGGAAGTAGTATTGAACCCAATACAGGGGAACTGAACCCAGTTTACAAATGAGGAAACTAAGGCACAGTGAGAAAAGGGACATCGTAAGTTCCAGGTAATGAATTAAATATCACTGCACGCCCTACAACTGCATACAAATCTGCTGGCCACTTTTTGTAGTTTTACAATTACATTTTCCTCTCAGTGTTCTCCCCCACATCACTACATAAACCATCCACATAAGCAAGGGGAAAGCAACTGACAACTCAGTTATTTTTCCCCAACTACACAGCCTTCTTTCAGCAATGGTGGTCCTTATTACACGCAACAGCCATCGGCAAACCATTTTCAATCAAGAGCACGATTTTTACATTGATGGTGTCATTTTGAACTTCTTGCCCTGGATTACTTGGCAAGCAAGCAGCCGGACTGGAAGTTGAACTCAAAAAACTAATTCACAAGTTCTCACCAGTCACCACCTCTTTTCAGAAGGTAAATCTCAGAATTTAATTCTTCACTAACAGAGCAAGACACAAATACCAACTCTATAGCACTTCAACTGTACAGTTAACTAATACCACTGAATTTTGCCAATGGATTTTAGTGATTTTCAGTGCTATGAGTCACATGCCCTAAGACCAAGACAGCACTTAGGTGTATGAGCTATGTACATCTTTGTTGTTGGGTTCTCACCTGGATGTGGTTACTCTCCTGCCTTTTAACTTCAGGGTGAATACAAAGTTGCTCTCTGGAGCCCAAAACACACACCTTTGGCCTGTTTCAACAAAACAGACACATAGCCAGCATTCTTTAAAAATTGGGGGACAAGATTGAAGAGACTTCTGAAAACATATTGCTAGTTTGAGTCAAGTATTTCAAATGTGAAGGCTTGGAGAGGGCGAAGAATGAAAGCTGGTGTCAGAAATTTGGAAATCTCAGTACTTTCCAATGGCTATATTTCTTATAGATAAGATCACAGTGAATTTTTTGTACCAGCAATAAATTCTCAATCTTAGCCATGCATTAAATCTGATCAGGATACAGAGTAATCCATAGTAACCCCCGTCACCCTTTCAAAAGGCACCCACCAAAAAATCTAGATCTCAGTATAGTGACACACCATCTCACAACTAAATACCAATAATCTAAAAAAACCCTCACCCACTGTAACCAATTTTTAAGATGGCAGAGATATACTAATTTACTGCAGAAGTTGTAACTGAAAGAAAGCATTCGAAATAGCTTTGTTCATTGAAAAGATATGATATAGACAAGGCTCTGTACAATAAATCTTATCTAAGAAGTCCAGTACTGAAATGTTTTCAGTTGTCTTACTCAAATACAAAAAACAATACCACTGAGCTACAAAAATCAGCACTATTGTCAGGAATACACACAAAATATTTTATTAACCCAGATAAATTGAAAAAATCCAGCTCTCCCTAAACAAAGAAAAATATCATTTCTTTTCATACACAGAAAGGTTTACAGGACTTGACTAGAAAACCACCGGGGGGTGGGGGGGGAAATCACACTTTTCCAAAGAAACTTCAGAAGAATTCAATTCAGGAAACTTTGGGATAGGAGTTAGCAGAAGAGAAGGAATGGGAAGCAAAAGCTTCTGTAGAGAGGGAAACTATGCAGTGAGTCAGAGAAGTACAGTTTCCATCCATCTGCATGGGGACAAGTGCATTCTAAGTGATATAGCGTCTGATACATATTCATACAGCACAACTCAAATAATCCCTGAAATGACTGGGTTTCTACCCTTTTACTCCAACTGAGATGCATCATCTTAAATTGTATTTACCTGTAGATTGTGTTCTTTAACTCACTAATAACCTGAGTCAGTTGCGAATGGGTTCTGGAAGCATAAATTATTTTAGGAACATCAGTGTAATAAGCTGCCAAAGGGAGAGAAAGAGAAGGAAAAAATTATTAGCATTAAACAGAAGGAAGAACTAAAAGATATTATCCTGCTTGTTCCAGCTGATGCCATGGTAACAGCGTGACTTGGGGAGACAGCAAGGAACTTTACAATCCAACTATTCACCTACAGTTTTACTTCCCTGAACAAGCTGACAGGCTATGGGAAGCATCTTTAGATTTACATCTTTAAAACGTATGTGGGAAATAATGCTTTAGCTGCTAAATAATGTCACTGTAGTATTCCTAAGTCCATGGCAAGGATAAAAGCAAAAGAACTACAAATCATCCTCAATCATTCTTTTCATGTTACCAACCACGTAACAGTCAGTCAGCTTGCTGGGGCAGATACCTGGGATTTCAGCATCATCAGTAGCATGACCCCAGGATGACATGGGTCTGTCAGGGAAGAGCTCCGCTCCATTCATCCGCTGTGCTATTTTCCGTGCTGAAATGGTATCTTTAAAATGTTGCTGCCAAGCCAGAGTGGCACATAGGAGGCATAGCGTCTTCCCTGTACCTGTTGGACTCTCCAAAATGCCATTCACCTTCTTTAAAAAGTGAGAAAAACAAGAAGAAGGGAGGAAAATTCAGAGACAACTCAGAAATTTGCCTAGAGTTGTTCGCCTTATAAGAAAGTATTTCTCCTGCAAAATAACCATCCGACTGTACAGATTTAGGTAGCACAATATACCTTCTATTAGACACACATATGTACATGTTTATAAGCCTGCATAAAATGGCCATGTAATGTGGTACGACCCATAAGAGTCACTACCCAAGTCAGTAGAGCTCAACTAAAAACAAGATTCACAGACCATAAGGTCAGAAGTTGACCAACGTGATCATCTGGTTTGATCGCCTACATAATACCCCAGAACCTTACCTTGCAAAAAGACGTTAACCTATGATGAAGCTAGTGAAGCCCTCAGATGGTGACTTAAAAGACTGCCTTCATGGATTATGTTATACCCTTTAATTAGCTGAGAAATATTCCATACTCTGCTTAACACATTGATAAATTTCCACTTAGAATAAATGAAAACATTGTAAGATGTTTAGGCTGAAACTAGAAATGATTATAAGACTACAGATGGTGACTGATGTGCTAAGTAAGTTAAACATGTTAACATCACATGCATATCCACATCAGAAGATCGAATCACACAATACAGACTGTTTATATCAGGGACAGAACTATGTCAGTATACCCATTTTTAAATATCTTACATCTGTATGTTAGTCATTAAACTTTTAAAATGTTTTACAAATTGCATTCTATTATCCCTGGATATCCATTGACCAGGGTAAATCATACCTAAACAGTATTAAGAAAAGCCATTTATGAAACAGATTTAAATAGTACCTGCTTTTACTTCCCTACATAAATAGGGGTCTACTAAGAAACTGAAACCACAGCTGTGGTGGACTGAACCCTGGAGTGTCATGGTGAGCAAAACTTCCCTTCTTCCACAACAGAGCTCACATCTTGAGTAAGGTGGAACAACGAACATGAAGCTCAGAAAAACTGCTTTAGGCACTCCAGGATAAGAATAATCAGTATTTTGGAAAGTATTTCTTAATTTATTTGACATTCATTAAGGCTATATTGCAGAGACGCCAAGTAGATAATATCACAAGTATACCATCTTTTTTTTTTTTTTTGAGGTAAGGACAGATTGCACGAACATAAGGAAACTTCAGTTTTCCTTTATTTTTCCAAGTTTGGGAGAAAAGGAATAAAACCTTACCTATATTTCTGCCAAGAGATTTAGCACTATAATATTTCGGGGGTTTTAATTGCATGCTAAAAAAATGTACAATTTAAAGTATGATGAAGTGGGAAGCAGAGGATATGTAGACATGAAAGAGAAACTAGGTATTTTTCTTCAATGGTTTAAACTGAGAGAGTCTCCTTTCACAGTTTGCAAAGTGGGTCACCTCTGATATAAATTGCACTACAACGTCTACAAACTGTGATTTGTGATAAAGACAAGAATTACAATTCTGCAGTAAATCACCAAGGAAGAGGTTACATGCTGCACAGTCTCTTTTCTAACATAAACCTTTTCCCCCACATTATTTAAAACCATTTACCCACCATACTACACAAATGGCTTTTAAACATTACAATACCTTCAAAACTTTTGATGCACTACTTTATTTTTGTTTGTTTAGTTTAAACAACCAAACTGATTTTTAAAAAATGAATAAATTAATGGGTTTCTTCTTGGGCTCCAATCCAGCCCAATACGATGGAACCCCCCCCCCCCAAACTACACGATAAATGTTATAGTGTTATATCATGGATTGGTACTGCTTGTGGACAGAACCAACTTGTCTTTAAAATGGACCACAGAACCCAGCACTAACGCCCTAAAAAAGCAGATTCTCTAATATGGTTTTCACATGGGCTGATCCCAGGTAAACCTGTGTCAACTGACATTGCAAAATCTGCACTGTTGGTAGACATGATTATTTCAGAAACACTGACACTCCAAATCCTAAACTGCTCTTCCCTCCTACTCCCCGACACAAATAGAAACCAAAGGGGGCCACCTGCCCAGCACTGGAACACTTATTCTAGCCTCTCCCAGTGCTTACCTTTTGGAGGCACTCCAGAACTTTAGTCATGTATGCCTCCTGACATCTGTATGGTTCGAAAGGGAAGTCTACTGTAATTCCATTTATCGTTACCTTGGGCATACTTTTTCTTAAACACTGAAACCAGAGAAACCAAGAGCATGCTTTATTATGTGTGATCAATTGCATACTACAAGAGATATATATGCTAAATTTGTACGTACTACAACTTATTAAAATCAACAACAAAATTAACCTTATATGGCAGAATAAAGTATTACCATTTCCTTTTTAGGCAACATTAACAGCTTCCAAAAGGGCAGCTATGTTAGTCTAGTTCAGTAAAACAAGCAAGGAGTCCTGTGGCACTTAAAGATGAACAAATTAATTTATTGCATCAGCTTTCCTGTGAGAAAATCCCACTTCATCCAACTTTCTCCCATGAAAGGTCATGAAACAAACAAACTTGTTAATCTAAGTGCCACAGGACTCCTTGCTTATTTTAAAATTACCAGCAAATCACCACTTACAGCAGATAAAGAGTCCACAAGAATTTAGGGCCCAACTGTGCAAGGACCTAAGTAAGCGCTAGTAACCAGTCCCGTTGAGTGCAATGCACCTACACGACCCGCGTTATTCATAAACACGAATCTTTGTAGAATCACACCATTATGGGGTCACAGAATGTCCTCTATTGATTATTTTTATCAGTAGGCATTTAATGGAAGAAAATGGGCAGTACCATACTACAAATTGTAAACAAATTGATACATAAAGTTACGTATATCCACAGCTGGGGACAGGTACAATGTAGTTTACTGTTGAACGCAGATGACATAAATGATAGAATCATAGGGCTGGAAGGGACCTAATGAGGTCGTCTAGTCCAAACCCCTGCCAAAAAAGCAGGACCACTCCCACTAAATTATCCCAGCCAGAGTTTTGTCCAACTGGGCCTTAAACATCACCAAAGATGGAGATTCCACCACCTCCCCAGGTAGCCCATTCCAATGCTTTACCACTCGCCTGGTAAGAAAGTTTTTCCCAATATCCACCCTCGATCTCCCCAGCTGCAACTTGAAACCATTGCTCCTTGTCTGTCCTCTGTTGCTACTCAGAACAGCGAAGCTCCGTCCTCTTTAGAGCATGCCTTCAAGTAGCTGAAGGTTGCTACCAAATCCCCCCTCAGTCTTCTCTTCTGCAGGCTGAACAAGCCTAGTTCCTTCAGCCTTTCTTCACAGGTCTTGTGCTCCAGCTCCTTGATCATTTTTGTTCATTTGGTCAACTCAAATACACTGCATCCTGCTAAGTTGCTCTGCTTTGGGAAAATCCCTCATGCTTATTCTTTTTAAGGAGCTCTGCTTTCTAGAGGAACTTTGCTATCTACATCTCAAATACTTGAAATCTCACCATTTTGTTTGTTTGTAAGTTTCCCTCATTCAAATTGCACAAGGTTCTGCCAGCCTTACACACCCGAGTGCTGGGATCTTGTCATTTTTGTCCCTCACTGCACTTTTTTTTTTTTTTAATCTCCTAAGTGTGCACTTGCATCATAAGTACTTTGCATGAGGCCCTACCTGCATGAAAAAGTTACACTGATTTGACTACAAACAGTTAGTTTAACTGGATGCAAAATTCTGTATATACCATCTTGTCGCTTTAAGGGTCTTTTGGCCTGGCCTACACCTGCATATCAAGTCAACCTAGCTACTTTGCTCTGGGCTGTGAAAATATCATGCCCTGCACAGTACAATTAGATTGTTCTAAGTCCCACCATAAATGCAGCTAGATAGAGGGACGAATTCTTCCACAGATCTAGCTACTGCCTCCCAGCGAGGTGGATTAAGCTACGTTAATGGAAAAAATACCATCTGTCACGCTATGCTGCTGCAGCAGCACAGCTGTACTGCAGAGGGCGGCTGCTCATGCTTTCGCAGAATGCAGGACTATTTGGCCCTCCCATGAAAGTTCATGCAATAAACATATTGGTTAGTCTTTAAGTGCCACAGGACCCCTTGTTGCTTTGTTTTGCCAGGAGCAGTGTCACCCACCCTCCCTCCCGACACTGACTGTCAGCCTCCCATTGCCTGGCCCATCATGCACACAAGGGGTCATTTTTAGGACTGCAGCGCGCTGCCCCCCGAACTTACACACAGCAGGTGACGTTAAGGTTACCAGATGTCAGGCAAAAGGAGGACATGTCCTTTTTACCTTCACGTCCTCCATCTAGCAGGCGTTTTAAAAATACATGACTTTAACCTCTGTAAGTAAAAAGCCAGACAAAGTATGCTGGAACACCTTGGAACACAGTATTTTTAGGGGGAAAGTGTTCCAGGGCCCCCTAAAAACAGAAGAACATTACATTAATACTACCCTTTCTCCTTGTGTCCTCCAATTTTCTGAACTGCCTGAATTTTCAGGCAGCCACCACTTTTTTTTCATACTTTCCCGTCCTCCTTTCCATGCTTTGATCTCTGGGAACCCTAGGTCCGGGGCAGGCAAACCCAGCATGTGTGCCGACAGTGGCACCCGAGCCCATTCAGAAAGGCACTTGGGCCCCTCGGCCATACCACAGAAATTGCCACTCCTGTCACCGAAAGCCACTCTCAAGGGCTCCCTTCGGGTGCAGCTGGGATGCAGGGGGTTGCCCCATGCTTATGCCCCCATGTGACAGAAAAAAAGTTCCCCAGGGGGTTTCTTCTCTCTAGCATGATGCTCCCCAAAGCAGCTCCCTGTAGCATGCCTTGGAGCCGCTTTTTTCATGGCATCTCCCTGGCACACCGCCAAGATGAGCCACTCTGGGCGACTTCTTTCCCGTGGGAAGTGACCCCACACCAGCCGTGACCGCTGTTCCCTCTAAGCCGTGCACGTGTGCGTCATGAAAGCTGCGCACACAACAAAATGAAGCGCAGACAAACAAAATTCAATAGCACTACTCTTGGTGCTCGCAAAGCAATATTTTTGCGCACAGAAAGAAAGTGTTCGCGCACCCACTCTACAAGTAATTAGAGGGAACCTTGGCTGTGACCTGCTGAATTTTCAGGCAGCCGCCACATGTTTGGGCAGCAGCGGAAGGAGAGAGGACCAGCACAAACTGCCCCAGGCCCAAGGGGACAGGCCCAAATCGGGGGGCCTCACCCGCTGCCCGGCTGCGGCCTAGCCCGGCGGCTACCGCCGAAGCCCCGGGCCTGCTCCGCCGGTTGCCATGGAGACCGCCGCGCAGGCGCAGCAGCCCAGCCGCGGGAGCCGGCGCGGCGCGAGACGCCCAACGGCCGGTTCAAACGCTCCCGCGCTCACCTCCCCTCACCGGCGCTGGCTCTATCCGTTCCCCTCCGCCCGCCGTCACGTGACCAGCCCCCACCCACGCAGGGCGGAACCGCAAGGCGCTTCCGCCGGCGCCTGTGCGTCACTTCCTCTTCCCGCGACCCCCGCTGCTCTCGCGAGAGTTGGGGAGCGGCTCTGAGGAGAGCGGGTGTCGCCCGCCGGTTTCTTCGGCTGAGGCGCAGCAGCTCCCCCCTCCGCGGGGCCTGAGACCGCCCGGGGGGTGGGGTCCCTATGGTGGGCGCCTCCCTGCTGGGTCCCCGCCCCACTGCCTGCCATGCGCGTGCCGGAGCGTTCCCCCCTCACAGCAGGGCCAGGCCCCTCCTGGCTTCGCCCCCCAGCAGGTGGGACCCTGGGGCCAGCGAGCTGCACGGATCTGTCAGCAGGCGGGAGAGTTTAATTGGGGTCACCAGGTACCAAAGATTGGAAAGAAGGAGAGGGAAGTAGGAACAGGAGGACATTGGAGGACACATGGAGAAAATGCAGCATCATGTCATTTTTCTGTTTTTAGGGGGCCCTGGAATGCTTCCCCTTAAAAAGAGGGTGTTCCAGCATGCCTTAACCTCTGTAAGTAAAAAGCCAGACAAAATCCTGTATTTTTCAAATGCCTGCCGGATGTAGGGTTACCAGATACCAAAGCATGACAAGGAAGCACAAAAAGGAGGGTATTGGCGGACACATGGAGAAAATGGGGTATAAATGTCATATTCTTGTGTTTTTAGGGGGCCCTGGAACACTTCACCCTAAAAACAGGGTGATCTGGGCGTTCCAGTGTGCTTTGAACCCTGTAAGTAAAAAGCCAAACAAAATCATGTATTTTAAAAATGCCTGCTGGATGGAGGACAAAACAGTAAAAAGGAGGACATGTCCTCCTTTTGCCTGACATCTGGTAACCCTACCCAGACTCCACACAGACATCAGAGGCTCTCCATAGAGGGGTTCTTAGATACCAAAGCATGGAAAGGAGGACAGAGAAGTAGGGAAGGGGGAATGTTAGAGGACACATGGAGAAAATGGAGTATTAATGTAATCTTCTGTTTTTACGGGGCCCTGGAATGCTTCCTCCTAAAAATATGGTGTTCCAGCATACTTTAACCCCTGTAAGTAAAAAGCCCAGCAAAATCATGTATTTTTAAAATGCCTGCTGGATGGAGGACATGAAGGTAGAAAGGAGGATTTCCTCCTTTTTGCCTGACTCTGGTAATACTATTCATAGGCAATAATGTGAGCTCCTCCAGGCTGGCCCCTACTCATGCATCAGCCTGCTAATGCTGATCGTGGTCTTGTCTCTAGCTGCTGGACACATAATCTACAGAGAAGAAACGGCATGCGGTTGGCCTCACATGGAGGTGCGTTGGAAAGTTACACAGCCCATCTGTTTGCACCTGCTCACATGTGACGGTGTCTCGGAAGAAGTACTCTAAACAATAACAATGAAAAGTGAAAGTCGTGTGGCACCTTAAAGATTAATACATTTCTTCAGGCATAAGCTTTGGTGGGTTCCAACCCACTTTGTCAGATGAAGTGGGTTGAAGCCCATAAAAGCTGAGGCCAGAAGAAATTCATTAGTCTTTAAGGCGTGACAGGGCTCGTCATTTTTGCTTTGCACCAGGGGTTGGCAATCCGAAAGATAAGAGCCATTTTTTTCAAAATCCTTCAATAATCAAGTGTTTTGAGAGCACAGTGGGTGCAGCCTACTGGTAGGAGGTGGGGGGTGCTGGGAACCAGGCCAGGGCACCTACCACAGTGTCCCATGCTGGGAGAGGAGGTGGGAACCCAGAACCAGGAGGGCGCCTCCTCCAGTGTCACTTGGTGGTGGTCAGGAGCCTGGCATGGGCTGCCCACAGGATACCCTGGTGGCCAGGGCTGCGAGTAGGCTGCCCACAAGGCCCTCCAGTGGTGGTGGGGTCCTAGGAGCCCAGAGCTGCAAGGAGGCAGCCAAAGAGCCACATGCGGCTCTGGAGCCCCAGAATGCAGACCACTGCTCCACACAGTACCCCTCTGAAGCTTGTCACTTTCAATCTTTCTTCAGATACTTGAAAGTATCCTAGCTAAAAGATCCTAGCACAGTTATAAGATCTTACCTCTTTGCCAGAGGAGCCGGTAAAATTATTTCTTCTTCAAGTGCTGCTCACATCATTCAGTTACAGGTGTCTATGTGCAGCAGCGCATGGTGTCTGAGAAACTCTTTTGCCCTAGCCTGTCAGCACAGGGTCAATGGTCAATGCGCCCTCAGTGCTGCAACTGCAGCTATATATATTACCCTAACCCCCACTCAGTTCCTTCTTTCTGCCCCAGCAACAGTACTGGAACAGCCCACTCTTGCCCTTTTTGCAAATGCCTGTCTCATTCATTATTGTTTTCTTGAGCATCTTGGGTTTGATGAAGTCCCCTCTTGGACCGCGATCTCCACTCATCTGCCAGTCATGCCTGGGTTCAAACCCTGTGTGAGCTGTGGCAAGGCTTTCCTGACACATGATCACCATGAGAAGTTCCTTAAATGCCTTGGTGAGTCCCACAGGGTGGACAAATGCTCTAGCTGCAGGTCCTTCAAACAGAGGACTCAGAAGGACAGGGAGTGAAAGCTGTACAACATTGCCCGAGAATGAGCTCTGCAGCTGGCGCCAGGTATGCCCAAAGTGCCTAAGGACCCGCCAGCACTGTCTGCCAGGTCGGTACCAGAGCCCTCATGCCTTTCCAGCTGAATATAAAAAGCCACAATTGGCTTCCGACTTGGCACCGTCCTGGCGCCATGCAACCTCATCTTTGGCATCTCCACCACAAGCGAAGGAGCTGGAGCATCTGCCCATGCCTTCAACTCCGGAGGCCTTCACAGAAGTTAAGGCATTACTCCAGCTGCAGATCCCCTCTCCGCTGAAGCCTGTATGACCTAAGGGCACACCAGCCTTCCTGTCAAAGGAGTTGGCAGCTTCAACACGCAAACTGTCACCAGCACTGAAGTTGCCAACAGAGTCTCCTCTGGCATCGGGTACCTCTCCTTGCCCAGAACCAGAGCAAGGGGCAGGGGATGAATATCTCTCCTCCCCCAAATCCTCAAACGAAGCCTTGGTACCATGCTTGCAGGGATGTAGACATGTGAGGTCTGATTCCAGCTCCATTGCCGCCTCTGATGCTGAGCCCTGGCACTGCCATTCCTTATCAACCCCAGCACTGACTCAGAATGCATCAAAACCTGCTGGGAAACGCTGCCTTAAGTGCTCCTGGACTCTCTCATAGTGGGGTGGAGGGCTCCGCTGCGGGACCTTCAGTGCAAATGCCTTCAGCACAGACCCCGTCCCTGCTAAGCCCACCAGCACCAGCAAAGACCTGAAGCCAGTCATACAGCCACCAGCCTGGCACTGATTGTCCCCATGTGGACAAGGGTCGCACCCCAGTGCGCCATGACTCAGCATTGCACTCTTTTAAGGAGCAGTCTAGCAGGTGGATGGACTGGCCCACAGGGGATGAACCCACATCCCCGGGTCCTTCCAGGCTGCTCTTGTCTAGGACCTCCTGCTCAACAGAGGCCTCGGACAAGAAACCCAACCCCAGCACCAATCAGCGCAGCAGATCGTGGGTTCCCTCAGCTTTCTCCCCGGATGAAGCTATGTTCCAGAGACCTCTGGCATACAGGGACGACTCCTGCGCCAAACAGGATTTACTATGATACATTATGGCGATCTTTGACCGGGGGGGGGGGTCTTCAAGAAGGACTTTGACCCTCTGTTCAACATGGGCAACATGGACCCTCCCACCAGAGTCTCAGTTCCCTTACATGAAGGAGTACGTAAGATTGCGGAGGCACAGTGGCATACTTCATTGATTCCTTCCATGTCCAAGTCTGCAGTTCGGAGATATCATGTCCCATCTGAAAAGTTTGGTTTTCTGTTTCATCACCCGACCCCTGGGTCCCTAGTGCTGGATGCTGTCAGTCAGAAAGAGACAGGGTTAACCAGCCTCCACCCCCAAGAAGACGGAGGCAAAGAAGTTGGACATCTTTGTGGGGAGGATTATTCCACCTCAGCTCTCCAGTTGTGTATCGCCAATCACCACGCTCTCATGCGGTGATACATTTTTAACCTCTGGAAGTCTTTGGAACGGTTCCACAACACAGCCCCAGAGAGCACCTCCGAGACTATGATGCTTGGTAGAGGAGGGCATCTTGGCCTCGTGTGATGCCCTGATGACCTCATGGGGCGCATGTGACACTGCCTCTTGCAATATAGCCTCTGCAGTTACCATGTGGCCTGCCTGGTTGCAAGTGTCTGGCCTCTCACAGCAAATGCAGCTCATGATACAGGACCTCCCTTTCAAAGGCCCTGCGTTGTTTGGGGAATCTACGGATTCCAAACTGCATGGCATGAAGGACTCTAGAGCCACCCTGAACTCTTGAGGCATGTATACATGACAAGGAACCAGATGCTCCTTCAGACCTTAGCAGGTGCAGCTGCAGCATCAATACCAACAACAAGTGTCGTGCCCGAGGTCATAGCAACAATCTCACTGCCACTATGGGGGATCTGACAGGGAGAGGGGCCGGGCAAGTAGGGGATCCAGACCTCAGTCTACAGCCCAGGCTTCCAGGGAGGTGGTTCCTCTCACCCTGCTGCCCAAAGATAGCATTTTTGATGGTCTGCTGCAGTGCAGCCATACCCCCACTACCCAGCTACTGGTCTTCAAGAACTGCTTGGGCTCATTCTTCTACCACTGAGCCAACATCACAACAGACTGCTGGATTCTAGACACAGTATCCAGGGGGTATGCCGTACAATTTAAGTCCATGCCCCAAGACAGGAAAATGCCCCCTCGTTCAAATCTTGGGGTTTCCAGAGATCAAACTGCTGCTGCACAGGGAGTGCAAGAAACTGCTCTCCCTCGGAGTGATAGAAAGGGTCCCAAGGGAGCAGCAGGGAGAGGGCTTCTATTCCTGCTACTTTCTAGTGCCCAAGCAGAATGGCAACCTGAGACCCATCCTAGACCTCGGGGCTCTGAACAAACGAGGAAAATAAAATTCCACATGGTTTTGCTATTGCAGATCATCCCAGCTCTAGACCATGGGGACTGGTTTGCGGCCCTCGATCTAAAGGATGCTTACTTCCATATAGTGATAAGACCCAACCACAGAAGTTTCCTCTGATTTGTGGTGGGATGAGACCACTTCCACTTTGCATTGCTCCCTTTCAGCCTGTCCCTAGCCCTCAGGGTCTTTACAAAGTCCATGGTGGCAGTGGCAGCACACCTGAGAAAACAGCATGAGGATATACCCTTACCTTGATAATTGGCTAATAAAGGGAAGAAAAAAAACAACACGGAGTTGTGTGGCACTTTAAGACTAACAGATTTATTTTTTGCAGAGCTTTCGTGGGAGAAGATCCCACTTCCTCAGATGCTTCGAAGATGGGTGAACTTACAGAAAGGAATGAAACTAAATGCAGGGGGAACTTTCTGGTTCCTTTCTGTAAGTTCACCCATCTTCAAAGCATCTGAGGAAGTGGGATCTTGTCCCACGAAAGCTCTGCAAAAAAGAAATCTGTTAGTTTTAAAGTGCCACACAACTCCTTGTTGTTTTTTTTACTGGACTAGACTAACACAGCTATCCCTTTTGAAATTGATAAAGGGAAGGTTAAGACATCAAGTGCAACACAGTGTCAGAGTGATGAGACAACTGTGCAATTATCTGGGGCTTTATATAAACCGGGAAAAATCAAAGCTCTCCCCAACCTGAAAAATAGAGTTTATAGGAGCTCTCCTAGACTCCATAAAAGGGAAAGCATCCCTGCCCCAATCAAGATTTAGTCCATTTGCACCATCATTTTGGAGTTCCAAGATGCCCTGATCATCATGGCCAGGCACTGCCTCCAGCTCCTGGGTTACATGGCGGCCTCTACCTCTGTGATAAGAATGGTCCACATGAGGATGAGCCCTTTTCAGCCCTGGCTAGCAATAGCCTTCCAGCCCCAGAGGCATCCTCTGAACAAGGTACTCTTGGTTCCCCACAATGTCCTGGAAACATTGGAAATCTGGCGGGACCCACTCTTCACCATGAGGGGGATTCCCTTCAAGACCTCCAACCCCTTGGTGATGCTGATCACTGACACATCAGACATGGGTTGGGGAGCCCATATCTTATGCGGCCTTTCAACCCAAGGGAACTGGCAATCCGGGGACAGCCTCCTCCACATAAATGTGAAGGAACTCAGAGCCATCCATCTGGCCTGCAGGCCCTTCCTGGACTTGATAAGGGGGAAAACAGTCCAAGTCCTGACAGACAACACAACAGCCATGCTATGCAAACTGTTAAGGGAGCGTTCGCTCTCCGGCTCTTTGCACAGAGGCTACCAACCTCTGGGAGCTGGCCCTGAGACACAAATTCACCCCCGTAGCAGCCCACCTTCTGAGGCTAGACAATAGTGTAGCAGACTGAGCGGGTCATTCCTGTCTCATCACAAGTGGTCCCTGCACATGGAGATGGTGTCCTACATCTTCGGTCTGTGGAGCACACCCCAAATGGACCTTTTCACAACACACCAGAACAGGATGTGTCATTTTTGCTTGCTCAGGGGTCGGGACAGGGGCTTACCGTCAGATGCCTTCGTAATCCCTTGGGGGAGTCCTCTAATGTATGCATTCCCACCAATCCCCTGATCCACAGGGTCCTCCTGAAAATAAAAGGGGATGGAGCAGACATAATACTGATAGCTGCAGTTTGGCCCAAACAACACTGGTGCTTAACTCTACAGGACCTATCAGTAGACACACTGCTCTACCTCCTCCACAGGGTGGACCTGCCAACACAGGACTTGGACTGCCTACAGCACCCAAACCTGAAAGTGCTACACCTAACAGCCTGGAGGCTGCATAGTTAAATGAGACTGAAAGACACTGCACAGAGAAGATTAAAGAGGTACTGATTAAAGAGGTAGGAGGGCCTACACTAGAGCTATCTACACTGCTAAGTGGAAATGTTTTTAATTCTGGTCCAGGGAAAAAGGGATAACCCTAGAGTGAGCTACAATGTGGTCTATACTTGACTGCCTTCTAGATCTTAAAGATAAGGGCCTATTGACCCCCTCTCTCAAGGTCCACTTAGCAGCCTTCTCAGCCCTTCATGGTAAGGTGGAAGGGGTCTCAGTGTTCTCACACCCTAGTTCTTTCAGGTTCCTGAAGGGTATTGAGAGGATCTACCCACAGCCTAGAGCTCCACAAGTCCATGGGGCTGGACGACCTGCATCTGAGGGTGCTAAGGGAGTTGGCTGATGAGGTAACAGTACCGCTGGCCATTATCTTTGAAAACTCATGGCGAATGGGAGAGGTGCTGGAGGACTGGAAAAAAGCAAATATAGTGCCTATCTTCAAGAAAGGCAAAAAGGAGGATCCAGGGAATTACAGACCTGTCAGCCTCATCTCAATCCCTGGAAAAATCATGGAGCAGATTCTGAAAGAATCCATCCTGAAGCACTTGGAGGAAAATAGAGTGATCCGGAACAGTCAGCATGGATTCACCAAGGGTAAATCATGCCTGACCAACCTCATCGCTTTCTATGATGAGATGACTGGATTTGTGGATGCAGGAAGAGCTGTTGATGTGATTATACCTTTACTTTATCAAGGCTTTTGATACGGTTTCCCACAGCATTCTCATCAGCAAGTTAAGGAAGTATGGGTTGGATGTGTGGACTGTAAGGTGGATAGAGAACTGGCTACATCAACGATTTCAGCATGTAGGAATCAATGGCTCCATGTCTAGTTGGCAACCAGTAACAAGTGGTGTGCCCCAGGGGTCGGTCCTGGGGCCAGTGCTGTTCAATATTTTCATTAATGATCTGGATGATGGGATTTATTGCACACTCAGTAAGTTTGCGGGTGACACCAAGCTGGGGGGAACGGTAGACACGCTGGAGGACAGGGAAAAGATTCAAGAAGACCTTAACAAATTGGAGCAGTGTGCCAATAGAAATCTCATGAGGTTCAACAAGGACAAGTGCAAAGTCCTGCACTTAGGATGGAAAAACGTCATGCACTCCTACAGGCTGTGGAGTGATCAGCTAAATAGCAGCACTGTAGAAAGGGACCTGGGGGTCCTGGTGGATGGGAAGCTGGATATGAGTCAGCAGTGTGCTCTTGCTGCCAAAAAGGCCAGTGGCATACTGGGCTGCATCAGAAGAAGCACTGCCAGCAGATCGAGGGATGTGATTATTCCCCTCTGTTCAGCACTGGTGAGGCTGCATCTGGAATACTGTGTCCAGTTTTGGGCTCCCCACTACAAAAAGAATGTGGACAAATTAGAAAGAGTCCAGCAGAGGGCAACAAAAATCATCAAGGGGCTGGAGCACAAGCCCTATGAAGAAAGACTGAAGGAACTAGGCTTATTTAGCCTGCAGAAGAGAAAAAAAAACCCAAGGAGTCGTGTGGCACTTTAAGACTAACAGATTTATTTTTCGCATGAGCTTTCGTGGGATTTTCTCCCACGAAAGCTCATGCGAAAAATAAATCTGTTAGTCTTAAAGTGCCACACGACTCCTTGGTCTTTTTTGCTGGATGAGACTAACACGGCTATCCCTTTGGAAATTTCCAGAAGAGAAGACTGAGGGGGGATTTGACAGCAACCTTCAACTACCTGAAGGGATGCTCCAAGGAGGATGGAGCTTGGCTGTTCTCAGTAGTAACAGAGGATAGAACAAGAAGCAATGGTTTCAAGTTGCAGCAAGGGAGGTTGAGGCTGTATATTAGGAAGAACTTTCTTACTAGGAGGGTGGTAAAGCATTGGAATGGGTTACCTAGGGAGGTGGTGGAATCTCCGTCTTTGGAGATGTTTAAGGCCAGGCTGGATAAAACTCTAGCTGGAATAATTTAGTGGGATTGGTCCTGCTTTTTTTTGGCAGGGGGTTGGACTAGATGATCTCATGAGGTCCTTTCCAACCCTATGATTCTACTCCCCAATGGGACTTAAATGTCGTGCTCCATGGTTTAACAGAGTCATCCTATGAACCCTTGGACACTTGTACGCTCTTGGTTCTTTCGTGGAAAGTGGCCTTTCTGGTAGCTATAACCTTGGCGAGACAGGTCTTGGAACCGAGGGCCCTCTCCTGAGACCCTCCGTATACAAGGTTCTTTACTGACAAGGTGCTTTTGCGACCGCATCCAACTTTCCTCCCAAAGGTTTCCTCCCTATTCCACATGAACCAGGACATCTGCCTCCCAGTGTTTTTCCCAGACCCTCAGGTTATGGAGAAACAGAGGAAGTGGAACATGCTAGATGCCAGGAGGGCGCTCCTGATGTACATTGAGCGTACACATCCATTCCTTCCACCTCTTCATTGCAGTTGCAGAATGAAAAAGAGGCCAACCACTGATAACGCAGTGCCTCTCCAAATGGATAGTGAACTGTATTAGAGACTGCAACAGAAGGTCAAGTGCACCCCTCCACGGGAAGGTCAGGGCGCACACAACGACAGCGCAAGCATCTTCAACAGCCTTCCTTGAGCAGGTCCCTATCCAGGAGATCTGCAGAGCAGCCATGTGGTTGTCATTACACACTTTCACAACGCGCTATGCAATCATCCAATAGGCATGAGAGGAATCAGCGTTGGGCAGAGCTGTACTCAAAGTGGGTATGCTGTAACTTTGCCTACCATCAAGCAGTCACCTATAACTGAATGATATGAGCAGTGCTGGAAGAACAATGGTGGGTTACCAGTGTAAGCGTCCTTTTATGAGATGGGCTGCTCGCATACATTCAGATCTCTCCCTCCATCCCCGCTACTCAGAGTTGACAAAAAGAAGGGACTGAGGGAGGATGTTCTGAGATGTTCCAACATACTTTAACCCCTGTAAGTAAAAAGCCAGACACAATCATGTATTTTTAAAATGTCTGCCAGATGGAGGACGTGA
Organism: Podocnemis expansa; assembly: GCA_007922195.1. NCBI lineage: Eukaryota > Metazoa > Chordata > Testudines > Podocnemididae > Podocnemis > Podocnemis expansa. The sequence goes on along the minus strand of ML682026.1, from coordinate 336,291 downwards.
AGGTAAAAAGGAAGACATGTCCTCCTTTTGCCTGAGATTTGGTACCCCTACCCATACCTGATTCTGCTATTCCCTCTCTCCCCCACTGCACCACTCAAAAGTTGTTTAGCTGATTTTGCTCAGACTTTCTTGAAAATATAATTCCTTTGGTGTGGATTCAGGAACAGAAAGTTTCAGCCCAAAACAAATGGGTTTGGGAAAATTTTAAGCTACTGCAGAACATGATGGGAAGGAGAAGTTTAGTGGAGAGTGAATGTCTGAATTCAGTCTCAGTATACATGAGATGAGAATGGTAGTATCTCTTTAGAATTGTTCTTTGTTTACAATGAGGATCAATATAAGAATTTTCTTGAATTGTATTACCTTGTCTGCTACAATTTACCTTATCATAATAGCAGCTACTGCTGTCCTAGCACAAAAAAGCCTCCTGGCACAAACAGAAATATGAGTCAGCTTATGCTCTTATTCAAGGACTGTGGTGACTCAGCATTAGCTGGGCACGCTCTGTCTTTCCATATGATTATTTCTCTGCACCATTTACCTTATTTTACCAATTCTGCAGCCCATCACTGGCAGATCGCTTTCACCTCCACTACTCCTTTTTCTTCCAAGAACAGTAAAGGAATCTCTGGGAACAAAAAGAGTCCCATAAGTTTAAGAGAGATGGATTTGTTTCTCATTACGAAGCCCTTTGCAAGAGAACCACAGATGTTTATTGAAGCCAGAGCATATATCTAGGAAATTATAGAAATGCAGGAGCTTTAAAGAAAAATGCAGAAGATATAAAGCATGGAAACTATTGGCTATTGTTCCAGTTTCCAGACTCAGATTTGTGCATTTCAGCAGAAGGCTAACAAAGTCTATAGAGTGCAGTATTATACAGAGCTGTATTTCTTATTAGTTTATCTGTGCATACAAAACTCATTTTAAAATATATGATACCTATGCCAACTGCACTGTCAGTGCGTGAGTGAGAGAAGGAGGTAAGCAAAGAATAGATTAATCTGCATTTCATACAGTATGAACTTTTGTAAGTTTCTTGCTTTGTCTGCTTCAGCTTCTTCATCCGTTAAAAAGAATAATAGCACTTACCTGTTTCACAGGGGTGTTGCAAAACTACAGTAATTATGTGAAGTGTTTTGATAACTGCAGAACCTGTGTATGTATGATATTTTATCCCAGAAAAAAATATGGATTTGTATATGGTAAGTTTAGAGCATTTAAAGTCAAAACTTGGATATTGATGATAATTATTTTATGCCAGAGTTTGGGATCTATTTCCTAGGCTATCCATAAGGAATACACTCATTTAGAAGTAAGATAATAAGGCCACTGTAGCATCCATAGCTAGAAAACAGAGGCCCGAATTTTGCATAGCTGGATTTATGGTCACCATACATGGGGGAGGCAACATGTCTAGTTATACCAAGGAGCAGAAAATCTGAAAGACTAGAATTGTATTCCCAACTTTGTTCACCATACAAATGTGGGCAAGTCATTTAAGTTTTGTAACTCAAGTTCCAAAGGGGTAGCCATATTAGTCTATTTCAGTAAAACAAACCAGGAGTCTGGTGGCACTTTTAAAAACTAACAAATTTATTTATCACATGAGCTTTCGTGGAAGAAAATCCCACTTCATCAGATGTTTGCAGCGTCTTCAAGCATCTAACAAAGAGGGCTTTTCTCCCACAAAAGCTCATGTGATAAATAAATTTTTTAGTCTTTATAAGTGCCACCAGACTCCTTGCTTGCTTTGCACAACTAGACTAACATGGCTACCCCTCAGAAATTCATTTACATGATAATTTAACAGTGCTAAAATCCTACTATGGATGAGGCAATTGTTATTAAATGGGAAGCACAACCTGGGATACATTCTTTGAGACATCCATTAAATGTATCCCATTGCTGTAAAGCTAAGTAGCCATGGTACACCTTCTAATTAGAAAATTGAACATGAGATAAAGCCCCTGCAAACTCATGTATGATTCAAATACTGTAACTAGCCTTTGTACCTCTGGACTATAGAGACATGGTAGAAGATATGTGCAAAGAATATACACTTACCCTAAAAATACCATCAAGGCAGGATATTCCTTCCCATATTCTCATCCCTAGGGTTTAGTTCTTTAGCAGAGAAATGGAAGAACTCCCATAGTTTTCAAGGTTGTTTTGGTTTTGTTATTCTTATGGGTAGGGGTAAGAGGTTATGGCAGTGGTTCTTATGCATATTTGTATCTCTGAGGTATACAAAGGTCTTCCGGGGGTACAGTGACATATATAAATATTAACCTAGCTTTACAACAGACTATGTGAAAAGCACTAGAGGAGTTGGTACAAGTTTCATACAGACGTAATGACAAAGTAAGCAATTTTTCAATAATATTGTGTGCTGTGACACGTGTGTATTTTTATGTCTGATTTTGTAAGAATGTAGGCAAGATTCAAAGGGGTAGCCATTTGAGTCTAGTTCAGTAAAACAAACACCTGACTGATTTAATAGTTCTTCCTCCTGATCTAGATCTGTTCCACAACTTGGCCTCATTTTCTCTCTCATCTGAAGTGCATGACAAGCATCAAAAAGAAATCAACCAGGATGCCCCAGTTGCTTCTTTTGCCTTTAGGGATATGTGTTCCTGATTTAGAGCTGATGTTGCTATCTCTGGTCTTTCTCTCTCAGCTGCTAAATACTGTAGAGGTATCTGCAGGCTGGGCTCAGCTGTTTTTCTTGCTAGACAATCACATAACTTTTCTAATTTCCACATCTGTTGTTTATTATTTTCAGGTTTTTGCCTGAGTACTAGATATTTTTTAATTTCATGCCAGACCAGCTGGACTGTCCACTTCCATCTCATGACAATAGCTGGGATAGTCAGGAATTTTCAGGAGACAAATTCTGAGATATCCCAGGAGAGATAAGTCACACTGGGTATCTTTAAAATCAGTATTTACTGATCACTCCAAAAAGCAGTCATTACAAAAATATAAACTGAAAGTAATGTGTCTGTTCCACACAAAAGAAGAACACAAGGGATGCTAAAACCCAGGGATGAGAACACCATTGTAGGCCAGGCTCCTGTGGCTGTCAGCACTTTAACTTTGAGGAGATGCGAGGATTTAGTCCAGGGGCCTCATACTCAAATCACCATGAGGGCCACATGAGGAGGGCTAGTAGAGGGCTGCATGAGAAGTAGTATGTTAGCCCGAGGGCTGCACCACTGAAACCTTTTCATACAACGATATTGCAAATACTGGGAATGATAGTGTCGTTGCGGGCTGCAGGAAATAGCTTTAGGGGCTGCATGTGGCCCGTGGGCCATGTGTTTGAGACCCCTGATTTAATCCATTAATTCAAAATCCCTTTGTTACAAACAGATCGAGGGATGCCAAAGCTCACTGTACCTGGTAAAAAGTGCATTGTATCAACTCTCCTGTTAGTCCTGGGTTTTGGTCTGGCCTTTAGCACAGCAAAGGACAACTTCTGGGGTGCTCTAAAGACCATCAGAACTGCAGTTACTCTGTAGGTGCTTGATTCCTCTCTAAGCTGAAGTTACACTACTCAGCAGCACAATTACTTTATACCATAGCAGTATTTTAAAGATTTTAAAACATTTTAAAATGTTCAAAATCTCAGTTTTTCCCTCTGATTGTCTGGCATTGCTAACAAACTGAAAAATCCATTATTCAGACAGCTGTAAAAGAAGACCCCTCCCACATATGAAACTTGGAGCGGGCTTGTCACTCCTGAGCATCCCAGGGGTTTGGGGTAATACACACGTTGCACTGTACTTTTGGACAGTGCAGCCTGCTTTGCAGACTGGTCTGGTTACTTCTGCAGGCCAGTGTTGAGAGAAGCTGGTTCTTGCTCACATGTCGTCTACTTTGGGGTGATTGCACACCTTAGAATATTAACCGCAGTGTCATGGACATACTCAAATGTGTGTGATTACATCCTGGTGGTTAAACAGCCCTTGTGTTCCCTCCCTACCTCCTCCCAGTGGTGGCTACCCTTCAGTGCTGCGGAAAGTGATTACTGGTAGTATTTATCTTGTAAACTCAATGAGATAGTAAAATCTGTAAAGCCCATTGGGATCTGTCTGAAGGAGATGCTAAATAAATGCAGGATCATTAAGACTCTGATCATTCCAATGCCCATGACGTAGGATCCCAGTGGCCTACTTTAAATTTTGTGTCTTCTGGTGCCTGAGAGGAGAATTTGGATCCTTAAAATTATTTTAAGTTGTTTCTTTTTGTTTTGCTTTGTGTATACTCAGTCTGCTAATGACTAGAGTCTGTACTCTAACCTCACAGACTAAATGGTTTCCATCCTTGTATCTGGTTACACCAGCCCTGGGCAACCAGCATCACATGCATCTTCTAAGACAGGGGTTCCCAACCTTTTTCAAGCTGGGAACCCCTTTTTAACAAAAAAAAAACTTTGTGGCCCCCCAGCTGATCATGTAATCTGGCCTGTGCAGGCAGACTCTGGCCAGTGCCACTCTGGTGATGCTACTGGGACAGCCAGCAAGTAGCACCGCCACCGCCATCGTCCACGCTGCTGGGGAGCCGAGCTGAGGCAGCTATGGCCCCCTGCCTTTGTCCTCCCAGGGAGCCGCCGCGTCCCGATCCCACTGCTGGGATCCAATCACCGGTGGGAAGAGGCAGCCCTGGTGGGAGCATCAGGGCTGCACCTGGATTCCAGCCCCCGTGGGGAGTGGCTCCACGGACCCCCTGATACATGTCCATGGACCCCCAAGGGTCCCCAGACCCTAGGTTGGGAACCACTGTTCTAAGACAATAAGCCTTACAGAGGATTACTGTGGGCTCTTATTGAGATGCGGAGTATATTATTGATGAGGCTTCTGTCAGAAGGAAGGGTGGGACATTTCGGGTGAAATTGATCCTTTGAGCTTCAGAGACTACAAAGGGGATCATCACAGGACCTGATCAAGTCAGCTACTCCATCAAAGGCTCATTCACCTTCTCATCCACCAATGTGATTTATGCCATCATGTGACAGAAACGTCTCCACTACTTATACATTGGACAAACAGGGCAATCGCTGCACAAAAGAGTAAATGGGCACAAAACTGACATCAGAAATCACAACATTCAAAAACCAGTTGCTGAGCACTTCCATCTTTCTAATCACTCTGTTGATTGATTAACAGTTGTGCTCAAGCAAGTCAGTAGGACATCAAGACTTCAAAGAGAAACAGCAGAGTTGGAAATGATATGCAGATTCAATTGTGTGAAAGCAGAATTAAATTGTGACTATGGATTCTTTTCCCATTACAACAGGTGATTTGACTTCACCTTCCTCTTTGTGCTGATTCCCAGTGTTTGAATCTAACAACTGCTTTGATTTGCTGTTACAGTATGATCTGCTCTCGTGACTTACACTTTCCTGCATTTTTTCCTCCCTTTCTGTAAGTTCCCCCATCTTCAAAGCATCTGATGAAGTGGGATTTTCTCCCACAAAAGCTCATGCGATAAATGAATTTGTTGGTCTTTAAGTGCCATAGGACTCCTTGCTTGTTTATGATCTGCACCTTTCATGTGATGCATAGTTGGGAGCTCCTTACAGCACCACTGAAAGCATGACTTGCCAGAAGAAGGCTTCGTGGAGAGGGAAAGGTAAAGGAAATCTGAATGATGATTCCAAAAAGAAATCACAGGTATCCATAATGGTAAAGTCTGAACGAAATGTGATCGACAAACTAACCTCCCTGCTGATTCTACTCAAATACCCATCGTTCCTCATAATCTGCCTGGTTAAACATCACATGCCCTGGAGGCAGAGGCGGACCAGTGAGATCAGTGGAATAAACACACCTATTTTCCTGAATCCTTTAATGAAGAACTGGAGATATACTTTTTGCCTGATACTTTTAACCTGGTCCTGACTCAAATCAGGGGTAGCTTGGAAAAGAAATTAAGTGTAAAACAGAAGAAAAATAGAACATTAGACATCTACCTACAGTCGTCATTATTTATATATACAGTAGTACATAGAGACTCTGGCCAATATGAGAGCCCTGTTGTGCTATATACACATAGTGAGAGAGAGTCCCTGCACCAAAGAGCTTGTTTTTGAAATAGGGCATAGAAAGGGGAAAAAGGCACAGAGAGGAGAGAAGTGACTTGCAAACTATCACACAGTAGACCAGAAATAGAGCTCACATTTCCTGGGTCTAGTTCACTGGTCCTTATTGCCTCTACTGTGAATCTCTGTAGCCTTTGTTATCAGCCACTCAACTCCCCAGTCTCTCATAACATTCACCAATTAATCTGCCCATTTTCTTCTTGAGTGCTGCAGAACATTATGTAATTAAGGCACAGGCTACCATGCTGTTACCACCTTGAAAGTTCCAAAGGGGCAGCCATGTTAGTCTAGTTCAGCAAAAGAAGCAAGGAGTCCTGTGGCACTTAAAGACTAACAGATTTATTTATCGCATGAGCTTTTGTGGGAGAAAATCCCACTTTGTCAGATACTTTGAAGTTCCCCCATTGTTATCAAATAAAATGCAGAAATTCCTCTGGCAGCATGTGTCTGCATCTGCAAACATGGAAATGAACTGTCACTGTTTATAAGGGATCCTTGTCCAACTTAAGGCTCCTGGCCTCAGCTGCAATCTTTCTGGGGATTTCTTTGGACTGTCTACAAAGTCCAAGGACTTTCAGCCCAGGAGGTGGTGTGGAAATGGTTGTAGTTGCTACAGTCATGAAAGAGGAATTGGAAAGACAATAAAATGTCCAGCTAGGCCACGGAGAAACGTTTTCTATAACCTATTGTTGTCCAGATTTCTTTAAAGTTGGGGATACATTAATATTATTTTTCAGAATTAAAATTTCATACATTATTTTCTTCAGCTGATGAAGACCTGTCCCCTCCCCTCTCCACCCATCCTTAAAGTAGCAGGATAAATAAACAGTGATTGAAAATAGAATTTAGCTGAAAGAGAAAATTTCTGGCTTTTCAATTTCCTTTGATAGGTGTGTACTATCTGTGACTTCTGTGCTAAGCAGGGATCTCTGTGGTGGATTGAGCAACCTGTAATTCCTTGCAGCTGGTGGAATGGTTTGGGTGTGTCTGTATCTCAGCATATTGGAGAATTTTGGGGTGTTTGAGGAGGAAGATTGCACAGCTAGCAGAATAATGTGAGGGACCTAGTGGGATTAACCGTCTTGTTAAAAAAAAAAAAGTCTCAAGGATCATATGGTCACAACGGGATGAATAATACGAGTGTCTGTAGCTATTAATGTGAAAAAGAGAAGGTTTCCTATTTCTAAAAGGTGGGTGTGGAATATACTTGGAAGCCATCATAAAACATAAGAGTGCACCTACCCCTAGCAACCAACACCAGAAAAGGGATACAAAACGTAAAAGCACAAACACACAGGAGAAAAAGCAAAGCCCTGTTAGATTCAGATGGTTTCCTTCTCTGCTCACTCACCCTAGCTTTACAGTTTTACTGACTCCAGCAGAACTCCCAGTTTATAACAGTAGAGTCGGACAGACAGTTGCCCTTTTTTCTTAGGTCACTCTTCCACTTCACAGTCTGTGTAAAGCAGCTGGAGGGTTTTTGCTGGTTCTCCTGGACACCAAACGTGGCCCCTCAAATAGTTGCTGGCTTTGAGAATATTTCCTTTTTAGAATGAATTAAATGATCTGCATATTTTAGCTTTCAACTGACAAAAAGTGAATGAGAGAGAGAGAAAATACCAGGCTAGTCAATCTACGGCAGGCAAGGGAGGGAAGGAGAAAGACAGAGAAAAATCTCTTTTCAATAAAGACCAAGATAGGGTGTAGCTCCTTACCCCCCCCCCTTTAGGGATTCTCTCTGTAGTTAAAGCAGTAAAACTCCAGCTCTAGGGAGAATCTGACATCAAAGCCACCAGCAAAGAAGGCCAGATTCACTAATTAATATTCTGAACCGGTGACCCCGTCTCTTTCTTTCCACACCCTTCTTTCTGTCTCTCTCTCCTCCCTTCAGATGGCTGCAGCCCCCTACAGCTGAGTCAGTTCTTCCTCTCTCCCACAGCATTGCAGCACTTCTCTGGGAAGCCAGCAAGGCGTTCTTTCACTCCTCCCTACTGCTGCATCTTCTCTCCAGCTCGCCACCATGGCCAGTACTGTGTCAGGTAGGACCAGCATGGATTTTTTAATCAATCTATTAAAAAAATCATCCTTCTTATTTGTTACGACTGTTTCCAATGTGGATTTTGCTTTCATGTAGGGGGAGTTCTTGGAACGGCAGAGCTGGTTGGGCGTTATTGTCTCTTTCTTTTCCCCATTTGATGCATGAAAGCTGTGTGGGATTTTTTTTTCCACCTGTATCAGGATTGTTGAACCTGCCTACTTAAAAAATGTTGTGACCTTAAAATGTGATACTAAGATAGACTTAGTACATAGCGAATACTATTGCCTGTCAGATAATATTTTGTGGTCACATCACGTGGTAATTAAAAAACCAAAACCCATCTGTTCATTTTTGGAAGCGGGGAGGGGCAGGGGCTGAGAACTGCATTTTTACATCAGTTAAAACCTGGTACTACCCAAATGGGTCAAGGAAAGATGTAAGCAAGACATTCAAAATGATGCTTAAAAAAATCAAGCCAGCTTTCTGTGCATTCATTACCAGAGCCCTGAATCCATCAGGATACATTGATTCATTAGAAAGGGCTATAGGGCAGCAGACCTCAGCTGATGCTGAGTAAATCGACTGCTGCAAGGGCTGCCCTTCCTTCCTGCAGTAGCATTTCTGCCTGTTATTTTCCCAGGTTGGGCACTATCTGGCTTTGAGGCTCAGATTAGCCTGCAGCATGTCAGGCTGCGGCGAGAATGCTGCGCCCTCTCTCTGAAACTGATTCCTGGAGATGGGTCTTGCGGCACCTTATGTGGGGGGTGAAGAAGGGGTTCAAGTGAATGGAACTGCAGCTCAGTGAGGAAGAAAATAAAGCCTGTGCTGATTTATACCTGAACAATGGATTCTTGTTGAGAGTCTTCAACCAAAAAAAAAAAAAATCCCTTTCTTGACACAGCTCTGATTTTTTCTCCACTGCACTATGGGGAGACAGAGGCGGTATGGGAGGTGGTGGGGCAGGCAAAAGAAAACCATAAAGGGTTGGAATGGAGGAGGAAAGGACAGGGTGTGTCCTGTTCTAGACCCCCTCCCATCCAGTGAACTTGCTGAAAGGGGGAGAGAGGAGCCTTTTTTGCATTCACTAGCTTCCCCCAGTGCTCCCCGCAGTCCATTTTCTGTTCTTTTCTCCTTTGAAAGAACTAGTAAGAAGGTGAGGGGGGATAGAGGTGGGTGTGGAGGGATATGTGTGGGTGGGGATGCGGCTATACTGGAGCAGGTTTTGCATAGGATTAGGAAACCATTGTTAAAAATGTCCTTATGTTAGAAAATATATAGCGGCGGGTGGGTGAAGGAGAGAGCATCCCTGAGTCTGTGTCAACGAATGCGTGCTAGTGTATATTCCAAATGCCCCACCCATCCATTTTGCTTTAGTATAGAGTTGGTTCTGGTCTAATTTGAAGTGCAGAAGCTCAGAATCTAAACCAAGATTTCATTGAACCTGGCATGAATGAGATAGTGGGTGTGACGTGCAGAGAGATCAAGAGACGGCAGCATTAGAGCAAAAGGAAAAAAGAGAAAACGGAAACTGATTGGCAAGCAGCAGGTCTCCTGAGTCTCAACCAATGGACTTTGCAGGGGTCAGGTCTACTAAATATTATTCTTATGATAAAAATAGAATTAAGGCTGCAAATGCAGGAGAAACAGGCAGATGCTGTAAATGAAAGAGAAAAGGCTTTTTCTTTTATTTCTCCCTTTATTACCAGCAAAAACAAATCAGTGCTGGAGAGAGAGCAGGTGTAATTGTTTGCAACTGATGCCCATGGGCTCATATCCCTAGGGAAGATTTCCTTGGTTCTGTTTAAATAAACACATCCCTTAGATGAAAAGGAAATCACTCCTGCATGCTCTGCTACACCAGTTTCTCTCAATTTCTCCCCAGCCTGTCTAGGCACTTTCTGGTCATCAGCTTCACTGAGGCAGCTGTAGAAGCAGCAGGACATGCTCAGTGCAGACTGTGCTGCAGCGATGGCCATGCTCTGCTGACAGAGGCAGAGGCCTCCTATATGCTCTGATGAATTCTTAGGGAGTCACTTGAGCTAAACAGCATCTTTTGTACAGCCCAAGAGCGGAGTCTGAGCCACACACTTGTGTTCACTCATTACTCATCACCCATCACTGAAGGGCTTTCTTGAGTAGATAAACAGGCAAATGAATATTTGTGACCTCTGCCAGGGATTGTGAGATGATGTAGGATTGTGAAAGTCTTGTGGACTCTTTTTTTCTGATAGGGTGTACTTGATGTGGCGGGGCCATGATGAATCACTGGTGTCTCTCAATGTGCAGAAGTGGACACCACATGGCATTAGGTGATCCTGAAAATCCCAGAGGTTTCTCCTTGCTAGGTGGATATGGGCATCATATGACTTTCTACAGCTCTGGTGGGTCCCCATGATCTCTTCTTCTGGACTGTATTAGTGAACTCCCTGTAGCACTGATCTATGTCTACTGTTATTTAATATTAATGTTGCAGTAGCACATAGGGATAAATCTGACGTGGGCCTCTGTCTCCCATGTCTGTAAAACAAGCAAAAATCCTGGTGGTACAAAAGCTCCCAGAAAATCTCATGCAATAAATCAATTTGTAGTTTTTATAATTGCCACCGGGCTTGTTTGTTTTGCTGAACTAGACTAACATGGCTGCTGCTTTGGAGTTTGTCCTGTCTGCGTATCTCCGAAGTATCTCTTTAGATCTTTTAAACATTTCTTTAATGAACTGAGTGTACAAGGCATGTACTAGTCAAGAGGACTTCCGTTTTACAAGCCCTGAAAGTATAACGAAAGGAACAGTCTTTTTAAGCCAGTGTATCCACTCAGGGATTCCAAATCATTTGAAAATGTTTCTTATTTCTCAGTCTATAAACCAGCTCTCCACTGGTGGCAAATAGTGGAGCTTCTGAAATCCCTCAGATATTTCTCTGGAACCTTCTCTGAGGTATCTACGTGCTAGTACAGATTTGATAAATCTATTGTTTTAATGAAATGAACAGACTCTCCTTCTGAGAGGGAGAACTGGGGACTCACTTGTAGCATCATGTGGCCCTGGGGACAATTTCTGTGACCTCTCCTTTTGAGGAGCAAATATGGGAACAGTGTAGCATTGGGGCAGGAAGTGGTCTTTGGGCTCGGTCCTTTTGGAGAAAGGGAGCAAGACACACAGTAGTCTTTGTAGGCCTGGAAAACCCCTGATTAATAATCCAAGCTGTGTTCCATGGAGTTGAGAAATCCTTTTCTGATTACTGCCTTTAGTGTGGAACTCCCTCTCCTCCCTACTCATCTTTCTAGACACAGGAGAGGTAGAAGTAGTTTGTTTGAAATTACTGGAAGATAAATGGAAGGGAGGGACACAGAAGGAAGACTGGATGCTCCTCACTTCCTGTATGCAGCACTCAAAATGCTCGGTAAACACCAGGACTTCACAGCCCTAGCCGACAAGTTCACAGTGTCTAAGCCACCTCTTTCTTCTCAGATCAAGGAAACAACTGTGGACCATCCAGGTATGAATTGGGTCTAAGGGCTGTTGAGGTCTAACTCTTAGTTGAAACTCAAGAGCTCCATTCAGTCTGAAAAGATGTCACAAATTTGGCAAAGTTCAACAAGCCTCCACAGTTTATCTCCCAGTTCTACTTAAGTTAACTGGAAACTCTGTGCCTTTCTGCGTTCTTCCTTTTGATCCCCTTCCTCCCTTTGTGATATCATGCCTCATTCTTTTAAGTGCATGGCAAAGTTTCCATAAAGAATCTCTTCCAAGGCAGGATTACAATGCTCATCATACAGAGAGTCTGTACCATAGCAGGGTCTCACATGTCTCAGGCGAGCAACCTAACCGCTGGAACCTCCTCATCCTCTAGGCTTCTAAGTGGCCCCCACTTCAGCTACAGCTGATAATCGAGTTCTAAATGGGTTCCAGATCCATCAAAGCTGTGAGCCACCTGTCACCACCTGGACACCTTGATTTTCCTTAATCAAACTCCCTACTCCCAGGGATCCTCTCTTCCCTCCAAGTCCCAGGTCGTCTTTGCTAAGTAGATTAGTGGTTTTCTCATTGACTCAATAGCTGTATCCAACCCATTCAGTCAATCAGACTTGGGCCTCAATCTTCTTGTCTGTCTCCTTCCATGGCCTCATTGAGTGATAGGCACAAACTAATTCTTTTATTGGGAGGAACTAGGTGCTGCTGCATGGGAGCACGAGGTCAGCTGCCATCTTGTGTCACTCAAAACAAAAAGAGCCAATCCAGATGACCCAAAGTACTGTCTCTCCTTCCTTTAATCTCAGTGGCATTGTATTATTTGCTAAATCAAGGGGCTTCTTCTGGCAACAACTTTCAGGCCCTGTGAACCCATAGAAAGGCATCAGCCAAGACCCACTTTTGGCGCTGGAAGCAGATGGGAGACAACTAATATTTTAACCCATGATGGACCACCTCTATCCACTGCATCTTTAGAAGCAAAAATGGACAGAAAAGCTTTAAACCCAAGATAAGCAAATGTATAGGGCCCTGCATTTTGTGGGCACGTAGGCTAAAGTTCATGCTTGTGCCCCACCCCAACCCCCCAACCCCTGTCTCCATTCCTCATATGCTTTTTCTCTCTGTCTCTCCTCCACTGTATCTCACCAGCTCCCTTGACGATTCTGTTTTGCATTATGTGTCTGGTGGGGGATGGGCATGTTTCCTCTCTTTTCTGCTTCCTGAATCATGGTAAGTATGCATGAGTCTTTAATTTGCCTCCTTCGTGGTGCTCCTCAGACTTTCCCCAGAGATGGAGTCTCAGAAGTGTATGGCGATTACTATATGAAATCTATGTTTCCAATGCACTGTACAGATGACATCTTCTGCATGGATTTTCTTCTGCCTGTTAGCCCTTCTCTTTATTCAGGTGGTGCATTGCCATAGGGAACTCAAAACCTCCTGCACCTCACAGGCATGCAGAGGGAAACATATTTGATGTTTTCTCTCTTCTCTGTGCTAGGCCAGCTTTACTGGTTGGAGTAGAAGTAGGCAGGGCTAAAAGAGGAGTTGCTAGGAGGGAGTTGGGTGCCTGGGCAGGGCCAGAAGGTGAGGAAGATTTTTTTGTTCTCTCCCCTCCTTGCATGCTCAAAAGGGATCCAGAATCTGTGGCCCCATATCAGTAAACCAGCTCAATGCAACTATAATTGGAGCTCTTCTAAATACTGAAAGACAGAAGTGCTGGGAAAAGACATGTCTGTATGACTTGGCCTCAGTCTCCTGAAAGGTTGCAAAAGGTCACTGAATACCCTTGTCACATGCCGGCATTTACAAAGTGTTGCATCTTCCCTTTTCTTTTTGGAAGTCAAGCACAAATAAAACAAAACAGCATGCTTTCTAAAAAGTAACACACTACTTAAGAACAGCCAAATAATGACATCCAAATGGAAATGTCAGGATAGGCAGCCCAAAATCCTTGCAGGTCAGTGGCACATTCTGCTGCTGATTGGATCCCTGTCATATCTATAACCTTGGAACTTCAGTGCTTGTTTTTTATTACATGATTGTTTCTCGTTCTCAGAGCAATTCCTTTTCAGGACTGGACTAAGACATATGCACTGCAGACCCTCTTGGGTTTGTGATCCGAATATAGCTTTTTAAGTTTTGTTGCAGTATTCTACTGCTACTAAAGATGGATCCCTTGCATTCTCTAGGGCTTTTAGTGGCTTTCTATTATTTTTTCTGCTAACCCATTTGGCTGTGCATAATGAGGGCTTGGTATGATGTCTTGAATTTCTACATGAAAGAGACCAGCTTGCCTCATCTGAAATCTCAAAGCACGCAAACTGCACTCTACCAGGTGGTCTTGCATTGCTACTTCCTGTTTAGTGCAATGGCTCGGTTTAGAACAAGACGCAATAGTAGTCCATTAATAAGGATAATCTTTCCTGTTTAATTCAAATAGATGGGTGCCAGCCTTAGTCCATGAACTGACCAGGAATCTCAACTTTATTTCAGTGGTTCTTTTACATTCTATTTCCATTATATACTGCATGTTTCACAGCATGTTGGCTCAAAGCTGCAGTGTGCTAGCCCTAGGCTCAGTGCACCTGAGGAGAGGGAAACAAAGGTGGTTTTAACCAATTGAGTGATTCCGTGGTTATGTATGTGGTTGGGGAAGCCTCAGGGCTGTGCTGGTGATTTATGGATTTCCATATGCAAGAGGAATCTTTCTAGCACAGGTACCCAGATGCAATGCAAAGGAGCTAGATTGTCAGCTAAAGATCTGTCCCTTCTCTTCTATGACTGTATTCAAAACTGTACAGGAACTGTCTTAAACTTCTCAGTGCCCAGACTGGGATTGTCATTATAATTAACATTTCCAGTCTCATGATTTGTGGCATTTATTGTCACGTGATGTCCCAGCATTGATTTTTAAAACCACTTTTTTTTTTTATTTCCAGTGTCTTTGTCAAATTTGTTGGAGAATCTTGTTTTGTAAAAGTCTTGAGAGACCCAACAACAATCTCTGTTTCTGCATCATTATCATCTTCAAACTATTGTCCTTGGCTTTTATGTGCATTAATGTATTTTTGCATTCTGGATTTCCTTACAGTGTGTGCAGAATGCAGCACATTTCTGCAGGATGTTTGCTTTTATTGCATGAATGACACTGTACTCTTTGTGCTACAACCTTTTGTCAATCAAATCTGGGGTCAGATCTACAGGTTGGGTATAAACCAATGCAGTTCCAAGGGCTTAAATGGAACAATGTCAGTTTACACAATCTGAGCAGTTGGGTCCTGGTCTCTGCAGGTTTCTACCCTTGTTTATTCTCTGTTTATCAACTTACCTGCCATTTTAACTGGATGCACGTTTGTTCTTTCACTATTTGGTAATGCTCTCTTTGGGAAGGATTGTTTTCACTAGTTCGGCTTGTGAATATCTACTGTTCTTTGCAAAGTCAGGTCAATTTCTTACAATAACCTTGCTATGACCTTGTTATAATTTATACCACTAAGTGCCACAGGAATCTTTGCTTGTTTTACCATAAGTACAGAGTCTCTATTTTGTCTACTTATGAACTGTCTGAATCATGACTTAGCTTTATTACTTAGGTCTATACTGTTTATTTATTGTATTATTTATTTAGTTTGTGTAATTGTAACAGCAAGAGGCTTCAGTCCCATTTGCTGGATAACAAAAAGACAGCCCCTGCCCCCCTGAAAAGTGACAGTCTAATTTTATCAGACATCCCCTAGTTGCCAGAGAACTCAACTGAATAATATATGACAGGTATGAAAATGGATAGCCGGAGCTCCCCTGTCCAGGTGTACAAGGAAATCCAGCCTCCACTAATCCTCCATCTTCTAGCCAAGAAGAGGGTGCTGAGATACCCATCAGAGTACTGCCCTTCTATTCTTCTTGGTGGTTTTGTCATTTGTATCAGCCTTCAGCACATAAGAGTTTGATAAATTTGAAGCCTGTCCCCTCTGGCTGCTGGAAAGCTGAAAGAGCATTGTCTCTCTCTTCCCCATTCCCACTCCCACCCACCTATCAACCTATGAGTAGAACCTCTATCTGATCAATAAGTGGAGATGGGTTGATCTCTGTTACTCTGTCCCTCCATTCACCCTCAACTGCTCTAATAAGGGGGAAGAAGGGCCACTGGTATAGAGGATCCAAGCTGAATATTAAGAGGAAACAAATAAAGGAATGAAAAAAGAGATTGCCCCTCCAGTAGTAAGTGTTGGTAATTCCTAGAGGCATTGTAAGTACATCATGTGCATCATAACATAACTTTTTTTTTGCCATAAATACATAGCAATATGTTTGTTTATAAAAACCAAAGACATCCAGAAAATGCTACCAAAGTGAGATCCTCCATCACATGCCTTTCTTGCCTAGGAAGAGGATGAGAGAACAAGCGTGTGACAGATGCACTCCTGAAACTTGCTCAGATACTTTGGTGATGAGCACAGTATAAGAACCTACCTAGACTAAACACAATAAAAAAAGACAGTGGGAGGAGTGGAGCCCATTACTAATGTCTGTTGGAAAACCAGTGGGAATCTGCAGTCAGTAGCTGAGGATTTAGCTGAGAGCACTGCAGAGCTCTGAGAAAAAGGAAGGACCTTCCTCGAAGCTGCCTACCTCAATGTCAATGGGAATGTGACAATTCCATCTTCAGATTTACCAACACGGAACAGATCTTTCCTGAACCACTGGCTACCCACTGGATGGTCCAAGGAAATGAAAAATGAGGAGTAGAAATGAGATGGGAAAAAAAGCAAAATGGAAAGGAGAGAGGATGAAGAGGACAAAAGAAGTTAAAAGATCTAGCATTCATTTCCAATGTACTTGGTGGCGTTCATTAATCCAGGGGAAGGGTGTTGGGAGGGATAGAAAAATGCTCAACCCATTTTGCCGATAGAGAGGAAGAAGGAAGGAAAGTGAAGACGAGAGGAGAAATAGTATTATTTATATTACAGTAGCACTTAACGGCCCCAACTGAGGACAGGCCCCTTTTGCTGGGTGCTGGACAAACTTGTATCGAGAGAGTCCCTGCCCCAAAGAGTTTATAGTCTAAGTAGATTAGACACACAAATGGTATCTACATGCCACTAGATGAACTGGTCAGATGACAAGGACTCAAGTATTCAGTATGCAGATGACATACAGCTCTATCTACCCTTCACCTTACCTTCACCCTTCCTTCACCAAGTGACATACAGTTCTAGCTGTCCTTCACCGTGCTGTCACCCTTCAGCCATCCTTCACCCTACCATCAGCGTGGCCATGTGTTTGAATGAGATAAGCTCAAGGATGAAGAACAGCTGGCTGAAACTGAACCCAAGCAAAAGAGTTGATGCTGGTGGGCAGAGGCAAGCCTTTTGAAGAGTTTGCATCCCTGGTGCACTCTCCTTTGATTGAAGATACACACCCATAATTGGTCATCTCAAGCTGCAGCTTCCACATGCTCCTGGATTCCTTTCACAGACTGAGCAGCATCTGCCAGTTACATTTCCTATCACTTCCAGGGCTAGGAAAGTCTGTCCCTCCTGGCAGAGAGTGTGCTGGTCTCCGTTATTTGTGACTCTGTCACGTTTTGGTTGAACGTTAGCAATGCAATATCCAGAGGCATGAAGCCTTCAGAGCTTAGGACACTCCAGCTGGTATAGAATGCTGCAGCCTATCTCCTTGCCACCGCTGGCTACCGTAGACATCACACTTGTCCTTCAGGCCCTATGCTGGCTTCCCAGAGACTATCGACTTAAGTTCAATGTCTTGTTTCTTATCTTCAAGGCATTCAGTGTCCTGGGTCCATAGTACCTACAAGAGTCTAGTGGACTCTTCTCCTAGTACTCTGGAACTCTGTACAAAAAGGGGAAGCCAGGTGTGCAGGTGATAGAGCCTTCTCAGTGGCTGGCCCAAAACTGTGAAATGAATTCCTTTGGGAGCTGGGCTATCACACACCTCAGCCTCTTCTGCTTTAAGTGCATGGAGCATTTCATTGACCTGCCTTCTCTAACATAAACACATTGCAACATGTAGGTGTGCGTATACAAACTCCAAAAGCAAACACTCCCCATCCTATATGCTTCTGCCCATGAGGTGGATGGGAGAACAAACACGTGACATATGTTAGTCTTATTGCTTAATGCCGCTAAATCTCCCTACTACTAAGGTGGTTCTGCTGTCATCACCAATGTATTTAATTGAATAGTAAATTGAGTAGCATGTGCTGGCAAAGTGATTTACCTGAGCTCACGCAGGCTAATAACAGAGATAGGAATAATATCATGGTCTTCTGAGTGCTTGTCCACTATGCTTCTACACCGTGACATCCTACCTCAACTATTTCCTGGAGACATACCAAAGGCCTTGGGCTACAACAATAGCTGTTTGTGGTAATCCCAGTTATATTTCTGTTGTGGCTCTTCCCAGAGACTCTATTTACTGGTTAAAAATGGGGCAGGGGCTTAATTTGTGAGAGAGAGATTTTAAAAGGTGAGATCTAATATTGTTGTAGCTAATATTAATGGGACACAGCGGGCATGAGTACATCACAGACCACACACTGGAGTACTCTTGGCAAGCTCTGGAGTGAGTCATTTTGAGGGAAAGCAAGGTGCTGGTATTTCTGACCTTAGCAGCTCTGTATGAATGAGAATCCTATTAACTCCAATGTTTACTTTTCTCAGACTATGATACTGAGCCATTTGGTTCATGCAACATGCAAGGTGCAGGTTGCAGGTTTGCACATGGGGTTTGTCAAAGGGTTGTGCCAGTCATGTAAAAAGATATGAACAGAGCAGAGGCAGGGCAGAATTTATTTGCCTATATCCACAGGAGCTCAGAGACCAACTACATGCTTTTTGTGGTAGGCTTTAAATGGCTGTGAACGCATTGCTCCTTGAAGGCAATGGAAGATGAAGATATCTGACCTGCACTCTGTGTGATCCAACTCTTCAGTTTGTGATGCCTTTTCTATGCCTTTTGAAGTGTGTTTGTTCACTTGCCCACAGATTGCAACCTCAGCCATTCGCAAGGGGTCTGTCATAAGGATGAAGTGAAAATATTCTGCTGCTTAATGATGAAATCTACAGCCAGGCTTACTGCATGTTTTGCATTGTCTTGTATTGCATTTATCTGTCTAAGGGAAAACAAATATTGGCTACTTCTGCCTTCCATTTGAATCAAAGGAAGGCCCAGGGTGCACCTCCATGACATTTCCAATCTCACCAAGTCCCAAAGTGAGGCTCTTGCATAAGGTCCCCAAAGTGCTGCCATTTGCCTATGTGTATTTTCAACTCTTTGTATTGCTTATTGGCTTTCTGATCTTTAAATCTAGAAAGACATTTAAGGTGAAGGGTTGGAAACTATCCTACTACCTGTATTAATATACATACAAAATACCAGTGCTAACTGAACTGACTTTGTATTTCCTTCAAAACTCAGTGGAAGCAAGGAAATGCAAATGGGTAACTAATTGGAGAGCTCCACCTGCTTCTATGCAGCTATTTAAAAACATGTTAAAATGTGCTCTTGTAATCACACAATCCTATTTTAAATAACAAGGCTGTTCTGCAGTATCCTGACCAGCAAACTGTCAAGCATGGGGAATGTGTGTGTCCACAAAAATATGTTACCCTTATACTCACAGAACCCCACATTTATGTGCACAAAAGGGGATTTGTACCTGCAAATAAGTAAATGCACAATTTCCTCACCAATCTGCATGCAGCTATATTGAAATATAAGGTTTATCATATAAACCCCATTGTGCTAGCATTTGGAAATGTTGGCCCTATAGTCCCCTGGATATTGTAGGTAGTTTCTGATATAGCTATGAATTAACAATTTTCCTGCTCTGGGGGTCTTGACTTTGCTTTTCATGGACATGCTATCTTAAGTGCTGGCTCAGAGGGCAGTTTTCCTTCCTTTCATTTGCTGAATTATTACAGGAGTGGGTAGGTGAGGATCTCTAGCCGGCATTGTGCAGGAGGTCAGACTAGATGATGATATTGGTCCCTTCTAACCTTAAAGTCTATGAGAATTGTAAATTCTGCCGACCTGATAAATGGAGATGTATCATGAAATTCTGTATACTAGTTGTTTTCAACTTGTGGTCTGTGGACTCCTGGGGGTCTGCATAGCGTGTCTGAGGCTTCCAAAGAGCTCCACATCTCCTTTTGAAAATTTGTATGGATCTGCAAATGAAAAAAAGATTGAAAACCATTAATGTATATATATAGTAAAAAGCCTGACACTGAATAACGAAACTACCTGTATAAACAGATTTGCTACAGACATTTGATCACACAGTGTAGACCGTTTGAGTGAGCCCCAGGCTGCTGGATTCCAATTTCTTTTGTAGGACTGAGAGCAGCTGATCCCTTGCTGCCTTGTTTATTCCAGTGGCTGCAAAATCAATCTGTGAGGACTGAATTATTCATCTGAATTGAGTTTGTGTGTGTGAAAATCATGAGTGAGAGAGAGAGAAATGTGAGACTCCAGCCAACTTCTAGTACAGGTCATGGGGGATATCAAGTCCCAGCACCTATAAGGGAACAACATTATTTATTAATTTGCATATGTTTTGCACAATCCAAACTGTGCTAGGTGCTCTCCAAACAGAACAGAAGTCCTGATCCCTTCCCTGAAGTGTTTACATTCTTAGAAAACAAGACAGAAAGAAGAAAGATGAGGAGAATGGAACAATAACCAAGTCTGCATGCCAAAGGGTGACTGGCTGTAAAATTAATTAGAAGGAACCACAGGGGTCTAGTCCAACCCCCTTCAAAGATGCAGGCTATTTTGTATCAAAACCATCCAAGAGTGTCAATCCAGCTTTCTTTAGAAACCATTCAGTGAAGAAGCTTCCATGAGCTCTCTAGGTGCCTGTTCCATTGTTTGACTGTTCTTACAGTTAGGAGATTTTTCCTGAGATTTAATCTAAATCTGCTATGCTGTAGTTTGAACCTACTGCCTCTTGTCCTGCTCTCTGTGGCAAGAGAACAACTTTTTTCCGTTTTGTTTATGGCAGCCTTCCAAGTAATGGAAGATCTCTATCATTTCCCCTCCCAGCTATATCTTCTCTTTTCGAAATGACACATGCCTGGTTCCTTCAGCCCTAGCTCAAGGCTTGCATTTCATCTCTTTGACCATCTTTGTCACTTGCCTCTGGATCCTTTCCAGTTTCTCTTCATCCTTTTTATACCTTAGTGACCAATAGTGGACACAATACTCCAGGCCTAAGCAGCACTAAATTACATGATAGTATCAGCTCGTATGACTTGCATGCTCAGTCTCGCAACCTAAAATCACATTTGCTTCTTTGCAAGGGCATCGCTTTGGTGACTCATCTTGTGGGTGTGACCCACAACTCCCAGATCCTTCCCAGAAGTGCTGCTGCCATGCCACTTATTCACAATGTTGTATTTGTGCATTTGTGTTTTTTCTCTAAGCACCACAGCACCATACACTTGACACTGCTGAGTTCCATTTGCTTGTTAGAGCCAAGTTCTCCAGTTTATCAAGATCCCTCTGAATTCTAGCTCTGTCTTCCAAAGTGCTGGTGACCCCCCCCCCCGCCAGCTTTGTGTCATCTGCACATTTGATCAGTATGAGCTCTACTCCTACATCCAGCTGATTAACAAAGATGTTAAACAATACCAGACCCAGAACCTCCCTTGAGACCTCCCTGCAATCTGACATCATTCTACTGTAGTTGATTAACCAATTACGTCCTGGTAATGCACCATTCTAACGTCCAGTGTTTTATATCTTTATCGCATAAAATGTGTCTAGAATCCCAAGCTACCCACTAGCCACTGCATGATAATCATGAGGAGACATTGTTGCTCTTGCTCGTGTCTCTAGACAACCCAACCAAACACCTCTCTGAGATGCTATAATGGACTGAGATGGACGGTGTTCATTAAATAGACCCTGTTAGGCCATCCCTGCACTGGCCATTTAATTGCTGTGAGTTTCTCTCTTTGCTGACCCCTGCACTATGCTCAGAGACTGTGAATCCAACCCAGGTGTGTGTGGGCACTAATCCCAGTGCAGAAGGAGGGACGCTTGAAATCTAAAACAGACCTTGCAATTATCAGACCTATAATTTTGCATCCTTCTTGTGCAGACACGTGACATATTCTTCTACAGCTTCCCTCAGCTCTGCTGCTCATTCCTCTCTCTCCTCTGGGTGTGTTGCCAAGCAAATCCCACTAAAACTATAGAAACACACAAAGGTTTGTGGAACACAAAAGAAACATGATTTAGCTGAAAGACATGGTTTGCAGGGAAAGTCCTTTAACAATCTGCGTACTGATCCTGGCAAAGCAACAGAAGAGTCTCCCAAAGGAAATGGGAGAATCCACAGCAGTGGAGAACTTGAATGTCTGGTTGGACAAATAATAGGAAAAAATTGTCAGGTTCCAATCTGCAGAGGTAGGGATGGCCTAGGTGAGCTAACTGCTCTGTCCGTCTCTGACTTCTAGGTGTCTGTGACGTGTGAATGTGAAAAAGAGTGGGTTGTTGGAAAGATGATGTCTGGCAACAAACATATGGAAGTGGGAACTGGAGAACAGTACGTTGTATCAGGAACAGCTGTGCCACATTTCTGCTACATCCCTCATACCCTGGGCATGTGAACAGGACAGTTTAGAAGGTGATGTAAGAATGAGATGTAAGAAGGGAGGAGGACATGGAAGGTAAACCAAGAAAACAGTAAGGGATTGTCTGTTGACAAAATATTTACCCTTTTAGTATTATGGCTTTAGATAAAGCAATATAACAAAATCCAGATGGGTTGACGTGTTAGTCTAGTTCAGTAAAACAAACAAGCAAGGAGTTCTGTGACACTTAAAGACTAAAACGTTTATTTTTTGCATGAGCTTTCGTGGGAGAAAATCCCACTTCATTGTTCTTCAAAGCATCTAACAAAGTGGGATTTTCTTCCACAAAAACTTATGCAAAAAATAATTTTTTTAGTCTTTAAGTGTCACAGGACTCCTCGTCTGTTTGTTTTACAGTACAACAAAGGAACTGCAATTTGTGTGCATGCATTTTCTCTTTGTGTCAGTTATTGGCTTTCTGATCCTTAGATCAATAAAAATGCTTAACGTGAAGGACTGGAAGCTATCCTGCCATGATATACACACATATATGGTATCAGTTCTAACTCAGATGACCTTGTCATTCCTTCAAAACCTAATAAAAGCTGGAAAATGCAAATGGGTGACTAAGTGGAGAGCTCCAGCTGCTCCTAACACAATCCTATTATTGGCAGGAACAAGCCTGTTATACAGCAGATTGTCAGTTGTGGCTGCAAAGGATGTGTCCATGAAAACATGTATGTGCCCATTATACCCACAAGACCTCCCATTTATGTGCACAAAAGGGGAATTTGTAAATAAGAGCAGATTGCCTGCCCAATCTGCATGCAGCTGTATGGAAATATGAGGTTTACTGTATAGCCCCCTTTCTGCTAATCGACTTGTTGGCCTTCAGTCCCCTGAACATTGTAAGCAGGTTCTTTCTGAACAGATGTGAATTAGAAACATTCCTGCTTTGGGAGGAATTGGCCTGGTCTTTTATGGACACCTTATTTTTTATTCTTAGGGCAATAAAAGTACAACTCCCCCTAGCGTGGACCAAGTTCTATCAAGGTAAAGGTTCTATAAGCTACTGTATGTTGATATAAGGCATCTTTATCTGAGTGTAACTGCATCCACACTAGAGGCTGGAGCTGATGACCTGTTTTTGTTAGAAATTCACATCCCTAATCAGAAGTTAAATCCATACAAAAACTGTGTACAGACCAAGCATATGAGAGGGAGAAGGGCACAGGAAGAGGAAGATATCAGAGGACTCAGTTAAATGCATAAACAAAGCTTTTTTCCCAGTTCTGAAGCCCAGTAAGTGTTTGTCTGTACCAATAAGGAAGTCTGGTTTTGATATGTCTGGGCTGTGTACAGGTGGGATTCTCATGCCTTGCTTTCTGGCTCAGCCATATAGAAAGACAGCCCTCCAACACCAGTTTAAACAACTGTTGGTGTAAATGTGAATGGCAAACACCATTTTGGATGCATGCATGTGGTGACAGTCTTACTATGGATGAGGGCTCCAGCAGACTCCACAATCTCTTCCACCCCTGAAGCAGCCTTGTTCACCCATCTCCATCTTTCAGAAATCCCTCTAATTCAGTGAGTGCCAGTGACTCTTCTTCATAGGGCATGACCTAGATTGCTGGGATGGTGCTCTTCTGTATTCATGCCTGGTGTTTGCACAATTAACACATGTGGGAATGTTCAATCCACACTATACAGAGATGCTTTTTGGAAATCATGGGGCCAGATCACCAGGCTGAGATGAGTTGTGCTTGCTGCAGAGAATGGGGGGAAACCATCTGTTCATTCTCCAGATGTGAGGCTGTCTGGTGGCTGTGTCAGCCCTACATTAACCTAAGCATCTCGAGCTTTGGCCACACTGGCTTGTCTGCAGTGGGAGGAGGGACAGTAAAGGGCATAAAACCCTAACATCAGAGGATTCCCCAGTTGCCCTCTTGGTGCAGCTCTCCACTTCTCTGCATTTCCAGAAGAGCACAAAGGGCATGACACTGGGGACGACAATCTATGTGCGATGGCTCTACCAACTGAATTGTACTGCTCTCCATCGGCTGTGGTGCTAGGCCTGTCAGCAAATGACACGGCGCTTCGTGAAACTTCCCTATCTCTTGGCAGGGTGACTAACACCTTCTGGGAGCAAAGGCCTGTGCTGCTCTTCCCCTTTTGCCAGATTTCTGAAGTACAAGCTTGGGCCATTGCATGAGTCCTTTTTCAAAATCCCAGCTCGAGGTGTGCCCGTAGGGTCAAGGCTTGCTGCCATTTCCATTCACACACCTGCCAAATAGTCATGGGGACATTCACTTACCTGGGATCCTGAGATCCTTCAAATGGAATTCAAACAACAACCCAGTTTTAAATCTCAGGCGTTTCCAACCCCACTGGCAGCATGGCCTGTGTGAGTCACTGCACTGGGCTTCCAGCACTTAGAGCCCCTCCTTGCCATGTGGCACATCATGGAGGCCGGAGGGGGCTCTGGGCTACCCGACTCCTGCCAGTCCTGGATTTCATACAGAGGCCATTGCAGATCCCAGACAGGTTGAACCACTGGATGGTTGCATTTGGATGTGGCATACTTCTATTCCCTTAAGCCTGTTCTCTCTCTGCCTGCTAACCAGCAGTCAGCATGTGGTACCCTGACCCAGCTGAGGTCTGCACCTCTGGGCTGTCAGAACTCTTCAAAGCAATTGTTCCAGGCTCTAAGACTACGAGTTGGGAGGCCAAGGCTGGCCAGTTTGTGAAAGGGAGAGCAGGGAAGGAAAGCTGCCAGTGGAATGGGCATAGCTGGTTTATTGATCCCCCTGCCCTCCATTCATCTCCCCAAGAGCTGAAGTTCTGATGCGCTCTCCTGGTCAGAACATGAGGGCTGGAAGTCAGGTTTCCTTTGATCTATTCATGGCTCTGGGATGAGAGTGTGACTTAGTGGTTAGAGAAGAGGAGTGGGGGGTCTTCTGCTGTTCTCTGCCTACTTGTGTGTGACGTGGACAA
This sequence comes from Podocnemis expansa, assembly GCA_007922195.1. Taxonomy (NCBI): domain Eukaryota; kingdom Metazoa; phylum Chordata; order Testudines; family Podocnemididae; genus Podocnemis; species Podocnemis expansa. Next base: position 311,074 of record ML682026.1, on the reverse strand, counting down.
ATCACTTACAGCTGCTGTGTCAGTTCAAACATCCATAGAACGCGGATGATCCTAAGCAGCTCCCAAGAGCGACTCGCTTACAGCTTCTGAAGGGTTTTGGGAGCCTTGGGTAGAAGGCTGTAGAGAGGAGCAGAGTTTCATTATGGCTGCAGCCTGTAAGCCAGAGAGTGGACTTTGAACAGCCCCTCTAGGTCACCAGTGATTACTTCTGACCCACCTATCTGTTCCAGAGGCAATCCCAGCTTCTGTCCTGCTGTGCTGAACCTGTCCAGGCCTGCCCTCTTCTAGGGTTCAATTAAAAGCTGGGGACTGTAAGGAAACAAAATCCATTGTGCTAGTATGGCTGCATTACAGCTCCTGTCTCGCTCAGCGGATGCACAGCCATCACTGGGGCGGTGCTGAATGGACAGTTCCACTTCCCAGCCCAGCTAAGCTCTCTTGTCTCTGCCAACAGGTAGGTTTCAGCAACAAAACAGGGGTACAGTTATACGAGGAACTAGGGGTGTGATTCCCAGCCCATGGACACATACTCTGGGGAGCTCAGTGGTGGTCAGGGGGAGTATAAATGGCAGCATAGCCGTGACATGCTGGGACCATAGCCAGGGTACAGGCAGGTTTCTTTTCAACACAGCTAACTAGTGCTGTCACTACCTGAGCTCCACAGCTACACCACTGTGTATCCCGTTGCTAGGCCTTATTGTTCTAGTACAAGCATGTGTAAGCAAGCTGGGAATCGCACCCCTGGCTCATAGTGCTCCTGGGCTCAGTGTATATTGACTGGGTACCCATAGAATGAGAAAATTTCTTTCAGAGTGGAGAGATTTTCACCACTTTCCCACTATATTTTCAGCAGAAGAGCTTGGCTATTGTTTTGTTTAGTAGCAAGAGACAAACCACAGGTCGTAGCTCCTCTGATTTTTCCCCTGTGGCTTCCCTGCCCCCATGCATACACTTGCAGAGCCTTTCAAAGCTAAGAGCTTCCTGCACCCCTCCTCTGACCTGTGTGTCTGGATTCTGTTAATTGCATCTGTTAGCTGGCGCCGGGATGGAGCTGCTGAGTCTCAAGTGCCAGGAGATGTTCACACACCGCTTTCCCAGCTCATTAGACTGTTGGCAGCAGCTCGGCTCACCAATGTCCTTTTGTCCTCTTGCTCCTTTTCATTTTAATTGACAGAAAGGGATGGCCAGTTTGCAGAAGGAAGGCTACAAATGGAAGGTGTACAGCTGGTGGACACTGCACTGGGCCTGCTGAAAGGCAGAAGCTGAATCTTGCATGAACTGGAAGCTAGCTCTGTGAGAGTAGCTCTGTGGAGACAGACTACAGCTCAGATAACCAAACAAAAGGCAATAAGTTACCAGCCAATAGAATCAGGGTCCCATGCACCAGGGCTCTCTGTTTAATTCCTGCCTATCACACCCAGCACCTGAGGAAGATGTCAAAGTATAGTTTTCATGGTCTGATTTGCTTCTGATGCAGTGATAAGTTCTTTTACTATGGCTGCTCCAGTTGGGTTGACTGGCAGCATGGGAGTATAACAGCTGCACCACAGCAATATTGTAACATTGTCTGGCTGCTAAAACAGTGTGCCCTGGAATGGTTTGAAACCTCCTTTTAACAAAACACTCAAATCTGTATGTCCAAATTACCTCACAAGACTTGCTAGAAAAAGTCTACATGTCTCGGGGTCCTGACCAGACCCCTGATGTCACGAGGAACACCCACCATTCCTAATCCTCATGTAAAATCCTTGCTCAGTCTGCCAGAATTAGGTGAGGTAGACTGTCTCCAAAAAAGAGAGAAGGGAAGGCCAAAGACCTAACGGTGCCTGAAATTGTAAAGAGACCGACACACTTGTTCCTCATGGAAGATCCTTGCTCAGTCTGCCAGAAGAAAGAGTAAAAGATCCCTGCTTGAGTGCTCAGGGGAAAATTTCTTCTCAGTCCCAGTTTTGGGAGGAGCATGCTAGCCCTGCACATTAGAGCAACAAGAACCACTCCTTACCAAGGATCATGCCTGCCTACTCAGGGGCCAGAGAATCCCAAACATCCATGGAGAAAGGTCCAAAGAATGCATTTCCTCTGTTCTCGCTAGCATGAGAGCGCCTCGGTCAACCAGGACAAGGTGTACCTTGAGAGGAGAAGCTTGTCTTGCTGGAAGGGACAAACTGAAATAAGAACTTTCCTGCAATGTGTAATTTTTTCTTTCAGGAACATGTTGTCTTTCTCCTGGTGTCACCTGCTAGCCATGTGCTGTTACAGTTGCACAGCCTGTCAGAAATGGAGCAGCTCCTCAGCTCAATGGTTCTGAGCTGTGGTCTGCAGATGACTAGCCTCATGACGCACTCTTGGGCAGTCCACAAAGCTGCCTCTGTTGTAATGCCCAGGGGTTTCGCAGGACTGCTGAAAGCTTTTTTGATTAACTAAATTAAAATGACAACAGAGACCTGCCCTCTGCACTTGGCTTTGCTGCCACAAGTTGATCTTTTCTGGAGTAAGTTTAACCATGATCAGCTTTGTGTTTGGCATTAGAACTGGAAGGGATTCAGATGGTGAAGTGACTAAGAAAAGTCTGAGCTGGGGGATAGCAAACACAGAACTGCTAAGTCCTGCCACCAGGGAAAGGAAATAAACCCAGGTACAAAAGGACCACATAGCACTAGGGAAGAGTATGTTCCTCTTATCTCCTTGGTCCTGTCCTAGACCGATAAACCTGCCAAACACTAGTTGCCAGGGAGAAGGGAGGGATCAGGCTTGGGAGGCTGGGAAGAGAGGTGTCCATGGTAAACACCACACCAGCATTGGAAAACAAATGCCTTAGCTCAGCAACTCCTCTAAAATCCCATCCAGACCAATCTCCTGTCCTGATCCCCTTCCATAAACCTCTTCAGAGCCCACAAAGTTCTGTAGCTGACTCAGCTGAGTGAGGGGAGGAGCATTCTGTAGGGATGTCCTCACACTTGCTAGTTCATGAAGGCAGGAAGGGTACGTCAGCAGCAGTGTTCCCTGTTAGCCAGGACTGGAACTGTGTGAAGAACAGCTGGTTAATTACTACAGACGCACTGAAGTCATTGGGGCTTCTTAGAACACTACACACAAGCCTAATGGGAATAGCATGCTGCCAGAGGAGACAAGAGGTTGGGCTGCACTGGTCCTGGTGGTAGGACCCTCGGAATAGGTAGTCTTTGGGAGAAGCTTTAGGCTTGAGTCTGTATGATTCTCATTTTTTGTTAATAAAATGACACCCCAGAAGGCAGTGACTTTTTGCCTCCCAACAAGTGTGTTTTGTCTAAAGTTTAGCAAGCCTCCGTCAGCCAGGTTCTTCCATCAGCCCTGATGATCCGACATTGCATTAGCAGCACTGTCTAGTGGTCAGCACGTATGGGCCAAAATTGCCAGGTTTACTCTTAAATCGGCCACTGACTTGTCAAACATTTGGCAACTACTGTCTTTGTTTTCCCAGATAACAAATGAAGCTAATGCATCCTCATCTGGCCTTGCTGTTAAATAGCCTTAATTGGAGGAAAAGGCCTGTGTACATGTTAAAACAATTGGTTATGCATTGCACTGATCATCACATTCATGCCAAGAGTTCATCTCTGTAAAATGGGTTGAGCTCACCAAATGAGAATGCAAACTCTCTGCAGGCTGCATGTTTGATTCTTATTGGGGCACCAACTTAGAGCCACTGAGAACGGCTTTAGCCGCAGCCTTCAGTCACAACAATGGTGAGTGATGCCCAGCACTCTTGACAACAGTTTTGGGGCTTAGCCTGAAAGCACCGTGCAGCCCAGTCTCACTTTCAGACAGTTGAAGGGTGGGGAACAGGCCAGTTTTAGCATTCTGACAGACCAGTAGCAACCTTCTCTGGGGTGGGGGCCAGGAGGCTGACAGCTCTGAAACAAAGGACCAAAGGAGCTGCAGTAGAGGGGCTGCCGTGGTGGAAGGATAGTGGTGCGAGGATCTCCGTCTGGACTCTTGGCTTCACCGTGTGCTGAATCAGAATTCCCTTGTTGTTAGAGAATTCCCTTTTCTTGGGAGTATCACAACCCATGTGGCAAGTGGACCCGACATGAAGATGGAGAGGAATGGGATGGGGGGTGGGAGTTTGGACCTCTCTTCCTTGCCAAACTTACGGTCATTGACAACCCTGCTTTTCAGAGGCATCCATTGGTGCTGTGCATTTTGGCTTCAACATTACCCAGTTAACCCATGACAGCCCCCTTTATACCATCAAATTACCACCCCAACTATCCCTTGGCATCACGCAGTCTTCCATTGCCTGGAGTCCAGGGCTCTATCCCCGGCCTATGGCTTCAGGATGCAGCAACAACCAGGTTTGTGTCCAGTTGCACGTACCATGCCTGCTACATTTAAAAGCCAGTGACATGCATCAGGGATACAGTTCTCAGCACTGTGTTGTTCCTTGTTCCTCACCAACCTGGCCTCATCTCTTTGTTTTACTGTAAATTATTGATCTCAGAAATGCAGAATCATAAATGGAGGGGCTTCTCTGCAGTCTGCAAGGGTTTGCCCCACCAGGGGTCAAGAATCATTTATAGGCAGAGCTTGGTGGTGTTACAGTGGGGCTTTTTAAACATCACTCTTAATCACTGAGTTGGGACCTGGTTGGGGGAAGCGTCTGGGCAGCCTTCATTGTCTAGTAATTTAAAAATGCTGAAATTCACCAGCACCCAACCTGCCTTTTTTGTAATTGGAGGAAGACATCCCATGGGTAGGTCTGCCAAGATGGTGAAAGTCCTTTTTTAATGCATCTACCCATGACACTTACTGTCCCACCAGTGGATGTGGAGTCACTTGTACAGGTATCTGTGGGGAACAGGTATCTCTGCTTCTGGGTGTTTCAAAAAACCTTCAGAGCCCAGGAATCACAACAGGGTCTCTGTGGGAGGACCTGTGGTTGCCAGTGAACTCTCCACTCATCACTGTTTCTTTCTTTTCAGCCTACAAGGAGAAAATGAAGGAGCTGTCCTTGCTCTCACTGATCTGCTCCTGTTTTCACACTCAGCCACACCCCAACACCATCTACCAGTATGGAGGTAAATGATATGCGCACAGAATCTTGTAGATCCCATCTGCAGGCAGCTTCCGTAAACACAGGCAGACTTGAGTTCATTAGGCTGGGTTCCTGACTAGGGAAAGAGACCATTTCCGGGTCCTGATCCAAGCTATCTTTATTACTGGAGCTATGGCATTTTGGTCCACTTCCTTCGAATAGTTATTAATGTGACCCACATCTCTCTACAGAGAAACTGCATGACTTTAACAAAGAGCATGCTAATATAACCTGGGATATGGTTCAGAGGTTAGCAGGCCAGCCTTTTGTGGCTGCCATCTGCTATGCTGTACTTATCTTGTGGTGATTAAATTAATTGCATTAGCTAGTGAGAATCTGAAGTCAGTCATTAACTGCTGGTAAAAGAGACAGTGACAATATATGACTTAATAGTTGGAGCATCATTGTCAAAAGTTATGGTGCAGAACAACAGTAGGCAGTTGTGGTCCAGAACTAAAGGGGATTCAGGGATCCAGCTGAACTTTCAGAGGGAACCTTGGGAGGCCTAATGGAATTACCCATATTGGAATTCATCCAGGACACCAGAATTAACTTCCCCATTCTTATGAAAAGACCTATGAGACCTTTGATGACCACAGAAGCAGATCTGATCACCGTCTCAAAAACGATACATTAGCGTAGGAAAAGATATAGAAAAGGACAACTAAAATGATTAGGGGTATGGAAAAGCTTCCATGTGAGGAGAGGTTAGTAAGAGTGGGACTTTTCATCTGGGAGATGAGACAACTAACAGGGAACATGACGGAAGTCTATCAAGTCATGACTGGTATGGAGAAAGTAAAAAAGGAAATGTTTTTTTCCTCCTCCTAACACAAAAACTACAGGCCACCTAATGAAAGGAACAGACATTAGATTTAAAATGAACAAAAGGAAATATTCTTTCACACAGCGCAAGGTCTAGCTGTGGATGCCAGGGGATGTTGTGAAGGCCAAGACTATGATGGGGTTCAAAACGAACTAGAAAAGTTTATGGAGGATAGGTCCATCAATGAGTATTGTTACGCAGGATAGGCAGTGATTATTGTTTGTCAGAGGCTGAGAATGGCCAACAGGGTGAATTGCTTGATGATTAGCTATGCTTTCATTCCTTCCAAAGCACCTGGTATTGGCCACTGTTAGAAGACAGGCTACTTGGCTAGATGGACCATTGGTCTGACCCAGCATGGCCATTCTTATCTTTTTATGGAATACCTTGGGCATACATTCTATCTCAAAGACCCAGCAGCGTCTTTCTGCCTGTTCCGGGGCGTTTTGCGGGAACTGTATAAACAAAAGCATTGTTTGGAGTGACGGTATTGGAGATTCAGAAGTGATGTAGAAACATATTAGTAGGTTTAACAAGAGTGATCCAAAATTGAATGAAGTCAATGGGACTAAGCTCATAGTGGAAAGAGAGTTCTCTGAACTTCCACAGTACACCCCTCCAGTAGAGACACAAGTAACAATCCACCACATTTAGAAACAGATCATCCCAACCAGGTCTCACTGAATGATCATAGCTTCAGGCCGTGCCTTAACAGCTTCTAGAGGGGGCTTTTTATCACATTAACCTTTTCATGATGTCCTATAGTCCCAAACATGCTTCTGTTGTTCTCTTAACAGATATGGAGGTGAAGCAGCTGGACAAAAGGGCATCTGGCCAGAGCTTTGAAGTGATCCTGAAGTCCCCTTCCGACTTATCCCCTGAGAGTCCAGTCCTCTCTTCCCCCCCTAAGAAGAAGGACCTGTCCCTGGAGGAGCTGCAGAAGAGGCTGGAGGCTGCAGAGGAGAGGAGGAAGGTAACAGGATATTCCAGGGAAATCCTAACTTTAAATCCTAACTTTCTTGAACAAATTATGTTTTAACCAAGCCCTCCAAGTGACCCTATTTCATAGTTGGGGGGCAGAAAAAAAAATGATAGTGCTCAGGGTGAACTCCGTTGATTTGATTTAGGATCTTATGATAGGAAACAGTGCTGTGTTTTACACACTTTTTCAACCACAAGTTGTTGGGGAATCACTGGATGAAATTTTCTCTCCTGTGTAATGCAGGATGTTGGATTAGGATGATCACAAATGATCCCTTTCTGCCTTTAAAATCCAGTGCATCTATGGAATCCTACGGTCTTTTTTGGTTTTTCATAATATGTTATACATCTGATCTTGTGTTACTTCAAAAAAAAATTCTATATCACTAGCTATCTCCCTAAGAAATACAACAAAAGCCACTCATCCAAACCCTTAACAATTAGAGCAGCTACTCTTTGGACAGACTCCACAGGGAGGTGGTCATGAGATCTCCTGGGAGACGTTCAAATCAGGGCAGTATCCCTGAAACCATGGATGTGAGGAAGTCCCGTCACACACACTCATACCTCTGTCTGTTGGCTTCCCACAGACCCAGGAGGCCCAAGTGCTGAAGCAGCTGGCGGAGAAACGGGAGCATGAGCGGGAGGTGCTGCACAAGGCCCTGGAGGAGAACAATAACTTCAGCCGGCTGGCTGAGGAAAAACTCAACTACAAGATGGAGCTGAGCAGGGAGATCCGTGAAGCTCACCTAGCTGCCTTGAGGGAGCGACTGCGTGAGAAGGCAAGTGCTAGATTCCCAAGTTTAATCACTCCTAGAGAGTGGGCAGGACCAGGGCATCTGCCTAGAGAATAGGGAGCACTGGTGCCAAAGCCTTTGCCTATCACCATCACGCAGCCTGTTCACCTTCAACAGAGCGGGGATCTTTCTACCAGAACAGAGCTCTGGATGCAGTCTGTCTCCTTGTTCCACCATTGTCCTAGCTTGGCTTGTGCACTCCTGCCTCCCCTAAGTGTCTGGCATGAGAACTGCCCATCCCTCCATCTGGAGCCCCTGCACCTGTCTTCTTCCTCTCTCTTGCTGCCTTGTACCATCTTGTTTGGAGGGGGTCAGACTCTATACACAGCTGTGTCAAAGTAGCAACTGGGGTTTGGGCTCTTTCTTGCCACATCTGACCTCTGCAGTAGCTTAGGAAGCCATGAGGTGGTGCAGACATGCACCCTCACCTCCAGTCTGATGCAGGCCCTTGCACGGGAGACAAAGGCAGTGCTGAACTCAGGCCTCTTTTGTTGCACTGTGATGAGATAATTGCTCATCTCTGCAGCCAGAGGCTGCAACCTCTTCTGGTCTGTGAGCAAAGGCATTGTTTGCAAGAGGTTCCTTTCATGAGACAGCAGCAGCAGGTTCTGAAGACTGGTACTGTCGACGCATTCACAGAACACTTACATGATGTGCCTGTTCCGTTGCGCCCTGCACAGAAGTGGGCTAAACCCACCCTGGGCATAACTCTGGTAGCTTCAGCAGAATTACACCAGCTCTGAAATCGTTCTAGTGCATTTATTTGATGGTGCCAGGCACCTGAGGCAGAGGGGTCAAATAGCTGGATGCATAAAACAGAAACAGTTGAATTGTAGATGAAGTAAAGGGAGGTGGGGAGTGGCTTTGGTTGTCCTTTACCATATGCAGATGCCATAACCCTCTCCGTGTCTTTGCAGGAGCTGCACGCAGCTGAGGTTCGCAGGAACAAGGAACAGCGGGAGGAGATCTCTGGATAAAGGGCTTTTCTACACATCTAGCACCTGGTTCCTGAGAACAAACCCACCCACCAACCAACCCACCCAACACATTTTATTTTGTTTGTCAAGATGCAACATTTGGTTCTTCATGTTCCCCCCACCCTCTGCTGTTAGTTCCCAAGCTACACGCTTCTCTCTTTCCATCTCTGCATCCTTAACTGTTCAGTACTCGTGGGGGATCACAGGCCATAGTTTACCTCTACGCAGAATAGCAGCTAGTTCACATTAAGTATAGAATCAATCAATAACCAATCAATCAGCTTCTCTTTGGGATTCTGTTCTTTTTTTAAAATAATCTTTCTAAACTGATGTAAAGAATTCAGATATTAATAAATTCAACCAGCAGTGTCATGGACATAGATTTCCCACTGGGGGCCTTTACTACTCTTGGCATTTGCTCTGAGCCAGCTATCAGTGTCAAAACAATGGGCAGTAAGTAGTGAGCATTTATTACTTAGGGGGAGGGGGAGGTTAATGGATCCATTGTTTCTCAGCAGATGGAGGGGGGAGCAGATGGCTCAAGGAGATGGTTATGTCATACAGAGCCCTTCAACCTTGGATCACTGATTTGAAGCCAGTCCAGGTATGTAGTACTTAGTCATTACTTTCTGGTGATTCTTTGGTAGCCTGTGTGAAATTAGCTGGGGTCTCAGACCATAGCCTAGTGGACAGGTGGCCGCATCACAAAAAACACCACCACCACAGGCACTGGTGGTTACCTGAGCTGGCAGTGGGTTGAATGAGCCTGTAGTGTAGACTGAACTACCCTCTCAGTTGGCAAGGCTGTTGAGCATGCTGGCCAAGTGTGTCAGGGAAGCCTACGCTGTAACTGCCTGGCCTGAACCCGATTCAATCTGGCACTTTTCACAAACAAAAAAATTTGGCTTCAGTAAGTAAACAAACAAATAAATAAGGGTGCATGATTGCAAATCAGCCCAAAGGCCTTTAAACGGTAATGTGGGAGAATCAGCACTCCCTCTTCCCAAAGATGGATGTGACTCTTTGGTACCATCCCAAGAGACATTTTGACCAAAGATCACAGCATGAACCAGAGATCTCTGGCTCTTCAGCCTCACCTTGTAGGAAAGGACACGTTGATATTGGCAGCTTTGGAAAAGAGGCCCAGGGAAAGGGATGGGATTTTGCCAGGGAGAGGCCAGAAGGGGTTAGATGTTTGAGCGCCTGCTTCTGGTGTAGTCACTGAGGTAGAAATGGAAGGTTTCCATTCCACCAGCTCTCACAGGTGAGGTATGCTTTACTGAAGCACGGTGATGGAAATTAATAGAGTGCAGCCATGCTTGAAGGGCGGGGAGCCTCTCTTTTTTGCCTGGCTGGTAATAGCTTCTGATATAACTAAATACTACAGCATCCTGGGGCTTCCTCCCCTTCTTAGGTCCTTGTTTACAGAGAGGTAGTAAAAATGGATGATGAGCAGGGGGCTGGAACAGTCTGTAGAGTAGGGCTGCTGAGAGCCATTGAACCAAAGTGTAAACCCAGTATATGATGGAAACCCTTGCAAGCCAAGGGGTGGCAGCAGCCCCCTCATTCCAGCACTTGTGATGATGAGTCAAATGGTAAGGGGCCTGCCTTACAATAAAGGTCAATAGCATTACAGACAATTAATGCCAGATCTAAATCTGACTTGATAAATTATGTCTTAAGGCTAAAGTGCAAGAAGGCACCCTCTTCAACTCAGTAAAAACTCCTCTTGGTGTTTGTGCAGATTTGGCTTGCACAAGAGCATTCCCTTACGGGAGGTTTTACGGAGAAGAACGTGGCAGCTCTTTTTCATTTTGGAACAGAGAGCAGCAAAGATTCTTTCCTCCAACCTTCCAGCTTTTGCAGTGCACTGGTACTTTTCTTCCAGGCCATGCAATGTTTCCAGGGCAAGGGGTTGGGAGCAGGAACGCAGGCATGGATACAGGAAGGAATCATGAACTGAAATTCATCCTCACTGTATCACAAACTTCACCACCCCAAATAGCCATAGTGGATGCTACCAGCATCCAGGATGAAGTAACAGGCATCAAGGTGGGATGGGAACAGGAGTTCACGTACCAGTAACTAAGGTCCTTTCCACACATTGCCTTCAGAGAGTCATGCTACAGCTGAGGCAACTGCTCTTCCAGTGGACTCTGCAGAGACAGTGTCACCAAGGAGAATAAATGGTGCAAACAACTGTGTGCTGTTTGGCCCTGCGGGTGCAGCAAACACGTAGATAATAGCATCCAGTTGTGTAGCAGGGCAGGCACTGAGGGATGCCACAAACCAGAATTGGGATAAGAAGGGTTGGAAAACCACCTAGTGCAAAGGAGCCAGGTGGGTGTCTAGATGCCAAAGCAGATGGGGATTTCATATTTAGTGTAACATTCCCCTTGCCCCTCCCTCATATTTGCTGACTCAGTTCTGAAGCCACAGGTTTTCCATCTACTGTAAGCTGGTCGTGTGTAAAGAATCTGCCACGCCTCAAACACCAAAAGGCACAAAATCCAGTAGTGTGGCAAAGAAGTGGCAGCTGCTGCTAGAAATAAGGCCTCTATCCTCCCTCTAATCTACCACAGAATACATTCTCCTTTTAACTTGAGAAGACCCCTTTAGGGCCACGACACGTTTCTGGATATCAGAAGCTCTGCCCCAAATGGGAAGAGCTAGCTTACCCACAAATCCCTCTGCCACAGGCAGAGGAAAGGGCAGGACTGTTATTAGGCCCCAGCAGTGTCCAGAGACAGGAAGCATGTTAGGGGCAGGAGGGGGAAGAGGAAATGGAACTGAGGGTTGAATTTCTTAACAGTAGCTAATGATCAGTTTCTAAGTAGCAGCTGTCTTAGACAAGCATCTATGTTCAATGCAGAATCATCTCTTGAATCATCTCATCCATCTAGTGACAATAAATTTTAAAAAGCTAATGAATAAATAAATAAAATGTTTGTGTGTAAGAAATGGTTGAAACTGTCAAATGTCTGTGTCTCGCACTGGTGGGAGCTGAGAAGGTGTCAGCAAGATATTAACCCTGTCCTACTCTCTGTAGTGCTGAGTGTTTGCTTGGTGTGTAATTCTGGCCTGGAGCTTGTTGTAAATACTGGTTTTAGTACTATGATGATGGTTGTTATTATCAGGAATGTTGTACTCACAAGCATGAGATTAAAACAAATGAGAAACGACCATTTCCACTCTGATTAGCCTCTGGGTGCAAAAGAATTCAGAGACAAGACTAGGCTAAGGCAGGATGCCTGGGCTCTTGAGATCCAGCTTGAGAGAGCTGTACATTGGAGAGACAAGGGGCAGCATAGCGCACGGCTTCTTCACGTGAAAGACAAATCAGGGACTCACAAGTAGGAGACCGACAGGTTGGGTGGCTGGGAGTGGGAATGCATGAATCCATTGGGCAGAAGGTTGGTCAGGAGGAAAAATCTAATAAGAGGGGTTATGTTTCAAATAGAGATCCTAAGATGTAACGATCGGGTGCCATTTCACATTAATCCAACACTGACTTTGATCAAGTAGCCCATGTATGGCCTGTTGTTTTGGAAGAAGGTGAAGGGAATGGATGGTTATATATATGATGCAGGTGAGAGTAGATACAGGTAGCTGCAGACTGTACTTTTTTGGTTTAGATACTGGGTCTCAATTTTTGTCCCAGCTTGTATCTTTCATCTCAGACTTTCATGATGAAGCTCCCAGTTCAAGCCCACTTGTTAACCTCCTCCGTGTAGTTACAGGCCTATTCTGGTTTCGGTTGGAGATTTCTTCTTGCTATAGCTTGCCTGACAAATGGTTACGTACACACAAAAAAAGATCCAGCTAGTGGGGAACCCAGCGTATAGGGTTTACGCAGGCAGGAGTGGGTGCTTCATTTTCTTCTCCTTAACACCTTCACTGCTGCAAAGTACAGTGGGCAGGGCAGGAGAATGCATTAGGGCAGGCTAATCTGAAGCATCAGGCAGAGAAAGAGGGATGTGTCAGGTAGAGATTTGCGTCAGTCACGGCAGGGAAAGAAGTTCATTACATCTGATGTGGTGTGTTACATCAGGGAAACAGACTTGTCTGTCTGGTGTGCTCAGGTATAACTTGAAGCTGTGTCCATCCCACGCAACTGAATGTAGCAGGGGTATCAAGGAACGAATTTGTCCAGTGCCCCCAGATGGATCAGGCAAATGTGTCTGATTACTGTGGCTGCGTGTCTCCAGAATGGATTTCCTGTTGCTTGGAGAGGCATCCCACTAGCATGGCTGATGAAATGTTTGCATGGTCCAGGCTGCAGTTAATGACAGATGCAAAACACATGCCTGAGCTAACGCAGTGCCTAAAAGCATCACGCATCGCTTTGACCTTCGGTTCACCAGTCCAAATCCACTCAATTATTTCATCCCCATTGACTTCCCAGAATTGCTAACAAGTGAGTAGTTTGTGTCTGAATAGGCATTTCTTATCCTCCATTAATTTCCTTGTATTTCCATCCCAATTCATTTTTCTTGCAGCTCTTCAGTCACTCCCCATGTTGCCATCTTCATATATATTCCTTGGCATGTAACTTACAAATTCCTGGGGCATCATTTCTTCTGGTTGGGCTCGAGATTCTTCATTGGCCTTTTACAGTTTATAACTGCTGCATAAAATGCCTGCAGCTGGCCTGTGGCAGCTGACTCGGGGTTACAGGGCTTGGGCAGTAAGACCACAGTGTAGACAGGCGGACGTGGGCTGGAGCTCAGGTTCTGGGACCTTCTCTCCCACACAGGGGCCTAGAGCTCAAGCTCCAGTCCGAACTCAACTATCTACACTGCAGTTTTATTGCCTCCCAGCCTGAGCCCAGCCAGCCGAAGTCAGCTGACAAGGTCAGCTGTGGGTATTTTATTGCATAGGAGATATACCCTTATTAGACTCTCACTGACGGGAACTTCTAATTGTACTTGCTGTTAGTGGCCTATTTTGTAACAGCTTATCCACTTGGGGCCACATTCTCATTAGGTGTAGTTTCACTGAAATCACTATTTACGCCAGCAGAGAATTTAGCCCAGTGTCCATTCCAGGTGTGACAAAGAACTGCAGTGACCAAACACCAACCAGCATGTACGCACTCTTTCAAATTCCCAGCTCCTTTCCTGTTCTCCTGGGCAAACTCAGGATTCCCATCCCATGCAGAAGGAAGATGAAGCTGACGATAAATTATTTCCAAGCTGACACAAACATCTCGGTAATTAGCAATTCTAGGGCAAGAACTAGAACAGTCTGCCTCATGTTCCAAATACTAGACTCTCCACTTCCTTTATTTAGAGCAACCTTCAGATTTGCTGTTGAAGGGATGCTCTTCTTTGTACAGCTGATAAATTGACACTGGGGTGCTCCTCGTTCTTGTCTATCTTGGAAGTCCCCCACACCATGCTTTTGCTGTTTTGTCAAATAAACCTTGCCACAGTAACAGTTTGGGAGTTCCCCCAAATGCTAGCCTTTCATTGCCACAAGCAATTCCCAAACAATCACCTGTATGTTGCAATCCGGGAAAAAGCTGCATCACAGCTCCTTTAAAATGTCAACTGCAGTTTTTTCTCTCGCTGGGCCAGTGTGAATCTCCACCCTGATTCTGTCTGACTTTGTTGGCGTGTGTGATTTGTTTCATTCCATGAAGCCGCATTACTATCTTTGCCTGTCTGTGGTGGTGACGTGCGTGCAAGCACATATGGTAAGCATGCACAGACGTGCATGTGTACGCACCATATATGCATACGCCTACGTACTGCCACATCAAACTTGAAATAAGAGTCAGGGAATGGCTGTTTATGGTGCTATAGACACTGATTACTAACCATGCTAGATTAGGACCTAACTAAGTAATGTAGACAAGGGGCACAGGCCAATATTTCAATTTCTATAGTCCAAGGCCTACTGGGGACTGAGCAGATAAGCCCCTTAACTGAAAGCTGGAGAGATGGGAAAGCTGAATTCAGGAATAGCAGCCAAGAAACACCTGACTTCTTATCCTGGCTGCCTTTGGCAAGTCACTTGAAGGAAGTCTACACTGTTCACAAAAAAAAAAAAAAAAAAAAAAAGAATGCAACATAAGCTCCTCAGAGCTTGGATCACTTGACTTGGGCTGGTGCTACATGGCTAAAAATAGCAGAGCCACCTTTTCTGCTCTGCCCAAATCCCACCCCCCTTGCCGGGCTTCAGAGCCTCAGCTGCTGCCCAACCAGGCATGGCTACAGAGCTAGTTTTAGCCTTGCAGCGTGGGCCCTGCAAACCCACATCAGTTGACCTGGCTCTGAGGCTCACGGCTACAGAGCTGTTCTTGCAGTGTAGATGTACCCTCCACATCTCTGTGAGTCTCAGTTCCCCGCTCTGTAACAGGGTAAGAATGCTTCCCTACCTCACAGGGGTGTTGTGAGGATCAATACGTTAACATCTGCGCACCACTTGGAAGATGGAAAGCACTTGGCCAGCACCAAGTATTATTTCTATTGCACCATCAGCCGCCTCCCTGCAAAGACAAAAATTAAACCAGGGGGACAGTCGATTCCACGGGGCTGCCCTTGTGTTCTCCCTATAGCCAGTCTAGGCTGTCACTGGCTGTGTGCAGGAGTCACTCCTCATGACCCAGTGTGCGCTATTTTTGTTCTTCCCAACTAAAAAACTCAATAAGATACTGTAAATGGTGTTATGAACAGACTTTCCATCACTGTAACAGAGCCTTCTCTGGCTCCTTTAGGTCTACCACGTGCATTTAATTGTCAACTTGAGGTTGTTGTTGTGCAAAAGAAGTGATTATGAAAAACAAAAAGAAATAAACTTGGTATGAAACCACGCGCCTCCATTTCTCTTACTACATCCAATTCATTTTAGTCTTCTAAGGCTTCTGTTCTTGTTGGGAAAACAGTAAACTCAGCAAAACAAAAAACTGTCTCAAAGCTATAGTATGGAAACTTTGTTGAGCTAAATGGGGAATTTTTGCCCATTCTTACAGACATCAGTAATACAACTGCATTCTCTAGGAGAAAAACTAACTAGTTAACCATTTCACTGTAGATAACACTCTAACTTTACCTTATCCTTGGGTAAGTGAGGCCACAAAACCCCTTCATGAAGAGAGAAGGACCAAAGACTCAGCAGCCAGTTATCCCAAAATGATTCAAACTCTGGGAAACCTACAAACAGCTTTTAAGCACTGGCCTTTACTCAGCTCAGCAGACACAGCATTTACCTAAATATATAAATGTAACTTCACCTCAAAATGTAGCACTTTACATCTGATCAAGTCTCCTTGGCACTTCCCATCCTGGGGTACAAGGGAAGCCCTCATGCCACAGGATGTCTATTGACATCAGTGGAATTTGAATGAGGAAGACCAGTAAACCAGCTCTAGAAGGGAAGTCACAAGCAGTGGAATAGATATGGTCACGAGTACAAGAAATGAAGCACAATACTGATCTTTTAACCTAGTGAGAGTCACATGCACTCAGGACCATATAGCACAGGGAGGGCATGGAGGACATACAGAGAGAAGAAACAGGAGCTCCAGTTGAGATATTTCAATGCAGCCCAGGAAATTCTTCCATTTAAATGGAAGATATTTGGCTCAATTCCCTGGATTTGCTGAACATTTCACCTCATGTCTATTTTTGCTTTCAGAGGAAGACCCTTTGGCTAATTTTGCAAGTGGTCAGTGTCACAATCTCACCCCTTTACAGGGAAACCTCCGTAAAAGTGAATAACCACCTAGACTGCAAAAGCTTTTCATGATTCCATTAAAACCAGCACACCCTGGGCAGAACTCAAGCACCATAATTTGGTAGATGAGAAACAAATGAATGGCTGACATGAGGTGGTGATGTTATAAGAAATAAGGACTGCATTTCCTAATGGAGTCTTCCATAAGACCAAATATGGCAGAATAATGAAATATAACCATGAACCAATTACTGTGTCAGCATTTATGCACCCAGTCCTGAAGATCCTGTGGCCACAGGACATCCCCTGCACAGGTGAATGAAGCCTGTAGAAGGGGGAATTCTCCAGTTACAGCAACAATCTATGTCTTACTGGGGGGATAGTGCAGCCTCAGTTCTTCCTTATGCTCCACAATACAGCTCTGATCCTGCCTCAGGAACTGTTAACAAAAGCACACACACGCCACAGTAAGTTAAAATTAAATCCTGTGCCCAGGAATGTAGGCATAGCACTGAGGCATCACAAAAGATGGTTTATTTTACACATAGCTAGACTAAGTAAGCCTGTGCTCCTAGGTCAGCAGTTCTGAAACAAGGGTTACAACCCCAAAGTGGAACACGACCTTGTTTTAATGGGGCCGCCAGGGCTGGTGTTTGACTTGCTGGGGCCCAGGGCTGAAGCCACAGTCTGAGCCACACCACCTGGAACTGAAGCAGAACCCTGAGAGCTTCATCCCTGGGCGGCGGGGGGTCAGGTTACAGCCCCTCTCCTTCCAGCAGGTGCCCTCTGGCTTCAGCTGCCCTGCCTGGGGTCTGTGGGCCTAGGCTTTGGGCTCCCTTTCTGAGGTCATGTTGCAATTTTTGTTGTCTGAAGAGAGTCACAGTGCAATGAAGTCTGAGAAGCACTGCCCTACAGTAGCTTTTTGTCACCTTTGCTACAGCTGGTCACAGCTGCAGCGAGTCACCTCAGCAACACACACTGCAACAATCACATCAGACCTCTCCTCTGCCTTCTATGCACCCCATTTGATATCTGACCTTATTTCCAAATCACTGGATGGCCTGGGCCCATGACACCTACCATCGCCTGATGTTCAAGTCTGGCTGACAGCACCACTCCTTGGGCATGTTGGCGCTGTCTGCCATGAGAGCACAGCTCCCATCTGTGCTGGAGGAAGAACTTTGCAGGTTATGGAACAAACTTCATGGGACCTGAAATTCCAAGTGCAAGAGGCACTTTTCCAATCTTACCTTCACTATATGGCTGCGGAGGAGAGCAAACATCAAAAAACCCAAATAAAAAATTTCATTAGAAAGAAAAGGGACAACCACACCCAACAAATGTTAGTCACATTGCTTAATGCACTTCTGAAAGGTGTTCAGAGACCTTGCTGAAAAAGGCAATACAAGAACCTGAATAAAACTTAGTATTTTACATCTATTTTATTTTATCAGGTTTGCATATTACTGTATTTTAACGACGAGTGCAGCACAGTGCCTTAGCAGGGATGCTTCATAACTAAAAAAATATTACTTCTCACCCACTGGGAACTAGATGCCTGTTATTTCTCCCTCATCCCAAGCTCCAAGATCATTTGTGGCATGATACTACCACCACATCCGCCTAGGGTTACCAGATGTCAGGCAGAGCCAGGACATCTCCTCCCCCTTTCCATCCTGCAAGCATTTTAAAAATGCATGATTTTGTCTGGCTTTTTACTTACAGGGGTTAGAGTATGCTGGAGTGGCTAGCACCTCTGCTTAACATGCAGAAGGTCCTGGGTTCAATTCCCAGGGGGTTGGACTGGATGATCTCACAAGGTCCCTTCCAGCCCTATGATTTGATTGATTGATTGGAGTGCCCCAGAACACCCTATTTTTAGGAGGCAGCGTTCCAGGCCCCCTAGAAACAGAAGAACATTACATTAATACTACATTTTCTCCTTGGGTCCTCCAACGTCCTTTTCATGCCTTCGCATCTGGTAACCCAGCGCACCAACCGCCCCCAGTCCCTACAGAGAGGCCAGGTACACAGCATGCCGCAGCCCCCCAAAGAGTGCACGGGGGGGCACGCACGCGCAGCGCCCCAGCTGAATGCACAAAGGAAGTGCACGTGCACACAACACTTGCACGGACTGAACGGGGCCAGAGGCACCCAGCGCACAGGTCAGACGAGCAGCTCGGGTGCAATTTAGCCAGCGCCCAAACCCCACGAGCAGCGGCCGGCTTGAGGCGAGGCAGAGGCGGGATGCAGCATGCACAGCGCCTAGCACCCCGCCCCGCGTGCACGGGCAGCCGGCCCAGCAATGCACGAGCCCGCGCAGCGGCTCCTGCTGCAGGGGAAGCGGCGGGCGCGCGCGCGCCCGGCCGCCCGCGCACGCGCCGTAGGCCAGGCCGGCACCTATTTCACAGCCCGGCCCGGCTCCTCCGCCCCCGCGAAATAAGTCCCAGCGGCGCCGCTTCGCCTCCCGCCTGCGCCTGCGCGGGCCAGAGCGGCGCGCGCCGGAGCCCCAGCTCCCCCCTTCTCCCACCCGCCGCCTAACAAGGAGCCGGAGCCGGAGCCTGCGCGGGGCGGCGGCGGCCCGCGCCTGAGGTAAGAGCCGGGCCCTGCGCCGCCGCGGGGCCTCCGCACGCACCGTCCGGCCAGCGGGTCCCTGCGGAGCGTCAGGACGTTACGGCAGCGGCAGGGAGACGGCGGCAGCGCCCGGCCGCCCCCCCCCGCGCCCGGCGCTGCCAGCGTGAGCGCGCCCCCGCCCCTCCTCGCCCCTCCCCCGCCCGCCTGCCTGCCTGCGGCCGCGGGGTCTGGCGCGCGCGCGCTTCCCTCGGCCCCCGCGCGCCGCCGCCGCCACCGCCACCGCGCCTGCGCAGCTCCCCGCGCCTGCCCCGGCTGGCAGCGCCCCCGGATCGGGGCCCTCGTCCCTGCCCCCCCCGCCGGGGGTTGTCTGCGGCCGGGGGCTTCCTTCACACCCCCCTGAGCCTCCCGGCGGCCCCCCACCGGTCAGCTGGTAACTGTTACACCCGCTGAGGGAGAGCACCCCCCACCACACCCTGAATATCCTACCCCCCCTCCCTCAGGGGTCAGCTAGTAACAGTGTTACACCAAATTAGTGAGAGCACCCCAACACCTCCCCCACCCCCCTGAATTTGCTACCCCCCAGTGGTCAGCTAGGAACAATGTTACACCAATTTAGGGAGAGCACCCCGACACCCCCACACACACCCTGAATTTCCTACCCCCCCAGTGGTCACCTAGTAACAGTGTTACACCAATTTAGGGAGACCCCCCCCACCGCGCTGAATTTCCTACCCCCCTCAGTGGTCAGCTAGTTAACAGTGTTGCACCAAATTAGTGAGAGCACCCCCAACCCCCCCCAGTGGTCAGCTAGTAACAATGTTATACCAAATTAGTGAACACCCCAACACCCCCCACACCCTCCCTGAATTTCCCCACATGCCCAGTGGTCAGCTAGTAACAGTGTTATACCAAATTAGTGAGAGCACCCCAACACCTCCTCCAGCCCCCTGAATTTCCTAACCCCCCCAATAGTAAGCTCGTAACAGTGTTGCACCAATTTACTGAGCACCCCCACACATTTCCAGTCCTGGGGAGAGTATTGCCTGCGGCCCTGGTTCCTAGCCTGGTGCCCCGACGTCCTCAGGTTGTTGGCTCAGCCCTGCTGGGTACAACAGGCGATAGGAAAAGGGCTGGCGGAGTCAGTGCACACTAAATGTCAGAGACCGGCCTTTTTATGCAGCTCCATGCACCGTGTTAGGGTCTGTCAGCCTGGGGTGGGGGGGGCCTGATTTCTTTTACAGCACGATGGTGAAATGAGGAAGCAAGCAATTTTTCCTCAATACTGTCCTGTGCCATTTTGGATTTTTTTACATCTGATTATGCAAGCGGGTAGTTCTTAAATGAGATGAAACTTGGGTAACGGGAGACAAATCAGTCACTTGCAAGGGGTATGGTAGTCTGGAAAAGCTGAGAACCATGTGTGTTGGATGCACTGTTTCCTTATACTATAATAGGTCTTCTCTCTGGGTGTAAAATGTTCAATATTTAAACTCTATCCACACTTAAATTTTCCCCTCCTTTGGGCAATGTATGTATCACCCTGACGCTGCGTGCATCCTGTAACCCTTCAGTGCAGCCACCTTCTGTCATTTTGCAAGCAGTGTGCTGCCATTTCAGTTGCAAATGTCATCAGGCAGGGTATGCAGTGTGTGCTACCCCAGGTAATAGTGCACAATGTTGTAGTCAAAAGTACCTCAGACGTTCTGTGGAAGGCTTTTTCTCTCTTTCATCTACTAGCATTAGGCAGTCTCCATACCCCTTGCAAGTTCCAAGATCTTCCCTGGCATCGTATGCAACATGTTCACCCTGTGTGGTTTGTGCCTTCCCTTGTTCTTCTGTAAGATCAAGAGCAGCCCTAGTCACCGCAAGTTGTGTGTGCAACAACACTGGCTTATTGACAGGTCCCTGAGCTCTCTCTTGTACAGTCAACTTGTGTCTGAGGCAAGGGAGGCCCACTGGTTTCTGAAACACTCTTGCATTGAGTATTGTTACGGCCTGGAACATCTGTGCTGTCATGAAAAGCACAAGTGCAGAATTAAAATCAGGGTGTGAACTGAATTAAATATTAAAATGAATTGGTTGATTGTCTTGGTTAATTTAACATAAAATTCTGCAACCTTCCAAGCATTTTATATTGCTGTGTAACTTCTGACTGGGTGCAGAATTTAGGACTATATTTTTCAGAAGAGAATTGGGAATGGAAACCCTTAGCCGTTTGAGAACAGGCAGTTCTGTGCCCGTTTCCAGCCAGTGCAGTTTGTGATTAGTGATTTTGGGGGAATGGTGGGTGTTCTACCTCTCCTGGCTGCTTGGAATCGACTCCACAAGTTTTAATCTTTCAGCACATCCTGGCTTCTTGAAGCATAACAACTCTTTTTTTTTTTTTTTTTTTTTGTCTGTCTTTCTCCTTGTGGTCAGGCAGTGGTGGTGAATTTAACTTCTCCTTTTCCTCTTCCCTTAACTGGTGGCTGGACTTTGCCACATAACAGCAGAAAGAAGCCACTCTGTCTTTGAAGACAAGTAAAATCCACCCCGAAAAGCCAGCAAGCCAACAAGGTTAAGAGCACTGGAAGGGTTCTCCTGCCCTTCTTCCTGAACGCTGGTCCCGCTACCCCATTTCTGTTTTTTTCTTAATACAGTAATCTTTCCACGTGGCACTCACGTGCTGATATGGGCTGTGCACAGCTCAGCTGACTTAGGCACTAGCCGCCCTGGAAAATCACACCCCATGCGGGTTGGGTTGGGTGTGACATCATGGGTTGTTCACAGCCACACCCATGGCAGCAGGACACTGCCCTGCCCCCAGACCAGGGTGTCTGGGCGGTGTCTCTGTCTTTTAATTCTTTGTCATGGCTTCTTGTCTTACCCTGTTTTACCCAAAAAAGAAGCCCAGCCAGCAGCTGGCAGATTACAAGTGGCTGAGATTCCAGTTTTGCTTATGATAAGCCCATCTGGCAAAGGAATGGGTTAAGCCGGTGGAGGGGTCCAGTGCAGGGTTGCCAACTGAAAATTTGCAGACAGTTTAAAAATTAAAAAAAAGGTAATTTTACTGTTATCTGTAAATTAAAAAAAAGTCCAAAAATCTGAACTGTGACTGCCAACTCTCTTCCCAGAGCTGTCAGCCAGCAGGGAGGAGTGGCAGCTCAGGCTTGGCCAAGGGGATCCAGTGGCAGTAAGTGACTTCAGAGTGGGAGCAGTCTTTCAATCAGCCGTGCCTCAGAGCAAGCCCAGGCAGAGCGAGCGGACCACTCAGCAACACGCTTCCTTTGCTTTTACAAGCTGTGGGAAAGTTGGGCAAAACTGGGGGCATGAACTTCCTGGGATTTCTCAGTGGTGAAGATTTTGCAGCTGCCAAATTGTATTATAGCTGCTGCTTTCTCCCCCACCCCCAATACCCCTATTAATTTGTCTTGTACAATTTTGAGTAGTTGGTGGAAGGGAAGGAATGGTGAAGGGTATCAGGAGCCGTCAGCCCCATCTTGTTGCATTTTAGGAGCTGAGGAATGGTGGGGGGGGAATCCCATGCACCTGCCTTTTCCTTCTTACCAGCCAGTGAGAGGCAGTGACTTTATGTGATGATAGCATTGTAGTGTGTGATGGTGGCTCATGTCTGAATATTTTTTTTCCATAAAAGAAATGTAAAAAAGAAGCCAAGACAGTTGATGTAGAATTGTGTGTGTTCTAGTGAATTCTAGGTTATTTCTGTAACTATTCCCGTTAGATACCAACAAAAGCCTTAGATGTTTCTGCCAGAAATTACAGGAACAATAATAGACAGCAGAACAAAATTTCTCCTTTTCCTACCCCCAGAGCTAACTGGAGCACTTCTGTTCTTAACTCTCAGTCTAACTGCAGGGCTGCATTACAACCATGCTCACAAGATGACTTAAAATGACTTGGTGTAGGCGAGTTGTCAGTGGAGCAGAGGGGAAGGAGCTAAAATGGAGAGCAGTTAGATACACCTGCCTGCTCCAGCCTCTGAAGTTGGTGCAGCAGCCTCTGTTTGAGAGCGGGTATCTTTCCAGCTTCTTGAAATCAGTTGCTGTGAGAGAGGTGGTCTGAAGTCGTACCGGTGATGCCCTGTCCTGTGGTCGCATGCATTCTTCACGTTGAAGTCGGAGATGAACATGATGGAAAAGCAGCAATCTCCTGTGATTATATTTTGGAGGTGTTTTATATGAACACATCTTTCTGTTGCCATATCTTCTGCCAAGTGGGTTGAGAGGCACACCTCAAGCATAAGTATCCTTGACCTTTATAGAGGTAGCAGAAGAATGTAAAAGCATTTCTCCCTTCCCTTGAAGCTCCCTCCCTGATGGCCAGTGCCTCCTGGGCAGCAGCTGGGAGTCCTGCCAGCCTGGTTAGATTCAACTCTCCCTCTGTGGCACAAAGTTTCCTTGAGCAGGAAGCACAGGGACTAGAGCTGGCTTAAAAAAAATCTGTCTTGCAAAAAATTTTGGATTTGGGAAGTCCAGAGAGGCATCTGCCGTGGGGAAGCCTGGGAAGCAGCCTTAAGAATCTGAGAACTTGGGAGCTAGACAGGCCATGGAGCATTTTTTGGTTCCACTGAAACATTTTTGATGAGCTCTAACAAGGTGCTAATGATGGCTGCTGTGCCTTGTCATTGACTTCTTCACATCTGAAATGCACATCACCTCATTATTAATTTGTTTGTATAGCATCCAAAGTGTGCTCAGCAATTCACAGATGTCAAATAAGACAGTCACTCTCCCAAGGAACTTACAATCTAAGCCGGGGGTCTCAAACTCAAATCACCACGAGGGCCGCACAAGGACTAGTATGTTAGCCTGAGGGCCGCACCACTTGAAACCTTTTCATACAACGATATTGGAAATATCTGTAACAATAGTGTTGTTGAGGGCTGCGGAAAATAGCTTTAGGGGCCATGTGTTTGAGACCCCTGATCTAAGCAGTGAAAGCAATGTGAGAAGGGGCTGTAACACAAAGTGGATTAGCTGATGTTTAGCAAACCACTTGAATAGTTTAGGTATATGTAATCCTGCCTCACTGTTTGGGGATGGACTAGATAATTTCTTGAGATCCCTTCCACCCTACATTTCCAAAGCATGGGGTAGTTCTCCTTCTCATTTTCATAGTGGTTGTCCAATATGCCCAGGATTTTAAAATGCAGATCAGAGAAGATCTGCAGCTTGCTCTTGAAGAAAGGGATATGCAACACAATTTTCATTTCAGAAGAGAGCCCACTTGGTTGAGACAAAGTTGTAGGGGGGAGGAGAGAGACCCAGAGCAAGGCCCCACTCTCCTTTGGCAAACAGCTTGAGTTTCAGGTTGTTCTGGTACATAACCTTAAACAGTCTTAGCCTTTCCCCTGCTCTGTTTTTCTGTAGGTTGTATAAAACTGGGACCCCAGCCTTCAACAAACAGGCTTGCATGTATAGTCCCCTGGTCCTGGGCTGAGCTCTGCTGGCTTCATTGAGGCTCTGCCTGGGCATAGGGGTCCATGTGCAGAAAAGAGTGCCTCCAGTTTTGGAAAGCAGAGCTCTGGGGAAAGATACCGGACCTGTCAGAGCACAGAAGAGGAGAGAGGGACAAATGAGTTTTTAAAAAAGAGGTGCAAGAAGAAACCAGGAGACTAGAAGAGCACAGAAAAAGGCTACAAGGAGAGACAGATCTGCTGGGTCTGGAGCTATTGAGTAGCACTCCTGCTCCTGTGTGCTGCAGAGCCATGCACAGGCCAGCTGCTCACCTGAGCTGGCAGTTGATGATTCAGGTTTTTGTGCAAAAGGGTTTCTAGAGGCAGTAGCTGGGCTGGGTATGTTGCCAGGAAAGCAGAAGCAGCAGCTGTGAGCACCTGTACTCAGCCAGATAAGGAGTAGAAGGGCAGCTGCTGCTGCTCTCTTTGCAGATGTGGGAAAGAAGGTGTGTGAGTGTGAGAGGGTGCACTAAATAAATAGAGTTTCTGTTAGAACCTGCCCATTTTGTCACTTGTGATCTTTGGTGCTGATCTAAGCTTTCAAACCGTCCATAACAGTCTTTTTTACGCCTGGAGAAAGTAGTTCCAGTGGTATTTAAGGTGACATCCTTAAGTGTTGTCATTCTGCTCTGAAAAGTGATGGGGGTGGGATTGTAAAAAGAGGCATGATGCAGTTCTGCATTTGGTATGTCAAATATTACTTCACAAATTTTTTCTCTCCTAAACGTCAGCCTTTGAAGGGCAGCTTTGTATCTGAATGCCATGTTGCATTTTTTCTGGCTCCTGCATTTTCAACAGTAATAAACTTTCTGAAGGACAAATGCTGCCCTTGCTTACACTTGTGCAACACTATTGTGTGTTTGTCCAGGTGTAAGTAAACAACAGTGCAATTTTAAGCCTGTAGAGTTACCTAGATGGCCTCACAAGTGGAACTTAGTTAACAGTTTTGTTCATGGCATGTAAGCCTAAAGTATCCAAGTTTCCTCTCTCAGACGAATGCTGTTGGTTCGGCAGGGATGGCTGTTGTGGTAACTTTGGTAAGTAAAATGAGACTCTACTCAGTGTACCAAAGGATCAGATCCACTAAGTATGATGTGCCATTTTTGCCTAGTCCCTCTTCAGAGCAGAACTGAACTTTGAATGATAAATAGGTAACATTAATAGCTGAAGACTCACTTTTCCAGTGCAGCCTGTTTGGCATGGTATGTCTTGGTTTTATGGCAGCATGAACAGACTTTTTAAGGCCACGTTTCCACTTTTACCTAAACTAACCTGCTATATATAATTACTGCAGTGGCTGATGTCCATATTACCATCCCCCCGGAGCACTTCCACAGAGTCAGAAAGGGCGTCTTAGGTGGCAGAGAGTCAGTTCGGCTGGCCTCCCCAGGGCTCCTGGGTCTCCCCACTCCTGGTTGGGACTGGAGTCCCAGCTGCCCGGGCTTGTCACCTCCTCCTTACAGCTAGGAGCAGGGTCCATCTGCCCCAGCTTCTCACTTCTCCTGCTGTCAGGAGCCAGGTCCAGCCGCCAAGGGACTGTAGACGCTATTGCACTAAGCTGAGAGCAGGTTAGACAAACACCTGTCACAGATGGTTTAGTACTGGTGGTTGGTCCTGCTATGAGTCCAGGGAACTAGACTCGATAACCTGTTGTGGCCCCTTCCAGTTTCTGTGATTCTATGATTGATATGAGCCTTACGCCTCTTGCGAAGGTGAAGTTGACATCAGTTGCCTTGTTATAACCTGTGTAGTGTAGACCAGCCCTGACAAAGAGCACTGCGGTACAGAATAATGAATGTGTTACGCTATAGTACGTGTAGGTGCAGTGTGACACTTTCACTGCTCAACATAATCTTGTCTGTGTCAATGAAACGAAGAGAGGGATCCCATGTGGTGATAGGGTTAGTAAGGCAGAGAATTTTTCAGCATGTCTTTCCCCCTCCCATCAATAGTAGCTAAGAGGCTAGTCAGTAATAGGAAAGAAGAACTATGGACAGCTGATAGCAAGAAGTAGCTCGGACAGTTATGCCATTAAAAGAACACTTTTAACATTAAAATTAGAAGTTTGCAATGTTTTTTCTTTTGAATTTGTTACTGATCCCATAGAAACATTGAATTGGAAACAGTTTCCTGTCACTTAATGCTTTCCAATTCTGCATTGTTTTGTTTGAGTTAAAACTTCTGAGTGGAAGGAATTTCCATTGGAGTTCTGGAACTGGCTGGTTTTCATAAATTAAATTTCATACAGAAATCATATGGATTCTTCTCCCACTACAATGGGGGATTTGACCTCACTTTCCTCTATGTGCTGTCTCCCAGTGTTTGAATCTTAACAACTGCTTTGATTTGCTGTTTCAGTATTGCCTGTCCTGAAATGGCTATCCATGGCTATTAAAAGGGCCTTTCGCTAATCTGAGGCAGAGTAACAAAACAGTTAAGTGAACTTAAATTTAATTGAAATAAAAGAAGCCGGTGAGTTAAAAGTCAAACAGCCGGGGGAAAAAAAAAAACACGTCAGGAAATGAAATCTGAGAGGAGGCCAGTTTAGCACCTGCAAGATGCAGCTTTGAGCCGCTTACTGCAGAAGCGTGGTTTGTGACCAAGGAATATTTATTGCAGGCCTTGCCTTTTCCAGTCGGACTCTTGTCTCACACTTACACTTCACACTTACACCTGACCCTGGCCTCTTGTTTCACACTTACACTTGACCGTGACCACTTGTTTCACACCTTCATCTTTTCTTGGCCTTAGAAAAGGGACCCCAGCTTTTGCAGCCTGGGTGGCGCGCGCCCTTCGAGGACCTATCTTATGGGAATCCTCAAAGAGCTTCAAAAACCTGGCTGTGGGTCGTCTTTGAAGCTACCTTTTCCCCCTGAAAAGCCGGCCGGTGCTTGGGTGGTCTTCAGGGTGCCCTGAAAATCTGACTGTGGGTGGTCTTTGGAGTTGACTTACGAACTCACTGGGAACCTAACCAAGAGGCCCAGCTTTCGGGGGACAGAACCGGCTCTCTCGCCGACTGGGTAAGAGTATAGTAACATAAAACCTAAGAATATAGTCTAAGTAACATAGCCACATAGGGACCTTAGCCTGGGCATCACAGTCAAATAGGGAATTAAATCTGGCTAGCATTAGCTTAACACAGCTTCACTTGCTAATTTTTTTTGTTTTATTCTGGCTTCATATTAGCTATCATTTGGTTAATCTGTCAATGGGCTGCAAACCCTGTATCTATATTTCAGGGTTAATTTGTCTGTTTACCTTATACTCAGTTTCCTTTATATCCATAATTCCTTTTGCCTACAATAAACTAAAAGATAGTTCATTGGCACATCGTCTCATTATATTTGTTATTTGTCTGTTTTCCCCCACGTGTTTGTGTTTTTCCTATTTTTAATTGTCATTGCCTCCCGGGATGCCCTCTATCAACCCATTCGAGAAGCCCTGGACTCTTCAGAGTCCCATATAAAACTACCTTCCTTAAGGACTCTCAAGAGCCCAAAGCAAACACTACCCATTATTTGATCATCCCCTGCTGGTAAGGGCGACCATACTCTCCCTTTCTCCTGGGACTTGGGACCCTGCCCTTTTGGGTCCAAGTCCCTGACCTCCCGGGGTAAGGGCAAACCAGCAGGGTCTCCATCTGTGGGCGTGCAAGTATGACCTGATCCCATGACTTATACTTCCCTGCATTTATTTTCCTCCCATTCTGTAAGTTCCCCCATCTTCAAAGTATCTGACAAAGTGGGATTTTCTCCCACAAAAGCTCATGCGATAAGTAAATTTGTTAGTCTTTTAAGTGCCGCAGCTCTCAGACAGTAGCTTGTTGGTCAATAGTTTTCGCAAGTCAAGAGAAGCTAGGCTGTTGATAATATCCTGTGGTGAATAGTTACATGAATAAATACCAGAGACATGGCTAGTCTCTACTACTTGAATGTTTTTCCCAGGGTGCCATTTTATGGGTCCAGAAGAATGCAAGGGCTGGCCTTTGCTGTTGAGTCACTTTGCGAATAGAGCAGTACTGAAAGAAGTCTAGCTACTGTATAATTTTGTTCTCTTTAATGGCTTTTGAAGTAGTAACAACAACAACAGAGCCTATGAAAAAACTACGCCCAACACCAAGGTATTTGGGTTCTTGTGCATAGGCTCGGTACGTTTCCCAAAATCTTGTCTTATGGTCCTTGTCCTTTTCAATTGAAGTCTTCTCAATATGGTACCTGTGGGATGGGGATTGCTAATATTTTGTTTAGGACGTGAGATTCACCTGTGAAATCCTTGAAGAAGTCTTCCTTCTGTTCCGTGTTAGTTCTTCTCTTTCTAGCCATTTTTATTAGTGGGATCTTCTCATCTATCTCATTTTTGGTCTGTCTTTTCTCAACAGGACGCCAGTTCACAGAGGGGCCTCTCCACACAGCTGGTGATTACTGTGCTCTCCTGCCTAACTATGGCGACCCCAGACGTGAGCGTTCACATGGAGGAGGTGGTTGTGGTAACGACGCCTGATAATGTGGTTGATGGCAGTGGCATGGAAGAAGTGAAAACTGTGCTAGTGACCACAAACTTATCTCAGCATGGGTAAGAAATGATTTCCCCATATGTCTTAGGAGGGACTAGAGGTTGGGGCTTTAATGTTCAGCTTAGGCAGACATCAAATACAGCAGAACCTCAGAGATATGAACATCGGCATTACGAACTCACCAGTCAGCTGAATGCCATGTGGACCCAGAAGTAAGCAATCAGGCTGTCAAGGCTGTTTCCCCACTCTGGCACTCTGAGTGCAGGAGGTGTGGGCCTGCAACAGGCCTTAAAAACCCACTGGCCTTAAAGCCTGATCTTAAAACTCACCTAGGCCACCAATTCCTGGCATCACTGCCACCACCCAAATGCAGAAACCTCTTGAAATGCAGGAAGGTTCATTTGGGAATTCCTTCCTGTGAGGTATCCTCAGTCACTTTTATTCCTGTCTCAGGAGAGTGACTGAACCCCAGCTGGAAATGGAACAGAATTCCTCTTAGTAGCTGGCTGTGCAGTCTGAGGCACATGCACACAAACCTCTTGCCTTTCAGGACATAGAACCAGAGCTTACCTAAAAGGTAAAATCTTTAATTAAAAAGAACAGATAAGAAACACAGAGAGTTGCTTCTCTGGGAATTAACTTAGATAGTTACAGGGTAGAGGGAGGGGATACATGTGCTCAGCACAGAGAAATCCAAAAACAAAGATATACCCTGACCCTGTCTATGTAAACATTCCCTGTTCTACTCATGACTGGTCAGTAACAAACTTAGCTTGTCTTTGGCAAGAATGTCGCTGGATCCTTCTTCAGGCCTTTCTACGTGGCTGCCTCCTGATCCTTCCAGGAGCTCTGCTGCATCCAGAACAGGCACAGGCAAGGCTGCTGCTCCAGTTCAAAAAGCTGTGCTTTGTTCCTCTTGTCTGTCCTGGGACTCACTGACCAGAGTGTTAGCCCCTTCCTCCCCAAGGAGTACTACACAGGCATCAGCAGGGGGGAAAGTAAATACTGTACTGTGCCTGTATTGCATCTTAAAGATCAGCACATCAGGTTTCCTGCCTCCAGCTCCATTTGCCATGCTACTTACAGGCAGGCAGTGAAGACACCGAGGTTCGAAGACACTGCTGCGAGCACCTGTTGCCTGCCCAAGGCAGCCCAATTCCAGGATGCAGAAATGATGTAGCATGGGGTCTCTGCTGTTTCCTGTAAGCTGCAGGCTCTGTTTCACCCCCATCCCTACCACAGCAGGGAGAGGGAAGCAGTTTTCTATCTCTCTGTCATGCACCTATGTATGTATGCAAGCTCACTCCAACCTGAGCTGGGGAACAGAGCCATAACGTGGCGATCCACCACCTGGGGCGTGTTCTGATTGGAATGCGACCCTTGCCATTAGCAGTGCATGGGGCCAGCGCCATGAAGCGCACCTTTTAAATGAGCAGCTCTATTGAGCCACTCCAGCGTGCCCAGGGCAAGGCCTCACTGGCCCCGCCGTAGTTATGGCCCTGCCTGGGAAAGACCTGAGCTGTTGTTGCAAGGTGCTGAAGAATGCTGCTGGCTAGGATGGGAGCTGTAGCTGTTGCAGCCAAATCCTGATAGAGTGGCAGTTGGAATCCAAACTACTGCTTGTACACTGTGCTGTGGAGGAGTTTGAAAGGGCCACAGCCTATGTGCCAATGTGGCCCAAGCTTTGCCCATTGCTGCACTCTGGGGTCCTGCCAACACCTAGGAGTGCAAGGGGCAGGGGAGGAAGGAGTGCTGGCAGTGGGCTGGCGCCAACCCCCTGCCACCTGCTGCCTCTGTAGCACAGAACAGGGTGCATTCTTGGGAGAGTCATTTGTATTATCAAGGGTGCAGGCCAGAACTCTGCAACTAGCCCAAAGGCAAGAAATGGAAACACAGCAGAGAGCTGCTTGCAAAGCATACAGTGCTGCTAGGTGCCACCTTTCCAGAGATCTCAGCTGAAAGACACTGACTGCAGGGTCCTGGGCCATAATGTTCTGTTTAGCATTATAAACAACCTCCATTCGTGAGATGTTTGTATCTTTGCGTTCTACTCTACCAGCGAAATATAGGGTTCAATGTAAGAAGTTGAGTTGGCCCTTTACAATCCCTTCTTTGCTGTGACTGTTGACTTGTTCCCATGACAAGAAAGGACTGACATTTCCCCCTGCCATCATCTTGGCTGGTATGATAATTGAACAGTTAGATTAATAATGGCCGTTTCCCCTTCCTGATAATCTGTGGCCAGGTATACATAATCTGGTCGGCTTTATCCATGCATGCTGTATGAAAACGTATTATGGCTTGATTCAGCTATGGTACAGTTAATCACTTGAGCTCTTTTGTTGTAGCGTGGATGGGGACTATAGCAGGCTTTTAAAACATGGTTCTTGATTCAGGGGAGAGGGATGCATTTGTGTCTACATTGACCAGGGAAACTTGGTAATAAGAACATAGGTGTTGGAGTATGTTAAGATGTAGCGTAGACAGGGCCCAGACTAATACTTGTCTTCTTCCTAACATTCAAGATGGACAGATGGGTTTAAATTGAGCAAAAAAAGGTTAAAATAAATGTTTGTTTTCTGCGGGTGACTGGGAAAAGAGTACAGGGTGCAGCACACTCCTTTTGCCATCAAATCATGTGAGAAGATCTTTTTGCAAACCCACGCTCTCACCTCCCAACATTGTGCTGACATCAAATTGTCATCACCGTGTCTCTTCTCGCATTAGTAACAATACAGAGGACTCCAGTGAGTTTTCCCTCTGAACCATCCTTATGCTTACTTGCTAAATCATGTAAATTAATGACAGAGGGAAGGGACTGTCTCTTGAGCAGCTGGTTACTGACCACTAATTTAATTACTGACTGCGGTACTATGGAAACATTAAATGCTTGCAGAGTCTTTTGCTCTTCTATTGCAGTATCATTTGTTTGAGAACTATACATTTTGGCGGTTGAAAAGATGAGGTAGGTTATCTCAGGGAGGAGGAGGGATGGTCTTACGGTCAGGACACTTGAATGGAGCAGTGGAGATTTGGGTTGTACCCAGAAATGGTCTAAGTCTACATAATGGTCACTCGACTTGTGTTTCTGATTAGAATTCCTTCTGCATCTCTCTCATTGGCTGAGGTTGATCTCAGTGGTTCCACCACCAAGTAAAAGCAGTTGAGAAAGAAGAAATGAACCATCACTTCATGGGCACTTAATTTCTACTTTTTCCTCCTCCGGGTTATGGCTCCTTTTGGGAAGAAACTTGAGAGCAATCCTGTCTGAAGAAATGGGAGCAGTGGCTACCTCCCACAGCTTTGTCATAGCAACCAGCTAATAGAAATACTTGTTTGGTGTGGGGACAGGCTTGCCACTGGAGAGACTTATCTGTTTACATTTTCATCCCATTCTCTCTTTTTGCTGGGGACACAACTGTTCTGCATCTGCACGGGGAAGTAAGCAGATTCATATGCTCCCTCACGGAGCACCCAGCTTCAAGTAGCCTTTTTCTCCCAGTTAAACCACTGCAGGAAAAATACTATTTTATAAGAGCCTCAACAGTGTCATGAGTTCGTGTCTCAAAGACTGATACTGCACCATGAAACAGCTTCCATGGAGAGACTGAGACACACATGTACGAGACTATCCCGTCTCGTCTGCCCCTCGTCCAAAGCAGGAACTCAGGAATCATAGGAGAATTTTCACATACAAGATGCCTCCCGCACCTGATTCCCTATCTCCACGTTACAGCTACACCTGCTCTGTGTGAACAGGGCACTGGTCTTGTGGCTGGAAAGGTGAGCACTTTCTTCAGACTGAAGTTATCCACCCTGCAGCCATCTGCTGAGAAGTCAGAAAGGAAAAACCGGTTGCTCCTGAACTTGCCTTTCCTGTGTCTAGTGACTCACTGGCTCAGTCAGTTGTTTCAGTCCCTTCTCTTCTCTCTCCTCTTCTCCCCCCCCCAAATACCAGAGCAGGCCAGACTTTAGATTTACATCCTTGGAAAAGTCCTGCTTAGGACACCCAGTTTATAGATAGTGAAACTGCTGAAGCATCGGAAAAGTTACCTATCATTTCCTCTGTCTCCATTCCGCACCTCAGGACATTAGGGAGAGGTGGAGAGAATATGCTGTGGTAATTAGACTGGATGTCTTGGCCAGAAATTCCAAACATGCACCTTTTAAAATGCAGTGGCGACGGCCATGCTGACTGATACCCAGAGCTAGCATGAGTCATAGCTGTTACCCATCCAAGTGGCCAGTGTGCCTTTGCTTTCTGGCATGGGGAGAGGATTAACACCTGCAGCATAAGTCTTGTATGCTAGCTAAGATTGCAATAGCCTCCCCTGATTGTCAAGAAGAAATATTTGTATTCCAAAATAGCCTAAATATATTTCAAAAGGGTGTATATTTCTAAAATTTCTTCTCCTTGAATAGTCTACTTGTACTCTGCAGATAAAGCTGATGCAGGCCAGGGACTTAATTGGGAGGATGGAGAAGCCATGCAGAACCAGTTTTCTGTCCATCCTTCCATTATTCTTTCAGACCTCTCGGGTCCTATTTCTAAAGAACATAGACATTAGAGGTGGAAAATAAGATCTTTAGGTCATCCAGTATATTCCCACCAGCCAGCTGAGGGTTGTTGCCCAGTTGCATCCCTTGGAAATCTTTTAAAAAGAGGCTGCCAGTGACAGACAAATCTGCTTTGATTTCCATTGTGCTGGCAGTGGGAAATAGCCAGCTTCCTATGAGCATATCAGAAAATGACAGCACAGGGATCACACGTGTTATTGGATAGGACTGGAGTTAGCAGCACTGGGCTGCAATTTTTATTAAGAGCAAATCCTTTTATTTATGCTAATGGATACTTTAAGAAAAGAAATTTCATTTCTAGAGATAACGGGGACATCTTCTGGCTCATAGCAACATGTGTGACAAGCAGTGCGTTTTGTGTGTTTAAAAAAAAAAAAAGTGTGGGTACTCTCCTCTCCCCTGCTGAGCCCGCTCCCCCTCCTCCCATCTAGACAACAGCGCCAGCAAAGAAGGTGCTGGTGCTCCATACCCCTGTGTTCCATCACAAAAAAAGCACTGGCTACAAGTAATTCTCAAAGCAAGGCTGGCTCCAGAGCTTTCAGGCTTCCTGAAACCAGAATGATGCATCTTAATTGCTTAATTTGTCTCTCCAATTCTCTTACTAGTGGCGACCTAAATGAAGATACCCTGGAGACAGAGAATGCAGCTGCTGCAGCTGCTGCTGCCTTCACAGCTTCTACGCATCTGAAAGAAGCTGTTTTAGGTAGGCTCAGTGTACTGCATTGGCCTTCAATGTAACGTTCATGGTTCCAACTTTGCACGGAGTGCTGCACGTCTGCCTAGTTCAGCTGCTGGGAGCCTGCAGTACTGCCATTGAGAGCCACAGAGCCTCTTTGGAAAGCAGACAGACTGACACCTTCATTATCAGGTCCTGGTTTCACCCGTTCCCAGCAAGCATCACTGGAGTTGTCATTTGCTGAAGGAAACGGAGTAGCAGAGCCACACGCCTGCCTCCTACCAGCATGTCACAAAGAGGAAGGGGAGTGGGGATCCAAATGGGCGGATACTTCTCATAGCTCACTGCTGCCCTCTCCTGGTGTAGACTGGGATTGCTCTGCATTTATTTCCCCATCTAATGTGGTACCCATAATTCACACGTGGGATCAGATTGTCTATTTACAAGAGAATTGCAGGTTTCAGAGGCAAACAGAAGGTGAATTTATTATTCAAAGACTGAAACAATGTCTCTGCCAATTGGGCTGCAGTGGCATTAACCACTTTCATTTGGAAAGTTCCCCCTTTGGCTTGCCAGCTCCGTCTTTATTTGGATTAAGTTTAATGAACTAGTTGACAAGTGGTGACTCCCAGAACCTCTCTGACCCCTGTAATTAAATATTGATGCTTGGGCATCTTGGACTATTCCTGTGGCTTCACTCTAGTGCGGCCAAGTGGGAGACTTTCACCAGCTAAATTGAAGTGGGTTCGCAAGTGTTTAATTTTGCAAAATACAGGGTTACTTGTTTATAAACCTTCCTTTGGGACGAGTGGAAGACCCACCTGCTCTGAAAAAAGACAGTTACATCATAATAATATGTGTGAATATATCATCTTCCTCAAATCTTTCTCAGTTCACACAAACAACCAATGTTCAGTCCCAAACACTGAATTTTCACATTGACTTTTGTGGACCTGCAAACATAGGATTGTGCTTTTTGCCTGAGGTCATTTCAGTGCTTGGTGTTGAAGGCTGGTTACAGTTTTGTCTGAAGAGCCTGATGTTTCTGCTGCCTTCTGTTTTTGTTTCTGTGCTTTAAAACTCTGCCCAAAGTGTCTTTAATTCTTGATGGTAATCAGTAGTTGTAACTCATTTTCCTTTTGACCCACCTCATCCCTGCCCCTCATTCCTTCTGAGAAGTGAAGATGGCTGAAGAGGAGGACAGCTTGGAGGCTGAGATTGTTTACCCCATCACCTGTGGAGATAGTAAAGCCAACCTGATATGGAGGAAGTTCGTGTGCCCTGGCATTAATGTGAAATGTGTCCAGGTGAGGTACGGGGTTACTCTGGAGGTCGGTAAAGAGGGACATCATTTATACAGATAAGTGATGCAGTCTTCGGTTAAGTTCTCCTTATTTTCCTTCCCAGACAAGGACCACAGATGTTAATGGAATAAAACATTGTTGCACTGGGGCTATGAACCTCTGGTTCACTCTTGCTGTTTGCTGAACTCCCTCCATGTGTGGTTCTGACTGTGTCAGGGAGCAGGGCTCTGCTGTAACTCTAAGATCCTGCCTTAAAGTGAAAAGGAAGGGAAATTAGTCCAAGGACTGTTTGTCCTCATGTTGTCTGTGCTTCATAGGAGAACTGAGCAGCTCTCTCTGCAGCTTCAAGTTCAGCCTGGTTCTGCCATTGAGCAGTTTCTAAAATATAGATGCTCCCTTTATAAGATCAGTTAGAGAGCAATTAATAAGATAACGCAGCCTTCTTGGGAAAGATACTATTGACCTGTTTCCACTCTCTCCACCCCATATGCTTGGGGGTGAAAAAACTTGAGTGCAGCAGTTGGAGGTGCTTTTCATCCCCAGAACGTGCATTCCTTGATAACACTGTAAGGCATCAATGAAAACCATTAAAGCCTTCCATGAGATGGTCTGCTCCCCCTCCTCTTAGGGAGATGGATCTTTTCATGTCTCTTTCACTCCAGAGCAAACAGTGGAAATGGAGCAAATCAGTTGTGCCTACCAGCTTCCTCTTTCAGCTTGACCCTGGTTCCTATTGGAGAAAAATGGTTCATGTCATGTGGCAGCAGGGAGTATCAGATTTACTTGTTCATATAGAAGGGAACAAAAAGAGACCCGGAGGTGGCAAATCCCTACTGGAATTGCCCATAGAACTTTTATTGAAGGAAGACTGTATAGCTCAAAAGACTGATGATGGGAACAAAGTCCTAGGTCACCAGTCCAAATCGCCCTAGTCAGTAATGAGGGAAAGATGTCGTCTTCATACAGCTGGTTGATGTGAAATATGCTGGTTGTCTCAATCCAGGACAGCCCTCTCTGTCACAGAAGTGCAACTCTTTCTCTCAAGTCATTGCTGAGGTGGTTTGTGGGTTGGCCATTGGGCAATGTGCTGCTAGGAAGACTGGGTCCAAAGAGTGGGTGGAAGCAATCTTTTTTTTGGTCAGGAGTCTGCTTGATAGATAATGTGAGCAGATGAGAGCTAAAGAAAACTGTGTGTTAGTTGCACATTTTGGGGAGCAACACAGTGATGCAATTATCTTTTGCACAAACCACATTAGGAAACATCTTTTATGATCTTCCTTTCTGATTCTTTGTGACGTGTACAGGGCTAGGAGTGGAATTTGAGGGCAACTTCTGTCAGAGTTCAGACTTGTGACTCCTGTTCGGTCATTTTTGAGTGTAAACACAATATCCTGGTGAATGATTGTCACTAGTGATGGGCCAAATCCACAGAGTCCAGTCAAACTTCCCCAAAATTTGGGGTTTGTTCAGATCAGGAGTTTTGGTGTAAGGCCTACTTTGGCTTTAACAATAACATTAAACTTGGTCATCAGGATATTTCTGCTCAGTCACTGAGCACTATACTAAATGCAGTTATGCACCCTGACATGACATGTGCCTGTCCTCTCGTGTGGAGTAAGGCTTCCTTTTTTCCATCCATCTCACACCATGTTACATTTCTCTCATTTGCAGTATGACAATCACCTAATCAGCCCCAAAGAGTTTGTCCACTTGGCTGGCAAGTCAACCCTGAAGGACTGGAAACGAGCAATTCGGATGAATGGGATTATGCTCAGGTTAGTCTCTTTGCTTGCTCCTCTTTTTGTGTATGAGCTGCCGTGGTTTCTTCTTTTGGGAGAATCCGGGAGGACGTTCTCCATGCTGTGTTGCAGCTGTTAATCACTTGAGTGAATATGAGTGCTCCTGAATATTTTGAAAATCTGTCCCGATCTCTATCTGTTCATCCAGTGATCAGTTTTCTACAAATGTTTTCCTTGTTGCAGGTAAGCAGAGGTGGTTAAGAAGTGGGGAAATGTCATCTATCTGCCACAGTCCCAGAGCAGCAATGTAATACGCAGCTGCCCCTAGAGTGGCACATGGCTGTTGTTTACCAGTCACACAGCAACAGCGCCAAATGGTTTTAGAACAGGATGTGAAGAGAATACAGTACCTCATAGGAAATGTGGGGGGGGACATGGGAAGGCAAAATATTAATTTCCTTATCTGGAACTTGCTCTGTACTAATACCCAATCTTCTTTCCCAATTAGTGTTGTGGGATTTTTTTTTAATGGCCACAAGTAATCAAGCTGTGCTGTTTACACCTCTTCTGAAAGAAGAACTCGGGGCAGCACTGTGCTCCCTAACACCATTCCAGAGCAGTGGTTCCCTACTGACTGAGGGAAGCATGCCCCCTACAGAGTCTAGGCTCCATGAAGCCTATCCAAACACAAACACACCCCCTGGTGTGTTATGTCTGTCTTGAATCACTTTGCAAAATGTTTCTTCATCTTCTCTGGCCTTGATTACAGGAATTCCTTCCTTTATGGTCTCCCAGAATACCAGATCTAGACTTCAGTCAAAGTGAAATCTGCTTGTCTTCTAGTCTGTAGCCAGAAACAAACAAACAAAACAAATCATTCCCTACCCTGGACTCATCAATGTCCCCAAGTCCTTTCCTAACAATGCTGCCCCATCCTCTGACCACCTACAATAACATAAACTGCTCTTCTATTATTCTTAATCAGCTTTTACTCATTGGTTGTTAAAATCCAATAATCCACCATTCTGGCCGGGCTGATCCTCTGGGGAACAAAACTTTTTTACAAAGGATGTGTAAGGGCCAGTCCAGTAGCCTAGTGGCCAGTGATCTAAGATGTCTCCAACCTGCAGATGACTTGTCTGCTCTGGAGTTTTGTTGACGAGGATTATGCTGATGTAGAGCCGGCACTGTAATTAAACCGATGTTGCATGTCCTCACTATGCTCCTTGTGTCAGTGGAGTGCATTCACACGACTAGCTCTTGAATCAATCCACTGTGCAACTATGCTTTGGGAGTGGTTTGCAGTGACTCTTGGGGCTGGGACAGCATCACATGATGGTTTCTGAATCCCATCGTTCCATGGGCATCCTATTAGATTGACACCTGCTTCTCAACAGCCTTGTCAGCCACGCTGACACCGCTGAACACAAACACAGGAAACTCACAGAGGTGAGTGTGAGTGTGTGAGAAAGATGGGGGATAGTGAGTGTGTCTGCATGCTGACTCTTAAGTTCAGACAGCTGGTGTTACCCTGTCTCTCCATCCCAACTTAGCGGAGATCTGTACACTGATGGAGGGAGAGGGGCACCCCAACATCAGACTCTGCCTCTCTTCCTGGTTCCCTGCAGCACGTCAGGACTCTCTCCCCTCCTGCCCCCTTCCTCTGCAGCACTCCTCACTGCCTGCATGCCTGCCATAGGAGAGCAGACTTGACTTTCTTGAGTTCTCTCTCTGTTTCATCTTCCCACAGGCCCAGGGGAATGATCCACCCCATCCCCTGGAGTCCAGGCAGGATTTTATTTGCTGCTGGGAGCCATTGTGCTCAGCTGGGCAGGGGCTCTGTGAGCATGCCACACTGAACAATTTCAAAACCTTCCTGGGCCTTTGACAAGGAAGGGGTGTCTGCCTGTCTAGATGGGCTGCAAGACAGTGCAACAGAGTTCAAAACAGAGAGTGGACATTGTGGGGTAGCTCCTGGTGCCCAGTTATGGCACACAGCGTTTGTGCTACGTCTGCTGCAGAAAGCTCTGTGCCTCTGGTCAAGGTGGTTTTATTTGGGTCAGGAGAGTTCTGTCAGTGGAGAACTGCGTAGCTTGTCCACCTTCACTGTTTTGTTGACAAAACTAGCGTAGGGCAGCCGTGAGAATGCCATGGAGACAATATACTTAGTCCATGTGGGTATGGAGACTGTGCTGTTCTGGCAGTGACCTTTGCTTAGTTGAGATGCCTCATTTTTATGTTCCAGAAGGAGCTACACTCAGCCCTTCTTTACACGGAGGAAGAGGCTCCAGGGCACAGGGTAGATGGACAGGTTATGAAGGGAAAACCAGCTTTCTGCTATTTCACTCCTGGTCTGAAACTGTCATTGTTTCATACTGTCTACAGGTTTTGTGATGAAGGGAGCATGTGTTGGCATTAGATGTCCTGCAGGACCAGGTCACCTTGTCCTTCTCCTCCTCCTCTTCCTCTTTGATCAGTGAGCCTGGAGTCTGACAAAAGAAGCCCATTGCGACTTCATTTCCATTTCCTCTCCCTCTGTATGAGCCTATTATCTTCTAACTGACCCCTCCATGGAGCAGTCAGCCAGTAAACCTAACTTTTGTCTCTCACCTTGTCAAGCAGCCAGCTTTTTTGCATCTTCTTT
Source organism: Podocnemis expansa (assembly GCA_007922195.1). Taxonomy (NCBI): domain Eukaryota; kingdom Metazoa; phylum Chordata; order Testudines; family Podocnemididae; genus Podocnemis; species Podocnemis expansa. Next base: position 271,256 of record ML682026.1, on the reverse strand, counting down.
CATTGCCTTGCAGGGCGCCAGCCTTTTTGCTTGACAACTCACCTCCCTCCACAAAAACAAACATGAAAACCTGTCCTCCTGGCAACAGTTCCTGGTTAGGCTATAGCTTTTGGCCCTGGAGAAGGATGACTTCTTCAGAGAAATTTTTGATTAGCTTTACCCCATGTGTGACACTGCATCTAGCTTCAGGCCCAGTGCTACACAAAAACTTGCATAGTAGGACCCCACCTACACAAGCCTTTCAACTGACTCTAACAATCTTGTATTCATCACAATTCAAACCCACTTCTTGTCAAACCGGCTTATAATATCCTTTGCTCAGTCTGTAGGTTCAGACCACATTAGGAGTATGTTCAGAAACTATGCTCCTAGTCTAGGGCTGTACGTGGGCTAGAATGTGCATATTTTGACACAGTTTTGCATTATCTACACGGTATTAGTTCACTCCCAGTGAGTGAATAGTTGTTACACTCACATACGAGGGCTGTACAGAAGGGAACTAAATGCTTGTTTTTTGATAAACATCTCCCCGCCCCCCCCCCCCCCCCTTTCTTGTCAGAGTGGACTTCTCTCACTCATGTTCTCTTGCTCTCTGTTTCACATGTGGGCCGCTGATTTGTGTAATGTTCCTTCCAGAACTGCATAAGAGGAAGAAAACAGAAGCAACTCTTGGCCCATTGCCTCCACCAGTCCCTCTGATTTTTACTGGTCTAGTGAGCAGGCGTCCCACTGCAGTCAATTATCCTGCAGGGCAATCTCATGTTCTGCTTCCTGTCCACCAACTCAAACTAAATCATCTTAAACGTAGGAGAGGGGAAGGGCAGAGTTAACTCATGCAGGGTTTTGAGAGGACTATGTGTTTTAAAATACACTCAAAAGCTTCAGAGTGGGACCTGGTTTTCAGGGGTCATTGTGTTACAAGTGCTGCTTGTGCTCATTTGTTGTGCTGCAGGAAGATCATGGACTCAGGAGAGCTGGACTTCTACCAACATACCAAGGTCTGTTCAAACACCTGCCGAAGCACTAAAATTGACCTGACTGGAGCTAGAGTGTCTCTGAGCAGCCAGACATCAACCGAGTATATTCCTCTCACCCCTGCTTCCGCAGATGGTACGTTCAGTGTTTTCCACAGCCCTTGCTATTGGTGCTCTGAAAGTCAGAGCTTAATAACTGCTTCTTTATAAATGCAGTTGCTTTTGCTTCTCTCGTGCTTTTCATTATTGCTTTTTCCTTGTCCACTTCTTCCCTGTCCCCTGTTGCTGGGTTTGCATGTTGGAGCTATGTGGAGGCAGGCATTGTAATGAGGCCTGGCAAAGCAATAGCTGCCTGTGAGGAAGTTGCTTGGGTTCTCTGTAAGAGAGAGACTCATTCTGAAGAGTTACCCCTCCAGCATCCCAGCTTACTAGGCACTCCATAGACAACATAGTAACTGCCAGATTATCTGCACTAGCATAGTTGTCCCCACTTGACATGTTCATCCTTTGGTGTCAGCATCCGATCCATCCTCAGTGTTCATGACAGTAGGCTGCAGAGATGAGCACAATTTCATGATCGCAGCCTGCTGCATCTGTAGCCCCTTGCATTTGCAGTTTCTTTCAAAGATGGCAACTGACTTCCTTCTGAATAATTTAGCTATTTTGATTTAAGGTTCTGTGTCTGAATTATAGATAATTTTTGTAACCTCCTTGTGAGATCTCACAGAAATATGTAGCATTCCATAGCTACATTTAATCTTTCAGACAAAAGCTAATTGAAAAGGGCATTGGTTTGAGTTTAAGCCCCAAACCCTTTGATTTGCTATAAGCAGAGGATGTTCTGTGGGAATGTGCTCCTTTTTCTAAATAATTGTATTTGCAACTACTTTGCACTTGAGAACTTACCGCCCCCCCAAAAAAATCCAATAACCAGAAATTTTGCAGGAAAAAAGTAAAAATTGGTTTTGCATCCTTGTGCTGACTCTGAGCATTTTAACGCTTGAACTCCATGCTTTGGGCTAGTATCTATGGTTGCTGTATATGTCTAACCTATTGCTGATTTTTAGCAGTCATTCTACCACTCAGTGTGACTCTTACTGGAGTTGCTGTGAGTATTCTGTTAACAGTCTGAGATGTTAACATGCAGACCAGGAAGTTCCTATGCTGGTGGTGTTGGGCCATATTTGGCATAAATGGGAAAAATTAAAGGCTGCAGAGTGCAAAGTGTAAACTCATCAGAGAAAGAATTATTTGATATCTATAGAGTGTTAGAAACTGCTCTTGTCTGTCAGTAGGGAATTGTTGTGCTCCCAGAATGATCACTGCATCTCTGGCCCAGATTTTCATCTGTAGAGCTGCTCCATGTGCCTTGACATCCTGCTGGCTGCTCAACCAACATGTGACTCCATCACCTTAGTAACAATACCACAGAGAATGGAAAGGGCTGTGCAGAGCAGGGGTCACATGAATGTGATCGTGGTCCTGCTCAGCCAGTCACATATCCTGGAAGCAGCAAGGGCAGAAACAGTATCACAGAGTACTTTGTGTGTGAGAATGAAAGGTCTGGTTTAGTCCTAAGGTCTGTCAAACCAGGTGGGAGGCAATCTGTAAAGAATTTCCTCCCTCTTTATGCCCCGTAGATTGGGAACAAGCTGGGTAGTTGCCATGAATGCTTACCAAACCAGATACAAATTCTACTTGCCTGCCCTCTTCTATGACTAATAGTAATAGAAAAATTAATGTCATAAAGGAATTATTCTTGCTGGGACAAATAAAATTTCACAAGTGTTGTGCAAATAGGCCTCATGTATTGACCAGCTGTATGGAAAGGGAAGCACAATTCACACACAGTGGCCTTATGTGACTGCTTAAATTCCCACTTCCTTGTCTCTGGCTTTCATTTGGAGGAGATAAATTCATACAATATTTAGTACTGCATAGGTTTGCCTTTTTTATTGGATGTAGCGTAGGGAGCAGGTGTGTAAAGCAGGGACGGCCTGGTGCCATGTGGCAAGACAATAGAAAAGCCATGAAATGTTTTGTTTTCTATTCCTTTTCAATCTTGATTGCAGTAAATGGATCTCCTGCTACGATCACCATAGAAACCTGTGAGGATGCCAGTGATTGGACCACTAGCATTGGAGGTACAGTTCAGAAATACCACAAGACACAATGTGGTCAATACTCCATGTGGGCCACCTACATTTGAAAGGGATGTAGGGAGAGAAGGTTGAGGAGGAAAGGAAGATAGGGTAGATAGGAGAAGTATTTTTGCCTGTAGATGTTCCCTTACTCAGACTGCCTTATCTTCACCTGCGTATGTATTTGCCATAGCTTTAGATTATCCTGGTGTAATACTAGTTCCTGTGTGTATGCAGTGTGCCTACGTCATCTTCTTGGCAAGAGATTATTCCCAGGTGTCCGAATACCCAAGCATGGGTCAAATGCTGAGCACTGCCATAAGAGGAACCTGAGTGCGAGTCCTGAGCTTTCTCCCTGATTCAGCAGAGCTAGAGAGCATTGTGGAGGTTAACATATGATACCCAGTGGGATAGGGGTTTGTGCTGCTGCATCCAGTTGCCCTTTGCTGGCTTGGGTAAAAGAAGTGAGACTGCTAGGGGGAGCTCTGCCTCAGTCTTTCTGGTTCAGGGTTCAAAGTGACTCGCAAGATTCCTCTGTAGCTTCACTGCCCTATTGGACAGGATAAGCCTTGTGTGATATGGGGAATGGGAGAACTATAAGGGAAAGCTATGCAATCAACTTGTCTTCTCTCCCACTCCCTTGGCCTGCATGTTCCTACTGGGTTTTGCCTACAAACAGAATGGCTTCTGTTTCTACCTCCACCAGAGGAAAGTGTAGGTGAGCCCCAGCCATTCAATAGGGTTGCTAGACGTGCACCCTTTTACCTCACAAAAAGGTGCAGTGATGTATCAGCCACTTAGACGTTTCCTGGTACTCTGAGGCTCTGTTGTGCTTGCTGCTCCCCCAGATGACACATTTGCATTCTGGCGAGGTCTGAAGGAGGCCGGGCTGCTGGAAGAAGTGATTGAAGAGTTTCACCAGGAGCTTGTGGAGACCATGAGGAGCTTACAGCAGCGGGTCCAGGATCCTGCCTTCCAGCTTAACGGTAAGAGCCAGTTGCAGGAGCTAATGAACAACATGTTTGTGTTTTGGTGGTGGTGGTTATTAATTGGTTATTTATTTATCATTAAATGGCAAAAAAACTAACACAGAGTAAAGGTTGCCGTTTGGTAGCCTGCACCCTCCCAGAATGTCAAGTTCAGCAAAACTCAGTCTTGAAAAAGAGGAAATACAGTTAAGATACATGCCCACACAGCCTTAACTCTGCCCTCCTTGTGTGCTGCCCCATAATACCCATGCCCTACTGCTGCTCCGCCTTGTCATGGTGGTGGACAGGTGCTACCTATGGTGAAACTGAACCTCCTTTCCCAGTAGAGTACCCCACTTGTTGAACTTGACAGCCACTTCAGACCCTGTTACAACCCTTCACACACGCACACAGTATTTCACATAAGCCTGTACTTCCCCACCTGTCATGAAATCCAGACTGCTCTGTTGCCTCACTTCGCTCCTGATGCCAAGCCTAGTGCTATGCTGACTTGAGGCAGACATGTGCATCTCTTTGCTTGTTGAGGAAGTGACCCAGACCCAGATCTCCTCATGTCACAATCACAGATCTTCCAAGCTGCTCCAGCTTATTCCTCCACCAGTCAGTGCAGCTACATCTGACAGCGAATGCCACGAGAGTGCATGCAGGTTGTTCCCAGGGGCTATTGACAGATCCACTGGGGCAGAGTTAAGGTTGTATGGGCGTTAAAGTAACTTGACGTGTGCGAGGAAAAAACTGCGTGCATGCACACACGCGCAAAACATAGGCCCTGTTCCAATATTTCCAGTGCCCCTTCCCATCCCCTTAAAACATTAGTTGGCAGTGTAGAGGCCATTAACTCGTTAGAAGCTGCTCTTTGCCATCTCCTGTTTTTTGCTATGTATGCATGTCACAGCAGCTGTGCACTGAGCTGGACTCACTCCCACTGCACACCCCCAGCTGGGATTTCTGCCCCTGCTTCAGCCAGGCTTTCCCAGGCATGCCAAGAACAGCTCTCCTTCAGGCTCCATCCCTCACTACACACTACTACCTGCACATGTGTTCTGTATTTTAACTCTTCATTTTTATGGATTTACCGCCTTCAGTCCCACATAGATTCCAGCTCACATGGAGGGGCAGAGAGAGGTGCTCAGACCCCTACAAAGGAGCAGGGCTGCTATAGATCCCAGCACATGCATACTGAATGGGAGATTCAGGGCTAACAGGCTCCCCACTCCAAAAAGCCCATCTTCCGCTGCTGTTCCTCACACTCTCCAGCCCTTCTTGCCTTCCTCCCTCACACTTCCCCATTCCTACCCAACAGCTTTTCTGAGCCTCACCCCAACCACTCTCTTCCCTCCTCTGCCAGCCATTGCCATTTGTCCCCTCCCTGTAATAACCCTATCATGTGATGCAAACCAAGCCCCTCTTCTCTTGTTCCCATCTATTCCTGCACCACTAGTCACCCTCCCTCCCGCTGTGCATTTGCGGGTGTGATTTTGTTCTTTTCAGAAAGTAGTTTCAGTGCCTTCCGAATATCCTGCTGTATTCAGATTCCGTTTCCCCACAGTCAAAAAACCTTAGAGGCAGAATGGTGCCATATCCTTGCTTCTTTACACTTCAGATTCCTTCCCTGGGTTGGATTTGAATTCAGAGTGCTTGGGGTGGAGATCAGATTTGATGATGATTACAGTCCCTTGGAACCTATCAGGCTCTGTGACCTAGAGGTAGTTTTCCAGATAGCTAGGTTCTCATTCTTCATATGCTTGTTATAATACCTTAAGAGCTAGAATAGGCATGTGAGGTTTGTTATGAGAAGCAAAATATGTTTTTTAAATGAGTGTAATTTGATTTCCCACAGTGCCCTGGTGGGTGTTAGGCACTCTGTTGGGTAGCCCTGTATCACTGAAAACTCACATGTGATGATCTGAGCCCTTGCTAAACACACTGAGCCAAAAAAGGTTGCTAGAATCTCTCGATTTCTGTTTTGTTTTGAGGTCTCTGTTTTGGGATTTCCTTGGTCAAACAGCCCCAAATTTGGATCACTACCGAATCCTGTGCCCCCCAAGACACAACAAATTACAAGGCAAACCAAGTAACCTTGTGGATTTTAGGGCAGTTAGAGTTGAGCTTTAAACAGAAAACTTGTCTTAACTGTAGCAAAGCACGTTATGCTCCCTTTGCTGGCACCCCTTTCATTCTCACAGGAAGGGCGGGGTTTGGAAATAACTGGCCCCTGTGGTGGAGTTTTGTGGCCAGTGTCCTTGGAATCTGCAGTGCAGTCTAAGGTAAAAATTTGTTTCCAGCAACTGAGAAATGGATTCCCACTGGCTTTGCCATCTGTGCACATGAGCTGGTAATTTGAGCTCATTTCTGCAGTTCATTGTGCTGCATCATTAGAGGGCAATGCACTGTGTGATAAGGCAGAGATTGAAGGAAACAGACCTTCCCACTCATGCAGAAACAATGATTTATATGACTGCTTTGTATCTTGGAATAGCTAACATGTGGGACCAACATTACTGTCAGCTCTAGTATTTAGCTTTTCTCCTTGTTTGCTGCCACTACAGCCTTTGGCAGCATGAATGGTCACCTCTGGCCCTGCTACTTCACTGAGCCTGGGGGTGGGTCAGGGAGCAGGGTGTCTGTTTCAGAAACCCTTTACCCTTCAGTTTAGGGTTCTTTGTTCTCTGGGAATATGTGTGAAATTACTCAGACATAGTCATCTTGACTACAAGAGTTAATACAAGTGCAGAGAAAATAGAATGGAAAAAAAATAATTGTTTGGTAAACTTGTTTACATCTATGCTTCCTATAAACCAAGTCAGAGAAGGTGTTTTCATCACAGATGCAGAGGCTGGGAAGCTTCTAGCTTCCATCCTCTAAACGCAGTTCTCTCCTCTGAGCATGCTTTGGTCATCTTTTCAGTAGAGCTTTCTATTCACATAGCAACCAATTATGTGCCCATCTCTGTTTGGGAGGAGAGAACTTTTGTCTCTTGGTCATCTCTTGATCCTTCTCCCCATCCTTCCTGTCTTACCATTTTAAGCATAAATATTAATGAATTCTTGAGCTGTGACCTCTTGCATTAACCTCAGACAGATTTGGCTACATCATTACATCACTTCAGCCTCTCCGTGTTTTATCAAGAAAACAGTAAATTCTTTCTGTAGGGAATGATTCTTTCTTCAAAGATCTGTATCTATTTTTCTGATTTCAAGATGCTGTCTTACTCAACAACATAGTACAGAATTTTGGTATGCTGGACCTGGTAAAGAAAGTTCTTGCTAGCCACAAGTGCCAGATGGATCGCTCAAGGGAACAGTACACACGGGATTTAGCAGGTACGCCCCGCTGGAATTTCAGTGTGTCTTCTGTTGGCATCGCTGATACTAATCCTGGCATTTTTCTGTGTAGGAAAGTACATTTGGTTTTGTTTTGTTTTACTAAGTCAGTGTATGATAGACGAGTTTATGTTGCAGTAATGCTAAAGAACTAGCTAAATTGCCTTGCTTGTTGTGTTTCAGCTGTTGCTACGCTGTTAAAACTGGGGAGGTGGCCACTGGGAATCTTATGCTAGAATGAGTTTGGAGAGCACTATACTAACACTCATTATGGTCTCTTGGTTTTAGCACTGGAGCAGCAGTGTGATGAGCATCGCAAGCGAGCAAAGGAGCTGAAGCACAAATCGCAGCACCTCAACAATGTCCTGATGACCCTGACTCCAGTCTCCATCCCAACAACTTTAAAACGCCCTAGACTTACCCGGGCTACATCTGGGCCAGCAGCGATCACCTCTCAAGTCCTGACCCAGTCAGCCCAAATTGCCTTGGCCCCAGGAGTGCCAGTTTCTCAGCTTGCCAACCTCCCTCTCAGCAAAGTGGTGTCTGCTGTTCCAGCATCAGCACTTGGGAAAAGTACATCTCAGGCTCCTTTGGCCAGCTCCCCAGCCTCACCGTTACTGGGTGGATACACTGTACTGGCAGCATCAGGCTCTAGTTTCCCCAACACAGTTGAGATCCACCCTGATGCTTCCAACCTGACAGTCCTCAGCACAGCAGCCATACAGGATGGTAGCACTGTGGTGAAAGTGGTGAGCCCTTTCCAGCTTCTCACCCTCCCGGGACTGGGCACCACCATACAGAACATAACCCAAATGGCTCCCAGTGGGAGCACCATTGTGACGGTGCCATCCAGTGCTGTCGAGGGTGCCACAGCGTCAAATGAACACACCACCACCATCGAGGTGACAACAGTGGCAGAAGAGCCAGAGCAGAAATGAAAAGGGGACTTGCCCTGAAGGACATTTTTTGTGACATGCTCTGGCTTGAACTGCCATTTCTCTGGCTGGGAAGAGGGAGCAGTGTGACAGGCACAGCGAATTGAGACTTTCTGAGATGGATTGGCTAAGAAGAGTAATAATGAGGGTTGAGCCAAAGAAAGGGAAAAAGAGAGGCCACCAAAAATGGGGGGGAGTGAATCGCACCAACCCATTAATTGGTTTACATATAAAACTTCCCTCCTCTGTTTTCCCGGTATACACGTTATCTCCATGTCGGTTCACTAGCGCTGCATTGTCTCTAGATATCTCACCTGGAACAGAACATAGAGAGAGGCCAGACGTATGTGGGCAGAGCCTCAGAACGGGCAGGAGCAGAAAGTAGCAAAAGATTAAAGAAACAATAGATAAGGCATTTTACCAGGAGGTGAGGGGTAAGTGGCCCAGCGGCGTTCCTGAGTTCTGGCATGATCCAGTACTGCATGTGGGCCCATGATGCTGGGAAGTTTGACGCTTCAGCAGAGGGCAGTTTGGGAGGCTGCTGTTTTGGAAGGTGGGCCAGGGCAGAGTGCGTGTGCGTGACAGTTGAGTTAAAGCAGCCTGAGCCGTGGATGGTCCTCTGATGTATGGCAGTCACAAGGCTGAGCCAAGTGACCCTTGTTGCTGGTTTCTGCACATGATGTTGAGTTTGGGTGGTTAAATGCAGTATCAATATTACCAAATATGTGGTCTCCTTCTTCTGAGTGAGATGTTGTTGGTCTGAAGTCTAGTCCATTGAGGGATGTGGGGACAATCATTAAAGGTTTTGGTTCCATCCAGGAACAGTAGAAATCCACAGGTGTGGAAAATTTTTACTTGCTGAGGATTTAGGGTCTCCCTCTGTTTTCTCAAAAAAACCTTCTTTTGGGCTTTTAAGAAAAGGAAATCTTGTGGCCTTTCTGGTTGGGAAGATGATGTCTGGGGCCAAAGTTGTACTGTTGAGTATATGGAGAAACTGATTAATTAATAGCACTAAAAGACACCTGAACTTCTTCCATCTTAACGGGCGTTAACTGTGAAATTTAATTGTCTCCATGTCTCTGCTAATCTCTTACCAGGAGCATCTAGCCAGTGAGCCATATCTAGTATGGCTGGGAGTTGATGTTTCCTTCCAATGTGTCTGAAAGGATGTTTTGTGGGCTGCAAAGTTTGAATATGCAAGTAGAATATTCAGATATCAAATACTCTTTGGTTTATTCACCTCACTGAAAGGCTTGCTACTGTCCTTAGTTTTGTAAAGTCGTGTGTGTGTGTGAAAGTGACTTTTCAGCTGGAGACAGTGTTGAAGGGGCTGGATTCCTGCATTGTGGATTTTCTATCATCTTGAGCTGGCAGCAGCAGCAGCAGCAACAACAGGTCACTTTAATAAGCTAATAAATATTTTTGAAAGATTTCTGTTGGCTCATTGCATCACCTTACCTGTGTCTGATTGTCACAGCATGCATTAAGCACAAAACTAGCTCCAGCCCAGAACACCACCACCTTCCCCTGGCGTACTCCATGCCCTTCACGTACAGCGGCAAAAAGTACTGCCAGTCGTGCCACTGTTTTGGCCATACGCTCTTCCTGGTTCTTAGGAAATTATTTCCCTTGTGTTGTGCTGTTATGTGACCACCTAGGGTGCTTCCCCTCACATGAACATAGACTGGTCTGTTAGCAAAGTCACAGGAACATCTCTGGAGGCCTAGACCAGGCGCCTGGTCAGAAAAGAATGCCCTTTGTTTGCTGCCCTAACCCTGTGAAAAGATTTAATAGTGGGAAAGCACTAGTTTTGAGACTGGTATCCTCTAACACTTCCTCGACTTTTTTTTTTTTTGTGGGCTAGCCCAGAATTCCATCAATTGGCACTAGTAAAATCTTAAGGACAGTTGAAGACGTTATTGTTAGCACCTTTATGTATCCTTTTTTAAATGTTTCAGGGCTTTTTAAGAAATTAAGAAATAGTTTGACCTACAGGAGTCTTCTTTCTCCTGAGGAGGAGAAGGGGGGAAATCAGCAAACAGAACAGACCTTTCCAAGAATGTGAATTGTAACATTGGAATCACCTTGTTCTGTGAATGGGAAGAAGCTTAACTTAAGCCTTGTTGTTAATTACATAAAGGGCCTTTTTTGTGGCTGATGCTCTTAGCTCCAGGAAGCAGGAAATATTTATGGCAAAATCTTGCAAACCTGACTGACTAGTTTGGATAGGAAGCAACAGCCCTTAAAAGGCCTTTCACTGTTGTTCTCTCTCTTCTCCAGCTTGGCTGCAAAATGCTGACAACCCTGGTATCACAGTAGCTGGTGGAACTAGGATGTGCCTATGAAGTCAAGTCGTTGTAGCCTTGTAGACAGAGAAGTGCTTGATGGTGTTGGGGAGGAAATTAGGGAAGTTGTCGGGTGGGTAGGAAGTGGGAGTGAGTACACCTTGTTACAAAGCTGTAAGGGAAAAACCCTGATCTGTCTCTGAGAATTTTGCATTGTTGTCCCAAGGACATGCGATACCCACAGCTGTGAAGTGTCAGATGAGAGAAATTTTTTGTAAATGACTATCAGGAAACTGCTGTTTTTCCTCATGTATTTTTGGCAACACAGTAAAAGCACTGTATATAAAGCAACATGAAGATTAAAATGTAGTGAAATTCCATCTGAGGCCAGCAGGTGTGGCTAGAGAAAAGCATATTATGATGCTTGCCAAAGCAGTGTAGCCAAAAGATAAACAGGAATAACAGATACACGGGATGGGAGGAGTCTGTTCTCCCCCAGAATATGTGTATAGCCTTCATTAACATTGATTAGATTCTGTAGGTATGTATCTGAGTGACAACATGCTCCTTGAACAGGATCTTGGGTCTTGATTTATGCATCAAAGTGCTAGAGAATTTGATTTAGGAACTCCTGACTAAAATCTATTGATCTTTAAATAGTATGTGCCCAGTAGGTAAAAGAGTTGGCTTGGCTTGATTAGATGCTAGAGCTTTACGTCACCAGCACTGAAATATTTCAGGGCATATTGTTTCTTCAGTGTCTAGTGACAAATACACCCAAGTCCTCCGTGTCTTGAAGAGCACAAATTCTCTCCATCTTCTTCACTGCAGTAAACCTGCATATTAATAAACCCTCAGTTTCCAGCAAAAAATTGCTGTTCTCTAGTAGTTGCTAATAAGTGGCAAGCAGGTTTCTGAGGCTGCAGTGAGGAAAGGATGCAGTGGGACTGTCTGAGTACCAGGTGCAAACAGGTTTGCAAGGCAGCATTTGGGGAAAGAAGTGCTGAGGGGAGTTGAGCACTGTCTACTGGCAGCTTGCAAAGGTGCAGCCGAGAAAGGCAGGGCCCAGTGCTTCCTTCTCTAGCTGTAGCCACGCAAATGTGTCTGTTGTGGAGCCTTCCCTCCCCCACCCCACCCCAAAAGTTGCCAGTAAGTGGCTTGCTGTTACCCATATTTAAATCCCATTAACATCAAAGCAATGGGCTGGGGCTGATTCCCAGCAAAATGCTGCTGTTAACCAGGAGTAAACATCCAAGTTGCTATTTAAGTGGAACCGAAAACTTCCCCGTATGTAAAAAAGGCCACTGGGTCAGGTCAGAGACTCCCAATGAATTTCTGTATTTCCCACCTGTAACCATGCCTAGGTGGTACTGGCCTGCTGCAAGCCTCCTTTGTAGAGTTGAAGGATGCTGCTCGGCTGTTGTTTGTACTCCCTGCCAGCCAGACTTAGGCTACCAGAATCCAGCATAATCAAGAGATGAATCTAGCCCAGGTACTGTTTTGGAGAGGGGAGGGGCCTGCTTTCTGATTCGTGCATTGCTGTGCACTCCAAACAGGCAAGATTTGGTAAAACTGCACCCTTGGTTGAATGACATTTCTTAAAATGTCTGTCTTGCACGCACAAGTCTGTAAATGCAGACGCTGCATAATCTCTGTACAATTTTTGCCAGTGCTCAGTTCTCTCCCTTTCTGTTATGTTTGTGGCATACAAACAAAGAACTTAGATACAAGTATGAATCCTCTTTCCAGAAGAAAGCAGCATAACACAACTTTATTTCTTAAAATACAAAATCTTACCCCACAAGAACCAAAACCAGAGAGGCAAAGCAGGCTGCTCCATACAGCAAGGTACCACTCACCCAAATTGCTCTAGGGTGGGCTGGCTTTTTGAAGACTGGCATTGAGAGATCCAGATCACAGACCCCCCACCCTGCAAGCAGGACCAGGAAAACCCTTGAAATGTTGAGAGAGAGATTACAATTTTAAAGGTTCAATACACCATATCTTCAAGTCCTGGATCTAACATGTGACAATTGTGCCATGCTGTATGGCAATCTGATATTCTAGATGTGATTCCTCACCAAAACTTGTGCCCTTTCTGTGTCTGTTTCATTAATCTGAACATTTGTGTTCAAGGACTCTGGCTGTATCTGTTTCTTCATCTGGATCGGGTAAGCACGTGGCTTGTTCATAAAGGACCCTTGCACTTGGAAGAGCAGTAATGTGTTTGGCTAGTGGCATTCCAGCCAAAAGCAAATCTGAAATACAAAGTAGTTGGGAAGAGATGTCGTGTGTCTGCTGTCATCATGATTTATTTGTATTTTTGGTGAAGCTAGAGGTCTGTCAGATTAGAGCCATTGCTGTCATGGTTTTGGCCAATGCAGCCAGACCTATTCTGCAGCTGTGAAACCAGCCATAACCTCTGCTAAGGTTGTCTTTGCCTGACGCATGAGAGACAAGCTAGATAGCACCGAATGGAGCCTGGTTGTGTTACAAAACCAACAATGTTTAAATGTAACTGTGAAAACAGGACTGTGGCCAAGTGATATTCTCATATGAGTCATTCTTGGCAGCAGCCTTGTCTGCACCTGCAAAGATGAGATCCCTGCCCAGTTCATAGATTCTGCTCCACTGGGGGCACTAGCAGTGGAAGCCAGTCATGTGGACCGGGCTTTTACTAGCATTTTCTCTAAATGCCCGAATCCTGTCTACACTACGGCACTTGCTGCTGTTAGGTGATCCTGCACCAGTGGTTTGAATTTATGGGTGCTAAGCCACCTATCAGGGTGGAAGCAAAGATCTCTAACATGGCTTTAGTTTTGCTTGTTTGTCTGCACATGGGAGCAAGAACAAGCAGTGACCTTAATCACAATTGAGTCATTTGTGTGGCGAAGTCAGCAGAAGAGACATTTTCTTCAAAACCACATAAATAAAAGGGCCTCTTGACCACAACATGCTCTAGTGTCCCAGTGGAGTCTCAGGGATTGCTGAGCACAGAACTGCATCCTAGAGCTCAAAAACCAAAAGAAATGTATAAGAAAATATCCATATGTGTGTATATAATATATAAAACTCATGACTGACTACTTGGATCAAATGCATATCCTATTTATTATTAGCCGCAACAGTTAAAGTTATGGTTGATACCTAGAATGCTGAGCACAGCTCCCTGTTCTGTTTACAGGTCCATGATGTTATTGAGTACACAGAGGAAACTCAGAGCACGGACCTCTTGTCCTGGCAGGTAAGTGAAGTCAATGACTTTAACCTAGATCTTTAAAATCAGCATGTGTTTGTAATTCTGGAACCCAAACACATTATATTGCTATTTTGGGAGTCTTAAAAGCTTTCCTTTCTTGCTTCAAAAAGAAAAACCGTGCTTATTTCCTTACCTGACACTTGGATAATAACAACAGAGCATTGTCTTTGAGTCATCCTACTGTGAATGCGTACTGAGACAGCTATGGTTAAAGTCTCCAGTAGAGAGAGAGAGATGCGGACATGCAATGGCTGCACATGCAGATCAGGTACATGAGCAGTTGGCGCATGTATTTACCCAAGCCTAGGTTGTAAATTTGCTGGCTGTCTCCCTTTGTGATGCATCTCTGGGCTGGATTGTCAAAGGAGACTAGGAATTAAGCAGCTCCTGTTGAAACTGAATGGGGTTTGAGTTCTTGTCTGCTATTGGATCTTTTGAAAATCCCAGACCTATCTTTCAAAACTGTGGCCCCTATTTCTGTGGAAGCTGACAATGACCCTGTGACAGCATTCTTCTGTTATATACCAAATGATGGGTTGATATACTAGGTTTTTGGGTAGACATCAGTGTAATCTGTCTATCAAAGAGATTTATTACAGTGTCTGAGCACTGCAGTCTTCAAAGGATTTGTCCACACAACACCCTGCTGTGAGATAGCTCAGTGTCATTATTCCGGCTGAATAGACAGGGAACAAAGAGAGACTAAGGACCAGTTTTTCAAAGGTTTTGGCTATGTCTGTATTGTTTGGGGCCTATATACCTTTGAAAAAGTGACCCTAAGTAACTTACCCATGATCAAAGAAACGAGTCTGTGGGGGAGCTGGGAACTGAATATAGATCTCAAGTCTCATGCTCTAAGAGGTGGACCATTCGTCTCAATAATAATAATAAATAATGTAAATATGTGATGGTCACTACCTACACCATTATTTGTTGCTACACTGAGTCTCCTTCAAGCAAAGACCTGCCTGCCCATGAAAATCTAGATTTGTAAATAAAAGGTCAGTTGCATTCTGTAGTTCCCCTTGATGTGAGTGCATGACACTAAATGCAGCAACTGACGGGCAATACAGCTTCACTCTGCCAGCACGGAGCCTGTTCTGCGGATTTGGCAGTAAGACACAAGAAGGTGTGGCTACAACTACTGAAATAATACACTTAGTGACGTTATAAAGCCTCATGTGCACAGCTGTTTTGTCCGTGGCACTCCTCAGGCAGTGTTACCTGTTGCTTTCACTGCACTCCAGAAACAAGGGTGTGTGTGGTTTAGTTTTCTCCTGGTGTGATATAATTTGATTTGCTGTGTCAGACTTGGCATTTTGGTCCAATATCCCCAGGGCTCAGGGGACCCAGTCCTCTGCTGACAAAGCATGTGGCCAGTTCACACATGCTCAGCGAGCCAGCAGAACTGAACTCTTGTGAATGCTGTTGTGGAAATTCACAGGTGTGATGTCAAGGTACAGAACCTGTAGAGTAGTGTTTCCTAAAATCTAGCCCTGTGATTATCCACAGCTGAGTTCCTTTGCAGTGTGGAGGATTGTAACAACAGGTTTCTGTTTCATTGACAAGCCTCTCTTTTTGGCATTTCATTCAGCACAAACAGTGGAACAGAACTGGTCAGTTCCACTCTCCCCGTTTCTAGTCCAGCCTTGCCCCTTGAAACATCCTGCTCATGCTGAGCAGAGTAACTGTCTCACAGGGAACAAAACAGGGTGCCTTTCACAATCACCAGGGTGGATCAGGGGAGCAGACTGGACAGGTCTCATACACTTTTTCATAACAATCTTGGGAGTTTGAATCCCTTTCTGCTTCCTATCTGCTATCGCACCATTTGCAGAATATAGTGTCTTTGGTGTTGCTGATAGATTCCCCTGTCATCCAACAGTGCATATTGTCTACTCCACACGTCAAGTTCAGCCATGCTGTGTCCTTCTGGACATTATGTCACAAGGAGGATGGTGGCACACAATAAGTATCAACTCCAAGGCCTTATCAATGAGCCAAAGTCACCCTGCTTTAATTACCCCTCTCTGGTTAAATCGGCACAGCCCCCTAGTGAGGACACGATTACAGCAGCACAAAAGAGTTTGTTGGTTGGGGTAGTCCTGTTCCCATATTCGACTAGAAGGGATAACAAAGTTGGCAGAGCATCAGCTTCCAAGATCAAGGATGGCTTGGAGGTTAGGGTGCTGGCCTACAGTTTGGGAGACTGAGTTCACTGTCCAACTCTGCAACCTCTGGCAAGTCACTCAGGTTCTCTGGGCCTTGATTTCCAGATACCTTATGATACAGAGGTGTTCTGATGAGTAAAGCATGTGGGGGGCTCAGAAGTTAATGCTGGGGCCAGGCTAGGGGGAGTTTTAAATCTCCCACTCTGAACACACTCCAGTGCTTGCTCAGGGTCAGAGCCGGAGCAGCTCTACCAGGTAAGGGGGAAGGGGCCCTGGGAGTTGAGGAGGTAGGGGAGTCAGAGTCTCTGGGAGGCCGTGGTGCTTATGATTATGTTGGTTTTTTGTACAAGTTGCATTTTTGTTCATTTAATATATTACATTTAATGTTCATTTGTACAAAGTGCATTAAAAATATAACTGATAAGGTTATATTTTGTCTTTATTACTACTTATATTATTTTTGCATCATGAATAACAAAGTTGATCTGAGGGCACATGTCATGCTGCTTGCCCCAGGTGCCAAAATAACTAGCTATGGCCCTGCATACGGGTACTGGAAACTTCACCAGATGCTAGACAATTCCCAGTGCCTCAGGTTCAATTTGGGCATAATTAGTTTCTGCCCTGTTCAGAGTGCGTGGAGCAAAAACAATGGGCCTTTCTTTTCCTGAAGGCATAATGTGTGACAACACTGCCCCAAACCCAGAAGGGGAGGCAAAACAGGCCAGCTGTAGGCATAAAGATGGATTAAAATGTGTCAGAGTCCTTGAATTTATTAATGCAAGTTTCACTTTGTTGAATACAACATCACAGGCTTCAGTCCTGTTCCAGCCCTTGTTTGGCCCGAGAAGCTCATGTAGGGATTTCAGGCGAGTTGCTAACTGTGGAATAAACTTGCCAGAGGGAAGCTGACTTACGTTCTGAGAGACTGAAGAGTCCGCAGTAGCCTTTACCTTGGCTGGAGACTTATGGAGCCCAGCAGCATCAATTATACGTCCCAAGTATTTAACAGAGAGTTGGAAAAATTCACATTTGTCTCAGCAAACCTGTAGGCTATACTCTTCCAGTCTTTGTAGGGTAGCTTTCAGGTTCATAAGGTACTTCTCCTCACTCTTGGCTGTGACCAGAATGTCATCAAGTTAGCACTGCATGCCTGATAAGCCACTCAAAATCTGGTCTATGGCCCTCTGAACTAAGCAGGAGCTGAAGTAATTCTGAGAGGCAAGTGGTAGTATCTGTACAACCCCTAATGTGTTATAATAGTCAGCAACTCTTGAGGTTCTTCTTTGACAGGCATCTGCAAGTACATCTGACTCAAATCAATCTTACTGAATTGTTGTCCCTCGGTCAAACTCACAAAGATGTCCTTAATGGAGGCAAGAGGGTATTGCTCTGCATGTCACACTGGGTTTACTGTGACCTTAAAATCTCCACAAATCCAAATGGAACTATCTTTCTTCACTACTGGGGTGACTGGTGTCACCCACTGGCTGTGAGTAACTGGCGCTAAGACTCTCTCCTTGAGTAGTCACTCAAGGTCTTTTTCAACCTTGGGTCTGATGGGAAATGCCACTGTTGTGATCTTCAAACATTTTGTTGAAACAGACCTGGAGTGTTTGAAACTGGTGAAACTGCTGCACTAGTGTCCAATTGTATGTGTATAGATTTACCTTACCATAGAGGTGTCACCCAGAATTCATGTGAGCCAGCTGTCATAGCCAAAATGTAGCTTGACCCTTCATCTTCTGGCTGGGTGTCACCTTGATCACCTTGTGTATGTCTACACTTGCAAGTTAGTTTGAATTAAGGAGGCTTAATTCAAACTATTTTAGTACTTGTCGACACTAGGTGTTTCATTAGTTTGAACAAAGGAATTCCTTAATTCGAACTAATGAAAGCATAGTTCAAACTAGTAACACCTGCTGGTTAGTTCAAACTAAGCCCTTAGTTCAATTGTTAGTTCGAACTAAGGACTTTTAGTTCAAATTAGTCCACGTTTTTAATTTGAACTAATAAGTGTGAATCTAGTTCAACAAACTTGAATTTATTAGTTTGAATTAATAAATTTGAACTAACTTTTCCTAGTGTAGACATAGCCCTTGTGTCTGCTCTACTGCATGCAGAATTTCTCTCTTGGTTTACCAGATCATCATCTCATTTTTCTCTGGTCTGCCTCTTCTGTTTGGCTTTTCCTCCTTTTATTTTCAGGCATGTTCAATGTACCCTCTCCTGCCACATTGTTGACAAAGGAGCTCCGTACACCAGCACTCCGAAGGTGACCCTGCCTTCCACACCGCTAACATTCCTACCTCCCTAATGTTCTATGGAAGGGTTCTGGGGATACCTTATGCAACCTGGCCCTGATTTGTTGCATGTCTTAGGTGGCCCATTCCATGGAGACAGCAATATCAGTGGTTATCTGGAAGGTGAGCTGAGCTTCGGTTAGTAGGCGCTTCCGTGTTGGTTCACTGTGCAGGCCATGCACCAGTCTGTCTTGCAGCAGTTCATCTAAAGTGTTCTTGAAATCGCAGTGTCTAACTAACTTCTTCAGGGCTGCTACAAACTGTACAACTGATTCACCTTAACTTTGAAATCTTGGTAGAACTTGTGTCTCTCTGCTATTACCAGGTGTTTCGGGGGAAAATGTGCCCCCAGAACTTCCATTAGATCACTGTAAGATCTGGTCTCTGGCTTCTCAGGATAAAGCCAATCACACACTAAACTAGAGGCCTTAGCTCCTGTAACACTTAGGAAGACTGGCATCTTCTTTTCATCATTTATACCATTTGCTCTCACAAAACTCTGAAAACGCACTGTATAAGTAGCCCATAAATCAGAAAATTCTTCAAACACTGCAAGAGGGCCAGTGAATGAAGCCATGATGCCCTCTTGAGGCTGTATGTTGTTATTTCCTATCTCCTGCCTTTTTCCAGGCACACAGGTGAGATACCAGCTTGCAAGCAAATCCAACCCCACCTCAGGCAAATGGCTTAAATTCCCAGCTGGCAGAAACATGAAAACAGTGGGGAAAAAAAGTTCATTTCTTACATGACAATGACTTCTGGTTTTCCTCTTTTGCTAAGATAGGCACTCCATCCCATCCTTGTTCACCAAAATGATGTGTAGAATAATAGATTCAAGGATTACTGAAGAGACACACGTAACAGCTGCATGCCGTATCCTTTTATTATACTTGAACTGAACCAGTCAAACAGGTTTTTCCTAACAACCAAAACAACCCCTCCCATCTATCTTTATGGCAACCCTAGGCATCTAAACAACCCAAAACATCACAAACACAAATTGGCAGACGCTAACATAACGATACAATGAGGACACAGGCTAGTGCCACTAGTCCTCTTCTGCCTTCCCTCGGGTGTCCAGAAAGGACAGACAAGGTTTCCCACGAATTACTGGGAAATACTTCAGAGAGTGGCCCAGCTAACTGGATGTGCTTCTCATGGTTCTTTGGACTATTGAAGTTTTAGCCCCACAGGTGGGATAATACAGAGCCAGTGTGGACACAGCAACTTGAATGTAATTGCACAGCGTGGCTGCTCTCCTTCAGGGTAGGCTCAATGTGCACTGAAGATATATGCACCAGAGATGGAATGATTTGCCCAAGACCACGAAAGCAGGGCTGGGCCAAGAGCCCAGGTTTTCTGGGTGTTGGCCCAGGGTGCTTTACCCTGAGCACCAGAGGAAAATGGCTCGTTCAGCTGCTGTGTTTGCGTATGCGCTCCCAGATGCCCAGTTACTGTCAGACATGGCTGTTCTCCCCCCACTTTCCATCACACACAGTAGGGAAGAATCCCTCTGGGCTAGACAGGTGGCTGGATCCCAAGAGTGACCTGATCAGGAACAAGAGCCTATAAATAACTAGCACCCAGCAAGGCAGTTGCCTGAGAGACCTATTAGACTGACAGCATGACATTGGCTCCCTCTAATACTCGATTGTTTCTTTGATGGCAGTGAGACATGCTAAGTTTTCATTTCTGATGTTAAGATCAGCTGGAGCTCCCCCTAGCACTTGGTATCAGTTGCCTAGCATTCTGGAGCACACACTGCCACCAGAGGACAGGTGTTGGTGATGGAAGAAGGCAAGGAGCAAAGTCCCTCTCCCCATCATCTTTCAGCTTTGGCAGGTGGAATTGTGCCCAGGCGAGGGAGGGGATCTCTGCCATTACACCCCTATTTTCCCTCACTAGGCATACAGCACTGAGGATCTCTTCACTACCGGTTTCTCTTTACCATCTTCTTGCAGTGTTTTACTCTCCTTGTCAAACGCAGACACAGCATGAGTAAGAGCTGAACAAATGCTGCATATCTCATTCCTTGGTTCCAGCAAACAAACTCCCTCCCTCTGGGAGGGGTGACTACATCAATACAGCCTCTCATGCAGGCCTGTTTATCCTTTGCTGCTGCACATGAGAAATGGAAACTGAAACTTGTAACTTTGGTTTGTTTGCTTCATGTTAAATAACAACCAAATTCCCTCTCTCAGTGACTCAATTTTTTTTCCAAAATCCCCCCCCCCCCATTCCCTCCCAGCACATACTTTATGAAATCACCCAACCCGATCCTAGCTACTCATCTGATTTTTCTCCTCTTCAGGATCTGAACATAGAGCATCAAGTTGTTGTCTTCTATAGCTCAGATTATCAATCCTCTGCCCAGGAACAGCCTGCTGATGATGGGCATCGTGCAGTGTTTTCCTCTATCTTTGCAGCCATGGTGGTGTGATTCCCTAGCTCCTTTAGTGTTTTCTATCTTGGTTTCCATGGCCACAGCTGTGTTGCTGGGATTTAGGATGAACAGCTCATGCTTCAGCTGGGCACACAGCTGGTTCAACCACATGACACCAACCTCAGTCTTTCTCTTGCTTTCCCTCTGTGCCTCTTGCGGTAGCGTTTCCAGGGAGCTTTTGAAGCAGGCATGAAGGGAAACTTGTCAATGCCAGATTTAAAATAATGAGTCAGTCTGCCCACTCCTGGCTTATGAGACTAGCTTAAAAATATCATGTGATTTCTTAATAAATGCTGAGGGGAGGAGTATTTTTTCCCCCACAAAGATGCCTCAAAACTTTTCTTTTTTAAAAACAGGCTGAGATTCTTCCCTAAACCCATGATTCCAGAAGCTGGGCACTTAGGTTGGATGATGTTACTGCTGCTGCAACTGCCCCTATTACAAGGAGAACACTGCTGAGGAATCTCATTTTGGCATGGCTGGCTCCTGGTCTGATGCCATGGGGCAGCAGATGCTAGCAGTTGAGCTATTGCCTCAGCCCAAGAAGGATGAATGCTTCCCCCCTCTTCTCCTTTACAGCACAAGTTCCAAAGGCATAGCTGTGTTAGTCTAGTTCAGCAAAGCAGATGTAAACCAGGTCTAGAGATTGGGCACTTCTCATGCTTAGCAGCTAAGAGGGGGGCCACTGATCTACATGGGCTTTGTATTTGCACCTTAGCATAATTTCACTGTGTAGTGTGGGGCATGATGGTAAATTGTATATGGCAGTTGTGGTTAGGGTTAGGCCCCAGTACTGGGTTGCACGCAGACCCTCAGGTACTGGGTCGCGAGCCCCCTGCTGCTTCTGCCAAAAGACTCGAAGACGGAACTGTTAGGCTGCGAGTATAAATGATTTTTTTTCAATTGGGTCCCGAGGGAAGAAAAAAGTTTGCAAATCACTGGTGTATGGGCTGATTTAGATCACAAATCTTTCAATACCTGTATTTTAACTGAACAGGGAAATGAGATATTGGCTTTTCATGATATGCTGCCCTTTAATTGTATAAACTCAGTTTTATCCTGTTGGATGGAAAAGTCAACATCAGCACCACAGAACTTGGAAGAGTGAGTAACTCTATTTTTTTCAGTCTTGTAAGAGCAGAGAGAGGAGGGTGGGGCTAACATCGGTTCTGCTAAAGGGTGATGCTTTAGGCCAGTGGTTTTCAAACTTCTTTTCTTGGACCCTTGTTGAAAAAAATCATTTATGCTGGTAACCCAACAAATAGATCTTTGAGCCACGCATTCCAGTCTTTTGGCAATGGCAGCAGGTGGCACCGCAACCCAGTACCTCAGGGTCTGTGACCCACTACTGGGTCCCACTCATGGTTTGAAAACCACTGCTTTAGGCAAAACCTCACCCCCTGCCCATTGTTAAAAGATAGACTTGATGACTGCTTTGGATTCTCCTTTGTTGTTTTGATCAGAGAAGCAGTCTCTGGTGTCCTGAAGTCTGGAGCTAAAATCACTGAGGGCTGAAATCTTCTCCAAGAGCTAAGTCACTGAAGAGCAGTTGTTGAAGTAAACCAGTCCGGCCTGCAATGCTGTTCCAGGGCCCACTATTTTTAGGGGGACAGCATTCCAGGGCCCCTAAAACAAAAAATGGAGCCAGAACTCTGTGTTCTGGGGCCCACCATTTAAAATAGTGGGTCCCAGCATGCAGCGTTCCAGCTCCATTTTCTATTTTTAGGAGCCCTGGAATGCTGGGTCTATTTTTAGGGGGCCTAGAGCAATGCTCTCTCTAAGGAGCACAGGCATACAGCCCCCGGGGCTCACCTGCTCCGGCAGCATGGCCAGCTGCGCACAGCTGGCAGCCCTAGCCCCTACAGGCAGGGAACTGTAGGAGGCTGGGAGATTTTAAATCTCCTGCCCTGAGTATGCTCAGGGTGAGAGCGGCAGCCTGTAGCGTGGCCAGAAATCAGCCCTCTGGTGGCCAGGGGAAGGGGGGGCCCTGGATACGTCAGGCATGGGCAGCCAGGGAAAGCGGGGTTGGGGGGGGGTTGGGGTGTCTCAGAGGAAGCAGGCGGCAGGTTGGGATTTGGGGGGGATTGCAGTGTCTCAGGGGAGCACAGAGAGCCGGTGGCAGGGCACGGGATTTAGGGAGGGGGTTGGGGATGTCTTAGGGGAGCGTGGGGAGCCAGCAGCAGGGCGGGGGGGGGTTTAGGGAGGGGGTTGGGGTGTCTGGGGGACTGCAAAGAGCCGGTGGCAGGGCAGGGGAGTTACGGAGGGCATTGGGGTCTCTCATGGAGAGCTGGGAGCAGGGTGGGAGGGGGTTAGGGAATGGGGATTGGGCCTGAGGAGGACATGGGGAAAGAGGGATCGGGGGGGCAGTAGTTGGGGTGCATGAAGGGGGCCTGGATGTGCATGAAAAGAGCCTGGAAATTTACGAGGGTTCTGGGGCCCACCAAATTATATTTAACCCGTACTGAAGAGTGACCAGCAGGCAGAGCCAGCAGCCAGTGGATGGTGTGAGGAGCTAGCAGAGCCAGTGGACAGTCAGTGCATGGTGTGAGTGACCAGCAGGTGGTGCCAGGAGCCAGCAGGCAAGGTCCACGGACGATGGATGGTGTGAACGGACCCAGAGGCAGCAGAAAAACAACTGGAAGAGAGGGCTGAGCCCCCCCGCCCCAAGGAGGATGCTAAAACTATGATGGTCAGTGTGGGGGTAATAGAGAAGTGAAGGGCACGCTCTAAGTATGCTGGGGTGGAGTGAGTGCTGATTGTTGGGTTTTATGGGAGTTCTGCCCTGCGCTGATTCTCCAAAGCCGTTCTGCTTTTGATATTGCTTCTATATATTCTTTTATGCTTCTATTAAAAGTCTTGCATGCTATACTCAGACTCATACTTGCGAGTGGGGAAGCATCACCCCACTAGGAGGCCCAGGGAATAGTGTGTGGTTTCCCAGGAGGCTGGTCGGAGCTGGAGCCGGTTGGTGTTGTAACATAGAACCTGGCCCTTTGTTGCTGCCATCTTGGCCTGGCAGAAGGTTACATAAACAAGGAGTCTGTGGCATTTTTAAGGACTAACAAATTTGTTGCATGAGCCTTCATGGGAGTAAATCCCAGAGCACAGTTTACTTTTCAAACACAGCTCACAAAGCAATGCCAAAAGCTATTCCCTGACTCAAGTAGGCTGCAGGAGCCCAAAAAACGTTCCCCTTGCACCTCTCCCTGCTCCAGGGCCTTACACAGAGGACAACTACCTTCCTGTCCTGCAAGTCTTCAAGTCAATATTTCCAGCCTTTTATAGGAATCACCTGACCTCTCCCAGCTGGGGCTAACCAAACAACTGGTCTTACATGACCTCTGTCAGTGAACCACTCAGACAGGCCCCATGTACGCCGCCTCTGCCCTTAAAGGGGCTTGAGCACTGTTCCTGAATGAAGCATCATTGTGGAACATGTATAAGATTTGGTCCACACTACACAATGGAAGAGGATTGTAACAAAATTAGGGACAGCCTTGTTGCAAGTGGTTCCCTTGACGTAGCTCTGCTGGTTGGCTGATCCTTATACATGAGAACTATGTAGTTCACTCAGCGGTGGGAATGTGGTTGGGCCTGGATGGCCTTGTACACTACATAATCTGGAGTCTGTGACTGGCCATTTACAAAAGCACCTCAGCCATAGTTCAGCTGATAACAGGAAATTTATTTTTGCACTTGGCTCCTTCTGTTTATTCCCCTCCTTCCTGGCAGTTACAAAGATGAAAGCTGCTGCAAGAATGAGATAGTGGGGGTTGTGTGTTTATTCTTCTACTAGATTGGCTCTGCTCTCTTTACAAGTTGGGAGAGGAATTTTTTAAGTCATTGCTTCACATTCTCCTGGAGAGTGCTCTTTCTGCCTTTTGCATCATCTCCCCTAGTGAAATTGTCAAAAGGACGTTCCCA
Source organism: Podocnemis expansa (assembly GCA_007922195.1). NCBI lineage: Eukaryota > Metazoa > Chordata > Testudines > Podocnemididae > Podocnemis > Podocnemis expansa. Next base: position 246,509 of record ML682026.1, on the reverse strand, counting down.
GCTGATTCCTGTTGATGAGCAGGGCAGAATGCTCTGCCATCCTTGTGCTGGCACTACAGGGCTGGCGGGGTAAACAGTTAAACATCTAGTGGTGCTAGTAAAGTGAGCAGTGAAGACTTGAAGGAGCAAAGGGAGCAGTTAGCACTGAGGTCATGGCAGTTGACATTTCCTTCACTAACTTTTTCTGACTATTTATGGTTTGTACTGAAGTGACACCTAAAGACTGCTCCGGATAGAATCATAGGGTTGGAAGGGACCCCACGAGGTCATCTAGTCCAACTCCCTGCCAAAAAAGCAGGACCACTCCCACTAGATTATCCCAGCCAGGGTTTTGTCCAGCTGGGCCTTGAACACCTCCGAAGACGGAGATTCCACCACCTCCCTAGGTAGCTTATTTCAATGCTTCACCACTCGCCTAGTAAGAAAGTTTTTCCTAATATCCACCCTCAACCTCCCCAGCTGTAACTTGAAACCATTGCTCCTTGTTCTATCCTTTGTTACTACTGAGAACAGTCGAGCTCCATCCTCCTCTAAGCAACCCTTCAAGTAGTTGAAGGTTGCTATCAAATCGCCCCCCAGTCTTCTCTTTTGCAGGCTAAATAAGCACTCTTTGGCTAAATTCTGCACTATTCAAGGGTTTGCAATTTAATTCAAAACAAAATGAAACAATGATTGTCACAAAGTGGGAAGGAAGAAAATATAAAAGTCTGTCTAAAGCAGGGGTCTCAAACTCAGATCACCATGAGGGCTAGTAGAGGGCTGCATGAGGAGTAGTACATTAGCCCAAGGGCTGCACCACTGAAACCTTTTCATACAACAATATTGCAAATATCGGTAACGATAGTGTCTTTGTGGGCCGCAGGAAATAGCTTTAGGGGCTGCATGTGGCCCATGGCCGTGTGTTTGAGACCCCTGGTCTAAAGGGACTCAATGCCCAAAACCGCTAGGGCCTGGGCATGTCTTGAAGGGGGAGTTGAGGGTAGTTGACATCTCTTAGAGTCAGGCTTGCTGTTGTTTAGGCCCCAAATTTGGTTTGGGATTAGCAGTTTTACAAACCTTACTATGAACAAGAATGTTGATGCTGCGTTTTGTGCTTAGTTCAGAGAAGCATTTCTGATTTGGATGTGAACTTTCCTCTGCAATGATGTGCAATAGTCTGGTGGGACTGAGAAATGGAAAATGAAACTGACTGATTCAGAGGAGGGAAACAGATCTGATGGGACCTTGTCTATGTGCAAAAACAGTATCCTTTTACCAGCAGTGGTATAGATAAAGTGTTAAAACCCTCCTAGGGTCTACACCAGTAGAAGGTGCTTTGAACTGGGTCAGTGAAATTATTTATTGCTATTTCTTATCTTAGTAGGAGAGTCAGCTTTCTCAAGGACAGGCCATCAGATTAGACTGGAGGGCATTAAACTTGTAACAAAAAGGGAGAGTAAGAAGAGGGAACAAATAAGCATTCAGAACACAATCAAGATGTTGAGAACAAAAATAATCGAGACACCAAAGGCTGTGAAGAGAAAAAAATTCAATTGGCAATATGCCAGTGCTTGGCACCTGGGTAATAAACAAGGGGAAATGGAATTGCATATTTCTTAGTTTAAATTTGATCTAGTTGGTACTACTGAAACTTCTTGGGAAGATTCATATGCCTAAAATTAAAATCAATGGTTATGACCTATGTAGGAAGAATCAAGTGGGCAAAAGGAGACAGAGACTAGCACTCTGTCAGTGGTTAAAGTATAATTTGGTGGGCCCCGAAACCCTCCTACTCAGTGGGTCCCCTTCCCATATTGCCTGGGCCCCCTTTCCACATGTGTGGGCCCCAGCCCAGGAAGGATGAGGGGATGGGATGTGGAGGAATGGAGCAGGGGTAGGAGATGCGGGTGTTGAAGGGGAGGGCAAAAGGCAGGAGGTGTCAGGGTGGTGAAGGGGGGCATGGGCAGGAGATGGGTCAGAGAAGAGGTGGGTGGGCGGGAGGTAGGGTGTAGGAAATGGGGCAGAGAAGGGGTGGATGGTGGCAGGACGTGGGGGGCTGGGTGGGGCAAAAAGTGGGACAGAGAAGGGTTGGAGCAGAGGAGTTGGGGGGCTGGGGCTATAGGGAAGGGGACATTGGGCCACTTTACCCTGCCACTCCTTGTGCCAGCCCCAGCCCCAGCTCACCTTGCTGCCCTGGGGCCTGTGCTATGGAGCCAGAGCAGTCTCAGCCCCCAGTGCCAGCTCCTGCTCCTACTCTGACCCAGGCCCACCTCCCGGGCCCCCCTTCCCTGCCGCCGGAGCGGAACAACCACCCCACGGGCTGCAGCACTGTCAGAGCAGGCTCAGGGCAGGAGATTTAAAATCTCCCAGACTGGGGGAAGCTCTCTGCCCCCCTGGAATGCAATAGAATGGCGTTCTGGGGCCTGCTGTTTTTAGGGGCTTGGGGTTTGGTGAGCCCCTAAAAATAGAAAATGCAGCCAGAACATTGCATTCCAGGGCCCATTATTTCTCTATGGTGGGCCCTGGAATGCTGTAGTCTGGCTCCGTTTTCTATTTTTTAGGGGCCCCAGAATGCTGAGCCCCTAAAAATAGTTGGCTCCAGGATGCCGTTTCAGCACTTCCTGGCTTGCTTTAACCCCTGCACTCTGTGGCTCTGTTTACACTGAGGAGGCAAATTTCTTGTAGTCAGGTGGATTTTTCTGGTTCCTTTCAATGGCAGTGAAGATGATCTCAATTGGTCTGGAAGTCGACGATAAAAGCACCTCTCAAAGAGGCCAAAGTGCTGTGTTGATGGGAATGTTTTGCCCATCAGAAATGATGCACTATAGGGTTATGAAGTCAACAGAGTTACACAAGCTCCTCTGTCTAGCTTGTGCAGCTCCTGTTGACTGTTGCCGAACTTTTTTGGTAGTATAGACCTAGACCCTGTCAAAAATGGCGTTTCCTGTTCTTGAGTTGCTTACAACTTGGAAGCAAATGATCTTGAATGCTTATGGATCAGTGTCCCAACAGATAAAACACAAGATGGGGCATTAGTTGCCATCCCCCACAGACCACCATGTCACGGTAGATTAGAGAACAGAATGACTGGCCCTGATGTGTCTTTTTATGATGTAGAGTGGGGAAAAAAGCTGTATTATTTTGGGGCCTCCTCTAAGAGTGACCCTCATTTCATGCTGCCAGGACACACATCCGTGAGATTCTAAATATTGTAAATAATTTCCTAACTCCAAAAGTTTTGCATCCAGGATGGGGGACAGGCATATGAGCTGCACCTTGGCGGAAAACTAGCTGTATTTTTCTCAACCATTTCTGACTTTCGTGCTTTGCTCGGTCAATCTCTCTCTGTGTTGTTGTTATATTCGTTTTATGTAACGCAGCAGGTTCCAGTCAAAGTGTCTGGGTGATGCCATTGTGGGTAACAAGTTGTGTTAATCTTCACCGCTGCTGTTGTGCCCATGCTGGGAGTGGGGTGGTGCAAGAGGCTGGGTGTTTGCTGCACCCTCGGGCTGGGTTGTTTTTGAGTGAAAGGCAAGGGGAGGGCAGCTGTGAACTGCAGGGAGAGGGGGAGCAATGGGGTGGATGAAGGTGGGAATAGGATTACTGGATACAAAAGCATGGCAAGGAGGACGCTGGAGAAAATGTAGTATTAATGTAATAGTCTTCTGTTTTTTAGGTGGCCCTGGAATGCTTCCCCTTAAAAACAGGGTGTCCTGGGGCATTCCAGCGTACTTTACTACCGTAAGTAAAAAGCCAGACAAAATCACGTATTTTTAAAATGCCTGCCTGATGGAGGACGTGAAGGTAAAAAAGAGGACATGTCCTCCTTTTGCCTGACATCTGGTAACCCTAGGTGGGAAGGAGGTGGGGGGAGGACACTGGCCTTCCTTTGTCTTCAAGGAGAGGGGGAAAGCGGGCAAGGGTGGAGGGGGCTGTAGGGGGCTGGCCCTGCCCCACCTTCCCTCAGGCTGCTGGAGGAGGGGGCAATGCTGGTTCTGCCCCCCCAGCACAGCCGGCAAGGAGAGGCTGGCTTTGCCCCCCCAGGCTGGAGGGAAGATGTGGCTGTGCAGGAGGGAGGTGAGGGGCCGTGTGCAGGCAGGGAAGGGCAGCGCTGGCTCGGGCCCCCCAGTTGGAGGGGGAGCCAGGCTTGCTGTGGCCCCCATTGAAGGGAGGGGTGAGGCTAGGGTTACCGGATACCAAAGCATGGAAAGGAGGACAGGGAAGTACAAAAAGGAGGACATTGGAGGACCCATGGCGAAAATGTAGCATTAATATAATCTTCTGTTTTTAGGGAGCCCTGGAACGCTTTCCGCTAAAAATGAGGCATCCCATGGCATTCCAGCATACTTTAAAAAGTCAGACAAAATAGTGTAGTGGCTAGCCCCTCTGCTTAACATGCAGCCGGTCCTGGGTTCAGTTCCCAGGGGGTTGGACTCGATGATCTCACGAGGTCCCTTCCAGCCCTATGATTTGATTGATTATGTATTTTAAAATGCCTGCCAGGCGGAGGATGTGGAGGTAAAAAGGAGGACGTGTCCTCCTCCTGCCCGACATCTGGTAACCCTAGGTGAGGCTGGCTCCGGCTCCGGCTCTTCCCCACCTGTGCAGGCAGGGGGGTGAGACTGGCTCTGTTTGCCCCCCTCCAAGGCAAGTGGGGGCAAGTCTGGCTCCCCCCCAGGAGGCAGGTGGGGGGTGGATCTGGCTCTTGCCCACCTGTGCAGGCAGGTGAGGGCGGGGCTGGCTCTGTGCCCCCCCCAGGAGGCAGCTGGGGGCGGGGCTGGCTCCGTGCCCCCCCCAGGAGGCAGGTGGGGGCGTGGCTAGCTCTGCCCCCCCCGGCGGTGATGTAATTTCCGCGAGGGAGGCGCCGCAGCCGGGGTTTGAAATGCAGCGAGGGCCGGGCGGGCAGGCGGAGAATCGAAACCGATGGCGGCGGAGCGCGGCTTCTAGCGCCCGCCCGCGCCGCCTCTGCCCTCCCTGCGGCCGGAGCCGGAGCCTGAGCCTGAGCCGGAATCTGGGCCGCGCCGCTCCCCTCCCCGCCCAGCCGGGTAAGAGGCCGGGCCGGGCCCTGGGCGACCCTTGCCCGGCCGCTGTGTGGCTGTGAAAGTGCCCCACCCCAGCCGCAGCCGCAGCCGCAGGCCAGCGGGCTCCTTCCACCGACCCCAGGGCAGCGCAGGCGGGAAAGTTGGAGGCAAGTTGGGGCAGGAGGGCGAAGGCTGGGTCTGCTCGTGGCCGTGGGTGTCCCGGCTCCTGCCGCTCGTGGCTTTAGGGAGGGCGATGCCTGCAGGGAGAAATCGCTGAGTTTGGTCAGCGGAGGAGCCTGTGTCTGAGCCTGAGCCGGCTTAGCTGGCGTTTCCACATGCGAGGGACGTGCAAGTCGTCGGAGGAAAACGTTTTGGGGAAGTGTTAGTAAGTTTTGCCTGCGGCAGGATCAGTCCACGTGCCGTCCTGGTCTGGTCGCGCCAGTGCGGATCCCTAGCGTCAGCCGTTTGCCCTGGGAGTATCTTGTGCTGGTGTCTCGGAGGTATTTGCGCTAAGGGAACGTGGTGCGGTAAAGCCCCAGTGTAGACGGGCTCTTAGAGGGGTGTTAGTGTCTCTTCTCGTCAGTTCAGCAAAACAAATGAGTCTCGTGGCACTTTTGAAGACTTAACAAATTTATATCTCTCAGAATTAGTTCTGTACAGTTTCGGGGGCCTGTGAAATCCAACTGCCTTATTACACTTAATACAGAATCGTAGAAACTGGAAGGACCCATGAGAGGTTGAGTCCAGTCCCCTGCACTCATGGCAGCACCACATACCCTCTTTAAACCATCCCTGACAGGTGTTTGTCTAACCTGCTCTTGTACCTGGGTTTTATTTTCAGCAGCCACCTCCCTGAAACAAAATAGAACAAATTTATTTTTAGGTAGCTTCACAGACCACACCTACACGCAAATGAGGAAGTGAAAAACACAACTGCTTGGGTCAGGCTATGACGGGGAACAGAAGTTGTGGATGTTGCAAGGTTCCTGAAAGGCACCGGTCACAGGGGTGTGTGATAAAGGTGAGGTTTGCACCCAGTGATGAGTGGGGATCTGCACTATCAAAACCAATGGGCTGCAAAGAGAAGGAACTGTGTTCTGTGGTTGTACCAGATGTCCCAAACCACTGATCCTGGGGTTTCGGAGGGCACATCTGGTGTACTGAGCCTGAGTAACTCACCTTTGATCGACTCCCCCCAATACCCCCGGGCACAGCCTCTGATATGTATGTGTGTGTGTGTGTGTGTGGGAGTCGGTGTCTTACATTCAGAGATCTCTGTTCTCTGTGAAATTATTTATTACTTGTATTCACTTTGCACCTAGAGGCTTCAACCAGAATGGAAACTTGTACAGGGTTCTGTGCAGACATCATAGACACGGCCCTGACCCAAAGAGCATGTTTTGTCTTTGGCATTTAAAGGAAATGTTCTTCTTGGACTGGTTTGTTAAAGCTGCAGATGATGGAGGTGTGAAGCAGTTGAATGTTGCACATTGGACTCCATGAGCTGTGTGGGGAAAGGGTTGAAAGAGGGGTGAAGGGAGCAGGTCACGCAGGGCTTCACGCAAGAGGAAAATGCAGCCTATGAGAATTAAGCCCAGCTATTGACTCTGATGGCTGAGGTAGGAAGGCTCTCCACGTATGTGGTGGACTTTAGCAAGGGGTGTAACAAGTCAGCTTCCTCTCTGTCAGGACAAGTGATTTGCTTTTAAAGGTGAGATTGAGGGTGAAGCTGCTTGGACTACAGGGCTGTGCTTTCTAATATTCCCCTGCAGGTGTACGAATTCACTTTTACGGCTATGTGAAAACTCTGCCTACCATGTTGCTCGTGAGTCTTGGGCCACAATGGCTCTTACCAGATGGTTTTGGTGACCCTTACTGTGGGTTTATAACCCCTAAACCCTGGCCTGGCAGAACCAATGTTCCCTCTAATTTTTCGTAGGCTGTGTGCTCAAAAAAAATTCTTTTGTGTAGATATTCAGAACTACTGTCCAGATTTGTGTGCATTCCCGTGAGTGTGATAAAACTTGTGTGCACAACGAAGCAAGTGTGTTTGATGTAAATATCTAAATTTTATTTTTATATGGTGATGGGAATGATTTTTATAAATCACATAACCTTATTCAAAACATGCTACTTGGAGCCGCCTTCTTAAAGTAGCATAAAAACATTAGCACTGTTGAATTTTGCTGTGCACACTTTATTTTGTTGTGTGTATGGGTTTCACACCCTGTGTGTGCACGCACATGTGGACAGCTTAGAGGGAACATAGAATGCATCCCATGTTATGATAAATCCTTCACTACTCTTTGTATGGCCCAGTGTTTCGAGTTCCTTCTGTTTCTGGTTGTTAAAAACTCCCCTGCCTTTTGCAGTTGAACTCGTGGTTAACAGTATGAACCAGCCTTTAATTAGGTATATCGGAGCCAGTGCCCCGCTGAGATGAACGAGGAGGTTTTACAGCTATGTTTTTGTAGATAGGATGATCAGGCCTCATTCTGAGACTTCCCTTTACAGCACAAAGGACCATGAGTGTCTTTTTCAAAACAAGATGAAAGCTGACCTTTGAGGCCAAAAATGGTCATGCTCTGGTGTTTAAAGTTAGACCTGTCTTGCTCCCTCACCTTCCAATAGTTCCTGTGCTCTTATATAGCGCTCATCATGAGCAGAGCTCAACGTGCAGGAGGCTGGTACCATTAGTCCCATTTTACAGATAGGGAAACTGAGGTGCAGGGCAGTGAAGTGACTTGCCCAAGGTCACTTAACAGGCCAATGGCGCAGCTGGGAATGGCACTTAGGTTTCCCAAGTCCCACTCCAGTATCTTACTGACTAGGCCAGAGAGGCTTTGGGGGGTGCTAGCCCCTGGGAATGGCACTCCCGTGAACTCCATGCTGTGGGATGCTCCGTTTCCCTAGAATAACTCTGGCCCTTAGGGGGCTGTCTTTGGGTATCACATCTAAAAGACCCCAGAGGAAATAAAGATGAAATCCTGGTAGCAGAGTAAAGCAAAACCATGCATCAAGCCAGACGCAGTGGAGAATATAGAGTCTGATTCAGCAAAGCACTTGAGCATGTCCTTACTTCCACTGAGTGGGGTGGAATTTAAACACTGTTCAGTTTAAGCTTGGCTGGAAGCACCTTGTTGGATTCCTGGGATCTAGTGTAACTTTTACTCCCGCTCTTTTAAGAGACCACACTTTTCTTTTAAAATCAAGCTCTCAGGATGCTTCAGTCAAACAATAGCCATTTCAGAAGTGTAAACTGCAAAAGAGTTAAGGAGAGGGGTTGGAGAACACATGCTAATTGTTGTGAAGTGGGGCAGTTAAACTCAACTGGTACTGAAGCATTCTTAGCACATTATCTTTATGCACAACGGCTCCTCCGCATGCACTGTGTAGGAGTCCTGTGTTCTCCCAAAGACTTTGCAGGTTCATAGCCTGTGCAGGAAGGAGATGAACATTCACTGTTATCTTTGGGATTTTTCCTGTTAGGAGCCTTCACCCCTGCCGCCAGGCCCTGGTAAGGCTGCAACAGAAATTGGAGGCAGCTTTAGCAGTGTATAGCCTGCATTCACGAGGAGCCCACTGCTTGCTGCAGGATTCCAGAGGGATGGGTAGGATCCTGTCCTTTTTGGCCCTGTGGATGCTACAGAATTGCTGTGCCCTGAAATGCTCTGATGTCTCAGTCTACACCAGAGACAATACAGCAGGCTGCACCACTATAACCCTGTTGTGTAGATAATTGCTGCAGTCCCGGAAGCATTTCCTCCTTCCGGCTGGTAAGTCCACCACTTCGAGTGGTTGATGGAAGAATTCTTCTCTTAGTTTAGTGGTGTCTACAGTGGGGCTTAATTACAGCACTCGGGGCGTGTGCTTGTTCACAGCTCTGAGTGACGTAGTAACTCTGTTGCAGGGCTCACCCCGCTGTCCTGGAGCTTCCCTCCACGTGTTTAGATGGGGCATAACAATCTTTAAATAGTGCCCGAAAGCTGTTCACCTCAGAGGGTTATAATAACACCACTTAGATCCTGTACCGTGCTTTTCTGCCGTGGGAGTGGAAACGCTACCTATAGGTGTCATCCCTCTTTGACCTAGGAGGCACTGGGGCACAGCAGTGAGATCTGACTTACCCCAGCACACTGTGTCAGTGGTATACCCCATGTCTCCATCCAGCACCCTCTGCAGTTTTCAGGTTTTGGGATAGATTGATAAAGGCAGGCAAACACAGGGATTGGATATGGTGTGCCCTGAAAACCCCAGCCCTGTGTGGCTTGATAGCAAGCTGCTGGGGCTGGATCTCATGGGGTTCTGATGCTCTCTGGCATGTTAGCGGGCACCATCCATCCCGCCTGAGGCTATGTCTACACTACAAAGCCTGTGCCAGCATGGGTCCTCCTGGGGCAGACTCAGCCTGTCTGTCTGTGCTGTGAATGAAGCTCTGTTGAAGAGGTGTCCCTGGGTTGTTGTACCTGTGGCACGCATAAGGCCTTGGTGTCTCTGGTGAGGCATGCAAAAGGCTTTGTGTTTGGTGCAGTAAATCAGTGTATACCGATAACCTGATTGGTTAAACGAATAGTCTCCAGGCACCCTACAGTGAAATGGGGTCTGTTAAAACAATGAATCTGCATAATTAAAACCTTTTCCTCTCCCAGTCATGGCTCTGTGAACCGTGAATGCCTGAGATGAGCAGACCTGCAGTATGACTATTTTGCCTTGTGCAACTTCTAGCAAACCCGTGACTCTCATCTGGAGGAATGTTATTAACATCTGGAATTTCTAACTCAAACAAGAGTCTTCCTCCTTTATCCCAAGAGAGCTTTTCTTTCATGCCAGGGTACTGAGATCTTCACCAAGAGCTTGTGTCATGCTGTCTGGCTCATGACTGTGAGTGCCCAAGTTGGTGCAGATGGTCAAAAACAGAGCAGACACCCCAAACTGATGATTTGTTCTGATTAGATTTCACCAACCCAGGAACAAATGTGAACTCCTGGCTCATTGTAACTCTTAACCTGGAGTTAGACCATCCTCTTGGGATCTCCAGATTAAATGGTCCCTTACACCAAATATCACACAACATTCAATTTGTTCCTAGTCTCAAGACATCCGTCACTTACCCCAGATCAATCGGTAGTCTGGATTTAATGCTAAAGACCAGTCCTGTAGCCAATTCTGAAATAAAATATCTACAGGTTTATTAACTAGGGGAAAGAAATGTGTTTTTTACAGATTTAAACAAGCAAACATATATACCTGAGAAAAAGCTGTAGTGTAAATGCCCATTGTGAGAGAATTGGAGCGATATGTCAATTCAAAATTTGTTTCAGGGCAGACCAAAGAAGAACCTGAGACACCTGATTCAGTTTACAGCAGGGGTTTTCTGCCTGTAGTCTGTGGATTCTTGGGGGGGGTCTGCTGAATGTGTCTTAAGATTTCCACCTCCAGTTGAAATTTTAGTGGTTCACAAATGAACAAGGTTGAAAACCTCTGGTTTAGAGTTTCTCACCCGGTGATTATAAAAACAAGTAGAGATTAAAAATCGTAGGGTCACCTCATTTTATTTCCCTCTTGCAGCATTTAAATAGATGAGACAAGGTGCTCTGTATGGCCTTTTCCATGAGTGCATGGGGCAATTCACAAAACTTTTGTCTCATAATGGCCCACTTAATTCTATAAGTTCCCCCATGTTCACAGCGTCTGACGAAGGGGGATTTTCTCCCATGAAAGTTCATGCAAAAAGTAAATCTGTTAGTCTTTAAGTGCCACAGGACTCCTTGTTTGTCTGTTTCACTTAATTTTTGATAGCCCCCCTGGATGGGCTGGGGGATAATTCCCATGCCTGGTTTCACCCGTTCAGAGTTGGAGCAAACATTTTCCAAATAACACAAAGCGAAACTTGCTTATTTCCTTATGTACACAGCGTGGTTGAGGATGTGTCTGTTCCGGGATATTAAAAAGACAAGGTGGAGGAGGTCGTATCTTTTATTGGACCAACATCTGTGAGGGAGAGAGACAAGCTTTTGAGTCACACAGAGCTGTTCTTTAGACCTAGCTCTGTTTCGTTTCTCTCTCACCAAGAGAAATTGGTTCAATTTCTGTAAGTGCCACAGGACTCCTTCTTTGGTTCAATAAAAGATCATTGCCCTACTTACCTCATCTCTTGCGTATTTCCTTATAGCCTGAAATACAAGCATAACCAGTGAAATTAACATATACAACAGCTTACTAGCATTTTGTAGAGTCTAATCCCTAAATACATTCTTACAGGACTAATATCTCTATTAACACAAACATAGGTGAGCTGGTTTGCTTGCCTGCTGTGGGTTCATCAGTTCTTAGTCAACTTCTGTGACCTTGACCAAAGCAGGCACTTAGCTTGCTAGGGAGTCTTGTGACTCTGCAATTGTTTAGTAATAATGATGATAAAGCAATATTACTTGGCACTTAGCATCTTGGTTGCCTGCACAAACAGTAAATGAATCTTCTGACACCCTGCCAAACTGGGGAAGTGATCTAGGTCTCCCTTTACCTGCAGAGAAATTGAGGATCGGGGTGTGATACATCCCTGGCATAAGTCAGTGGAAATGGTAGCATTCCATCTGGAAAAAATTTGACTTGTGGGAAGATTTGTGCCTTTACTTTTTCCAGTCTGCTGTGGTCGTTGTGTTGGGCCTGCTTTCAATAGCCAGGTTTGGGTGCAAGCTAGAGTGTGCCCAGTTGCTGCCTGCATACCAGATTTGCAGGGGATGGTGAAGTGCCTCACCATAAACGCTGAGTTCTGCAAATCAGGCCGAGAGGCCATGTAGTGCTTGGTCTATGTGCTAGGGACTTGGTGGGTGGGTGGGAACACCAGGTGGCTGCAGGGCAGCAGATGTTCCTTGGTACAGTCAGGAGGCTCACCGGTAATCTAGGGGGGTGCTGGATCAGATATGGTGAGCTAAGACTTGGGGAGGCCTGGAGAGTGTCTGGCCTGGGGTCAGGCTCTTGTTCATTTTTTTTTTTTTTTAGGAATGGCTGAGCTGCTGATACAGATGAGATTTATCTTGGAAGTCCAGTGTCAGGGTAACACAGCAAACTGAAGGCTTGACGTGGCAGTTAGCAAAAAGCTGAAAATACCCAGGCCTTAGTACTATTCTTTCTCTGGCACTGGCTGATCAATTGGCAGAAGATGCTGGGCAAAAGTTCATGGACTCTGAGTCAATATTGCATAATCTTTGCATTGCAGCAGATCATCAGGTTACTGGGGTAGCTACGGGGCCCAGAAGTGCCCATACACTGTCTTGAGGCTGCTCCTCCAAGGCAGGATGTTCTCTAGAAAAGCAGGTACATTTTTCTGACACAGACTTGGCTTCCCTTGTCTCCTTTTTATTTTCCAACCGTTTTTAAGCAGAAATGCTACTCCCTTGTCAGTCAGGTATTGACAAAGAACCAAAATAAATTGCTACATCCTTAACAGGCTTGACTAGGCAAGTCCATGGAGGATAGGTCCATCACAGGTATCAGCCAGGGTAGGCAGGGGTCACTGTTTTGCCAGAGGCTGGGAGTGAGGGACGGGATGGATCACTTGATTACCTGCTCTGTTCTCTCTGAAGCCGCTGGACTTGTTGAAGGCAGGATGCTGAACTTGCTGTACCATTAGTCTGACCTGGTCTGCCTGTTCTATGACTTGTTGATGAGTCACAGTATTTAATCCTGCGATTCTCACATGGGTTTTACTTGTTGTTTAGACAGGAGTGAATATTAGCTGTTTAACTACGTGTCTGCCTTCGAGAGAGATGCCTTCAACTTGCAGCCAAGTGACACAAGGCGAAACTGCCTTTGTCATTTCACCAAACATGCTTCTTTCTGATGGACTTAGTCACTGGGAGCTTTCTTGATGAAGCTGAGAAGCTTGGTAGGAAAAGTAAAGAGATAAGGAGTGGTGGTGGGTGGGTGGGGAGTGTCCTCAGTGACACACTGAGGCTGGGTGGAAAGGGATAGCCGTGTTAGTCTAGTCCAGTAAAAAAAAAACCAAGGAGTTGTGTGGCACTTTAAGACTAACAGATTTATTTTAAAGTGCCACACAACTCCTTGTTGTTTTTTTGGGTGGAAAGGGACTGCAGCTGTTGGAGAGTTACTGCAAGGGCTCTTGTGTTGTTTCTGTTTCAAGAATAGGTGACTGTCTTTCCTGGGCAGGTGGATTTTGTTCTCTAGTGGCTGGCAAGCTTGATGTTTGTCACCTTCACTATGCTCTCCTGGTTTCTCCAACTAGCCCAGTCATATATCTTTGTTTGCACATCAGTCTGTTTCACACATGCCCCGGGCAGAGAGCTCTGTCTTCCCTGAGCAAGCCCCACAGCAACTGCAGCTTCTCTTTCCACATGTGTTGGAATAGGTTCTCCAATGCAGGCAGTTGTTCATTCAGGATTTCAAAGGCCACAGGGCCGCAGAGGCCACCCAGATCGTGGCCGACTCATTCTTTGGTCCCAGCTCAGAGGAGATGATCTGGTGGAGCAGGGGTGGGATGAGTTGGTGCATCACAGGGGAGGGTCTGCCTGCGTGCTGGTGAGAGCTAATGGGCTGAAGCAAGGACAGTGCTGCTGTGGGGTAAGTGCAAGTTAGACTCATTCTCCAGCCCCAAATTTCTCCCAGGGGCAGGATCCTGGTGCGTGCACTTCAAATGGTGCTCTACAGCCCCTTTAGGATCACAGGCTTCTCTAAAAGACCTGCTCTGTGTAAGCCAGCATTATTCTGGTCTTGCACAGGAAGCTCACCATGCTCCGTTCTGTCTTGAAAAGCGGAAACCTCCAGGCCACATCCTACATCACTCTGACGACTGCTGCTGTTCCAAATTTGTGTAGCACCAGTCCCATGGCCAGTGAGGTCTGTGCCCCACTGGGTTAGGCCCTGTAAGCATGCGCTGAGTGACAGTCCCTGCCCCCAAACGTGGACAATCCTCCTTGGTCTTTCCCACGCTGAGCCTCCGCTGTCCTCTGTAAGGACTTTCTCTTTGCTGAGCATGGACAGGGAGTACGTTCTGGCCTTGGGCAGCAGGTTTTGTTTTGCCGAGCTCAGGAACTGGGCTAGGCTGCTTAGTCTGCCAGAGGTAACAGGCACCAATCTCCCTAGCACGGCTAGCGTGAATTTCCGAGCAGCCCGTGGAAATCGGCTAGGCTGCTGCTTTCATCCTGTTGTGATTACAACTGTGGGGTCAGAAAGCAGCATGCGAAAGGCCTTCACCTGGCCGTGGAGCTGGGAACTCCTAGGTTCTGGTCTCAGCTCTGAGCCCATCATCTTTCTGCCTTGGTGTCCCAGTAGTATGGGTGGGGAGAGTTGTACAGGATGGCATTAGTGAATGGAGCACAGTGCCAAGGGTTGGAGCTATTCTGAAAGATGATTTCTATCACTAGCATCTAGAGGTCTCCTCCCAGCTTTCTGTGTGCCTGCTGCTGCTTGTGCCCCTGGGAAGAAAGCATCTGCCACAAAGAGCTTGTCTAGTATATTCTGTTTTTTCTGGCACCCTATTATCTGAATCTCTGCACTGTCAATTCTTGGTGTCAAGAGAGGGATTTGGATAATGTGGAGGTTTGGATAAGAGATTGGAGATGGGGAGGGCTCCCCAGCAGCTGAATGGCTCCTGTGACAGCGCTGGGCAGGGCCGTAACTACCCCACTGGAACGTGCCCCGGGCGCAGAAGGTTACGGCTCTCGCACGGGGGGGTCAGAGCAGGGCTCAGACCAGGTCTCCTGTGTCCCATTCTGCTGCCTGAACCCCAGAGCATCCTTTCTCCACCCCATGCGGTTTGAGAAATGGCCTTTTGAATGTTCCCTTGTGCATCTTGCTACAGGCTTCATCCCACCATCCACACCAGCCTGGGAAACACGCTCTCTTCTTATATTGCTGTAGTGTCCAGTAATCAAGGCCTACTTGTGCTTGGTCTGTACGGTCATATGGTGATTTACTTTGTAGCCTAATTGGTTGTCAGCTGCACCGAACGTGCAGTGGACGGTGTGAGAGAGCTGCCTCTGGATCCGTTACTAGCTGAAGTGGGCATTAAATTGAGGACCTGAAATGAGAATCCATCTCGTCCATGTTCTCTGGTTAGCAAGGATCTAAATTTTATCAGCAAAGCCAACAGAATCCTCAACTCTGTAACAGAGCGAAGGAAAGGGGCCCATGCTGAACATCCAGCATCATCCCTTGCAAGGAGCCCGAAAGCAGGCCAGGTGATGTGTACATAGGCATCTGGGTAGCATGTCTCTATGCATCATGCTGCCAGCAGGCTGGGTACCATCTCTTGGAAAAGGTTACATAACCCCACTAACCCCTCTTCCTAGTCAATGTTGGGCTCAGCCTCCTTTCCTTATACGTCCTTCTACTGTCAATGGTATCGGTGTTCCTAATTACTATTGGATAATGAACCCTCGGATCATAATCCTGCGCATTTATGTCAGCTGGTTGTGCTGGGAATTTGGCAGTTAGTATGTGTAAGTTTGGGTTCGATTCATCATGTTCTTTTTTAATTTTACAGTGTTCTTTTCCCAGTTGGTTCGTCATTTGAAATTAAAGCTTTTGGCCTTGGTTAGTTGTGCCAAGTGTGGCCTAGGACTCTGTTATGCTGGATTCTGTACAAATGCAGAACATTAGGATGCTCCCTGCTTCTAAGAGTTTACAACTGTTGTCCCCTTATACTTCAGATGGCTATGGGGATAAATATGCAAAGCCTCTCCAGTCAGAGGCAGGGTGCCATCCAAGCTAGACAAAGGCGATTTCAGCCTTGCAGTTTGAGATTTGATAGTTTAATTCTGTGTGTTGTCTGCAAAGGTTTCCAAACAAACACACAGTGATGAGTCAGGGATGATTTATTTCTAGACACAACGTAGGTGACTGAATCTGAATGGTGAAATTCTAATGATGCTCTGGCTTTCTGCTGGTAATTTGACTATTTTCTGCTTCAGTAATTGGTCTTGGTTTGGTCAGGCTGAGACCTTGCTGCTTTTTAGAAGGTAGAGAGAGCATTGTGTAATAGGAAAAATCTTGGAGTGTTTCAAGATACCTGTAGTCACAGCCTTCCTCCCAAGTCTGTTGATCTGATGCCATGGTGCTAGAGAGGCATTTGGTGATGAAGGTATTGCTCAAGTATGATCATTAATAATACCATGACACTTGCAGCAGGAGGCAGGGAAGGAGTGGCCCTGGTGAAATCCAGCATGAGTAGATTCTGGTACTTGAATCCCACTGCTGTTTCGTTTGGATATGGGCTACATCTCACCCCTCACATTGCCTGGTTCTTTTGAACACTGTTAGACGGCTGATGTTTTCCACCCTAGAGATGGGTGAAAGAATCCTTGTTTGTGCAAATGCTTTGCAGTGAGAAACTCTTCTATAAAATGATTGTGAGATAATGCGCTGTGCTTCACTTTTGCAGTGACTTCAGCCTCTCCTTTCTCTGGAGATCTTGCCCCTTGGGTGCTAAGCCGGGGACCTGTTGTGTCGCTTTGGGGCCGTTGGCATGGGTTCTTATTGTGGAGCTCACGCTTTGTCAAGTCTTAAGTGCCCAAAGGATCGATCATTTAGGAGGCAGGTAAAGGCCTGGTCCTGCAAGACCTGGTTCCCCCCATGCTTTGTCCTGTGGTCTGGATGGGCAGGAGACCAGGTGGTCAGCTTGTGAACAGTCATCCCGAAAGCTGGCAGCTCCACAATCCCCTTGCTTCTCCAGTTTCCTCCTGAGACCTGAAGTATCGTTTCCGGGCCTCTCCCAGCTGCTGTTACCTGGGAGACAGTGCGCAAAAGGCTTCCAGCCCATTACCCTCCGGGCTGTGCCCTGACCACAGCTGGACTCGGAGCGCTGAACAGCCAAACAGGATGTTTGCGGAGCTGGCTGCCTAGCCCTTGTTCGCTTTGTTAGTGCACCCATCACCTTGTCACGTGGGTGTCGGATGCAGTGGTGAAGGGATATCCAGGCTCCCCTTGAACGGAAGCGCCAGGGCCTGGGCAGCGGTTGATGCTACAAAGATGGAGCAGGATGTTGAGGCGGACAGCACAGAAGGGAAACCTTGGAGAGCTGGGGCCTGAGGGCAGCTAGGCTGCAGCAAGGCTTGGGGCGTCCACGGCAGTGAAGGGTGCAATGGGATATGCCTGTCTTATGGGGGGTTCACTCAGGCAGTGCTTCCCAAACCAAGGGAGGAGGGCAGGCTGGTTCAGGGGTTGCAGACTGAAGGGACGGAGTCACGGTAGGTGGGTAAAATTGCAGGACTCCAGAGCCACCCCATTCCACCTCATTTCAAATTTGGTGCGGTTGCCTCCCTGATGACCTCTAGCGCTACAGGCTGTGGGTGCAACTCATATCTACCGTGCTGCAGGCTGCCAGCCCAGGCATCAACTCTGTGCTCATGTGGCCCTTGGCTCAGCTGTTGGGGCACCAAGAATAGCTCTTCTGTGCTCTGGCAGCATTCAGGCTTCCGGTGCATGGGAAATGAAGAGGATGGAGACAAAAGCAGGGGAGGACATCAGCAACAAATATGGAAGGGAGGAAAATGGGGAGAAAAAGGGGAAAGTGAAGATGCAGCGATGGCAGCAAGTTTTCAAGGCCTGGGCTGTGGGGAGGGCCCCATGTGAACATCCAGTGAGGGAGGCTGGAGGCCTTTAATATCTCTGTAATGTGCTCTGGGATGCTGTATGGAGCAGCTTTGTTAATGTGCAGAAAGCAAGAGTGCTGAGTAAGGAGTCCCTTCTGGCTTTGAAGTCTACGTTTCAGTTTTGTAAGATTGGGGGGGAGCGCCTTTGGGGCGGCCTACCTCCCTGTCCTGTTGCAGTGGGACAGCAGCCTGGCCAAGCTAACACCCTCCTGGCAAGATATCGTGTTCCATAAGAACCAAGTGAGTGTTTTGCTTGGTTATGCTGTGGCCAAGATGATGCATTTTTCTTTGCTCATGTCAGGAAATTTAGGCTGCAATGGGTTATCTTAATGCCTCAAAATGCAGGCAGCACAGACAGATGCTAATTTCCCTAATCCTTACTGTTTGTTTTTTCTCTAGGTTTTTAAACCTGTCTTGATGGTCAGGAAGCGTGGATCGAGATAGGACCCTTCCTGCTCTCTGGGACCTTCCTGCTTCTCAGATCTACTTTTAGAGAGTTGTAGCTGTCTGTACGTGGCCAGTGGGGAAAATGCCTGCTGCGAACGGCCTCATTGCTGGGTTGCTGGACGGCCTGCAGAAGCGGCTGGAGCTGTGCCTCGTGTGCTCCAAGTGCAGTGTGAGGGAGAATGAGAGCACCTATGGGCGGAAAGAGGTTGACCATCACTGCATGTACGAGATCCTCCTGGCCCGGCACAGAGGCAAGAAGAGTGAGCTATGGAGAAAGGTTGGCAGGAGGCCGGGCTTCCCAAAACCAGCCCGTTATGAGGTCTGCAGATACTACACCCCAGGTGCTGGGTGCAGTAAGCACAGGAACCAGTGCACTTTTGCCTTCAGCAAGGAGGAGGCCATAGTGTGGAACTTTGAGAGGGAACACGACCTGGAGCGGCGTGTGCTGAAAGCCTTGGTGCTGCAGGCACAGACAGCGGGCAGCGCAAAATGCCTTCCAAGCCAGGGAGCGCCCAGTGCTGCCGAGGCAATCCGGAGTGAGTTTGGAGGGCAGTTCCAGGAGATCTGCAGACTCTGCTTTTATCAAAGTCCCCAGAAAATATCCTCTGCGGGACTGTCTGGACTCTGTGAGGAGCACGGCACTTGGGAAGCTCTCCTGGTCCACGTGGTTACCGACGGAAAGAGAAAGAAGCAGTACACTGTGATCAGGCCATGGCCACGGCTCATGTCCCAGCTCACCTACTGCAGGTTCATCTCCGGAGGCAACGTGTGCAAGCATGGGCCACATCGGTGCAACTACGCCCACAGTGAGGTGGAGATAGCAGTGTGGAGTGCAGAGCAGAAGCAGGGCCTGGAGCGCTCAGACCTGCTGCCGGCCTTCGAGACATGTGGCGAGAACACCAGCTTGCCGGCACGGCCTCAAGTCCAGTTCTATTGTCGCGTCTGCTTGGTGACCTTCAGCTCCCAGGAGAGCTTTGAGAACCATTGCTCCTTGGTGGAGCATGCGCGGATGATCGCGGCTGACTCCATGATCCAGTGGGCTCACCGCACCCCTCCCTACGGGCTTAAGACATTCATGCTGTGCAACAAGTAAGGGGTGGGCCCCATGCAGCAGGCCATGGGCAAACTGCAGCGGGTGCTGCCTGCGCATGATCTGATTGTAGATCATTTGTCTACCCAGACAACTCAGCTGGCCTGATGTTTGTCATCTTTTTGCGGTGTGACCATGCTAGGGTGTACAGACCCTGCCCTGCATTTGGAGGAGAAAGGGCTAAAAATCTCCCCTGAACCAAGCAGGGATGTGGGTTTGTGGCCTCCTTAGAGGGCTGGGATGGTTCCTAGTGGATCCATGAGGATAGTGGCGGGGGAAGTTGATTTTTCAAGTGCCTCTGAGGCCTGGGCTCTTGCAATCAACAAGAGAAGAGGGTAAAAAATCTGGCTGTGGAGTTCCTAGGCTTTTGTAATTTCTGGATAGCATTGGTACTGCACCAGCGGGGTTGGCAGCAGGGGAAGCTGTGTGTGTGCAGGTGGTGGAACCATCATGTCCTCTAAATGACCAGAGCAAGCTGAGAGATACAGGACTGAAAAGGCTGGATGATGGTTACCATCAGAGGGACAGGGCTGGTCTAGCGTGTCAGGAATCCCCAGAGAGCCTTCGCCAGGTGCATGGAGTGGCGGGGGGAGGTCCTTACCTGCAGGGGCTCGGAGTAACCCACTTGCTTTGTTTTGTGTGGGGGACTTGTCCTGCCACAGAGCAGAGAACTGCCCTTACGGTGTACACTGCACCAAAGCCCATTCCACGGAGGAGCTGCAGGAATGGATCCAAAGGGCGAAAGCTGCTGAGAGGAACAAGAAGTCGGCTAAGGAAGATGGGCTGCTCTCCTACCAGGACCGGCTCATTGCTGAATACCAGGAGTGCAGCAATGAGGTGTTCGTTGTAAGTTGCTGGCTGCTGGGTGGAAGCTGACGGGGGCACCCGGGTGAGCTGGCTGGTTGGAAAGGTTTTGAGTTTGCTAGAAGCTGAGTCCAGAGAAAGGGGCATATCTTCCAAACAGCCTTGTGCAAACATGGGTATGGCACTCTCCTGCCAAAGCCCAGCGTTTTGGGCTGGCTTGCTGTCTGAGGAAGTGCCCAGCTGTCTTTCTGGATGCTGGCAGTTTGTGGACTTGCACGGTCAAAGGGCAGCTTTTCAGAGTTCCTCCCAACATCCCTCCACCCCATCAGCAGCATGGCTGACCACCTGAGGGGACTGATCTTAACTAAAGCTTCCCTGACAGTGTGCACTCCTTGGGCTAATGCATGGGAGCAAAGTGGCCTAGAAACGAAAGTGAAAGAAAGGGACCTTTCATCGCAGACAGTGAGAGGTGCAGAAAGCAAAGGGGGTAAATAGTGAAATGTAAACTAGATCTTAAAAATGTATTCGAGACCTGATCTTGAATATCTGCACTCTCCTTGCTCCTCTTCCCCTTCCATGCTCTGTGCTGCGCATTTCCCAGGCTCCTCTGGGAAGGGAACAGACCTGTCAGAAATCATGCCATCCTGCTCCACCTCATACCATGCCATGCCCTCGCTGGCTCCTGTGCTGAGAAACCTGGGCTCAAATCCCTTTCCCAGCCTTTCAGGGAGCACTGCTGCCACTGACCGAGGAGGGCAGGGAGGGTGCGGACTGGGCAGAGTGACAGCAAAGGAGGAAGGTGGCAGTGGGCAGAGTTGAATAGCCTGTGCCCTTTGGGCATCTCTGGGTTGAGCTCTGTGGGCAAGGAACCCCCATCAAACTCTTATACGTGATCACAAGGTGAAACACCTGGCTGCTCTTGTCTTCTCTCCATCAGATTTCCGAGGAGATTGATGGGGTGGTGGTCACCTGCGAGCAGCCCATGCGGGTGCACTCAGAGGACAGGAAGATGCGATACAAGTGGAAGTTCAAAGTTTACTCCCAGGTAAACCTGATTCTGTGCAAAGAAGGTCCAGGGGTTTGAACCCGATTCCGTCTCCTCCTTCTGCAAACAATTTCCTGCTCTTCTGCTCCTGTAGGCTGCTTGGGAGGGGCTGTGGGATTAATGAGGGCAGTGGGGGAAGTGCAAGTGGCTCTGTTTGGGCAGTCTGGGGCCTCTGAGCAGCGATGGGGAAGAGCTCCTTCCCAGAGGTGTCACGGTCATGACCTGGATTGTGTGTGGAGCTGTGGTTTGGAGACGTGCAGAGAATTCAGTTGCTTCTCACTATGCTGGTAAGTCCGGCTGTGCTAACGAAGCCTACTGACTTCCTACCACGGTGCTCAGGACAGATTTAAATGTTCTTAACTCTGGGCAGGCTTTATTCAGAGGGAATGTTTTGTCCATTCCCCCTCTGGTCCCTTTGCTAGGACGCAGGACTGATCCTTTCTGGAAAAATCCCATTACGTTTAATAGGGATGAACATCCTCCGAGCTCTGTAGGAGTTACTTGGATCTCCTGTAGAGTTGAAGAGGGAATGGGAACCTTCCTGTCAGACTTCAGAACTGTTAGATTCCAGTAGGGAATTTTGTCCCTGCCCTGGAATGCCATCTGCAGCCTGGAGGAAAAAACCTCAGTCCTGTTTCCGAAGGGGGGTGGCAGGCAGCAGGTCTTGTGTAGGGAGATTGTATTAACTATGTCTCCTGTTCCCTTCTGACTGGCAGGTGCCTCTGAGGCATGTGGCATTACTGAAGAGAGATCCTGGAGCCACCTTCTTCCTAGCAGGGGATGGGCTGCCACGAGGCCTGACCTACGTCCGGGGGGAGCGATTGAAGGCTCTGCCGCTGTTGCCATGCTCCTGCCTGGTGGAGGTCTGCATGGAGTGCTGCACGTTTGGCGTCTATGAGCAGTGGGTGGTCTTTGACTTTGGCAGCCGCCCCGTCCTGGTGCGGAAAATCCAAGCCAAGATTGGCAAGAGGGAGATGCCCCGGCACGTCCCGGCTGGCACGGAGAACAGCCGCTTTGTGAACTTTCAGCGGTGGCACAGCGGCAACCGGGTGATTATTCCCAGTGTGGAGCGGACCAGCGATGAGGTGGACTTGCTGGCCAAGTACAAGGCGCTGGCGCTCTCCCTGGAGTTCCGGGCTGGCAGCACCACGGTCACCCCCATCACGCGCCTCAACTACAGGGAAAGGATGCACGATTTCCTGTTCCGAGAGGAGGAAGCTGAACAGACTCTGATTGACAAGTAAGCGTCCTGGCAATAGTGGCAGATCCAGATGGATGAAGGACACATCCTCTTCCTGCCTTCTTGCTGCAGTGCTGATGCTTTCCTTTAGTCCATGGGGCTCTTTCAAGGCTGTTCCCCACATTTCTCTGCACCCACTTTGTCTGAATGGGCGCGCAGGCCACCAGCAGGTCAGAGAAGTGGGGTCTGTTAAGGAAGGCGATTTATAGAACAGGAAGGAGAATGATAACATAGGGCTGGATTCTGCTCTGTGGTGTGTAAAAAGGGCAAGAGAGTGGAATAGAGAGCCTTCACTTTCCACAGATGATATTTATTTGCAATTGGCATTGCCATAGCATCTAGGAGCCCAGATGTAGACTGAGACCCATTTGTGCTCGGTGCTGTACAAACAGAACAAGGAAATGATCTCTGCTTGGCAGCACATGCAGTCTAAGCACAAGCTGATATGGCTGATAGTGGAGCACAAGGAAATTTCCAAAGGTATAGCCGTGTTAGTCTAGTCCAACAAAAAAAAAAAAAGTCATGTGGCACTTTAAAACTAACAGATTTATTTTTCACATGAGATTTCGTGGGAGAAAATGCCACCTCGTCAGACGCTTTGAAGCATCTGACAAGGTGCGATTTTTTTTCTCCCACGAAAGCTCATGTGAAAAATAAATCTGTTAGTTTTAAAGTGCCACATGACTCTTTTTTTTTTTTTTAGCACAAGGAAACCCTGAGATAGAGGACTTTTTATAGTGGGAGAGATGAGAGCATGCTTGTATCGAGGGAAAGGCACCCAAAGGAGAGCGAGATGTTAAGGAGGAGGGTAAGGGAGGGTACGAGAGCGGGCCCAAGTGTGATCAGGAGAGGAGGAATAGAGGAGAAATGTCTGTATCTGTGCCAGGGAGAAGGAAAAACGAGCTGTGGGACAGGAGAAGAAAGGAAATGCCCTCTGCAGGGTCCTACCTGCCTTCAGATTGCAATGGTCAGCCCCCATCCCCACCCAAACAGTAAGGAAAAATCTCCTTTGCTGAGACCGTGGGGAGCATGAGCTGGTTACTGCTCTGCCATGTCTTGGCTACTGTCTGGGCTTTGATTTGTGCTGAGCATTGGCCAGCCGTGGCTGGAGGTTTTCTGTGCTGCTGCGTAGGGAGTAACAAAGGGATCTGTGCCAGGTCCCCCACCAGACCCAACACCAGGTGTCTGACCCTGAAGGAAGCTACTGCACTTGGTGCATCTCTGCTTCTTGTTGCAGCAGTTTGATGTAGTATAGACAGGTGCTTGGGGAATCCCCTTGCCTGCTTGTGTTAATTACTGCAGGTGCTGGTCACTCCCTAAGTTTTGTTTTGGACGTGTCTTGTAGGAGTTCTCTGGGATTGATAAAGCTGTTGCCCAAACCGCTGGTTTGTAGGTGTAATTTTCCAGTAGTGACATGACCCAGTATCTAAAGTGGTAACTCCCCAAGGTGCCATGAGTCTGCAATCTACATCTCTAAACAAGTGGCCCTTAATTATAAACCACAGCTCAGTGTGATCTCTGGTGGCTGGTCTCAGGGACAGCACAGAAGAGTCTTGTCTCCTGGTGGCCATAGCGCAGGCCTTTGGGTAGATGATGGGCTGAAGAGATGGGGAATTAATAGGGGTTCTCATTCTGTGATGATGCAGGCAGTCCATCCTGTCCTGGGGGAAATGCCACCTGTGATTTGATATGTGCCATCTGGACTGGTAACTGGGGTGTCTTCTCCATCTCAGGCTCAACCTCCAAGTTACCATCTCCCTGACACCAATGCTGCAGAACCTGTCCTTGGGGATGAAGATTGCCCCCTCTGGTGAGCTTTATGCTGAAGTGCCAACTCCTTACGCCATGACACCGGACACCGAGGAGGGATACCTGCTGAGCCGGTCTGTGAGCACCGCTTACCTGGCACCGGACCCACCCACCAGCAACTGGGTGTACGAGGTCCACGTGGAGAGCAAAGCCATCACAGAGAAGAGCATCTGGCTCCGGGTGCCCAAGAGATGCTGCTGTGAGCTGGGGTTCCAGGAGGGCACGTCCCACAAGGTGGAGGTCCAGTTCCAGATCGACCGGCTGCAGTTCCGGCTATGGCACTCTGCAGTGGACCGTCTGCTGGATGAGCGGCTCATCCTGCCTGATGTTGCTGCCTGCTCCATCCCTCACACCCCCACGCTCCATCTGAGTGGGAACGAGAAGCAGAAGCTGGCCATCTCCTTCATCAGTGGCCAGGCCACTGGCACCAGGCAGGTCCCGCCTCTTCTGATCTATGGGCCATTCGGCACAGGAAAGACTTTCACCTTGGCCATGGCCACCAGAGAAATCCTCAAGCAGCCAAACACACGAGTGCTGATTTGCACCCACACCAACAGGTAACTCACTTGTGTCCCCCTGGGGTGGGTCTCCAAAGGAAGACGCTGGGAGGTTCTAGACAGAAGGCTGGTTGCTCAGCTGTGCCACATTCATGCATGATGGCGATGCAGGAGTGAAAGGAAATTCCTTCCGTGCAAAGATCCAGAGGGGCAGCCATGTTAGTCTAGTTCAGTAAAACAAACAAACACAAGTAGTCCTGTGGCACTTAAAGACTAACAAATGTATTTATTGCGTGAGCTTTCATGGGAGAAAATTCCACTTCGTCAGACACAGGACTCCTTGTTTGTTTGTTTTTTTTCCATTCAAAGAAATCTGAAAACACTCCAAACGTTTGGTCTGTTGCTTAAAGATTCTGGTATTATTTCTTAAAGAAAACCATTCTCCCATTCTTGGTGGAAATCAGGAGGTGGGAGAGGGGTGAGGAGAGGAAGATGGGTGGGTTGGTAAGAGGCTAGGACATGTTCCCAATGGGAGAGATGGGGAGGAGAGAGATGTTTCACACTGTGCTAAGTTCATTCCCTTCTGGATGCCTCCCCCCAAATTAATGTTTACATCCCAGGTGAGATGGACAGCCCTTCACTCCTGGCCCTTTAATTCTCCACTTAACCTGGCTCAGGTGATTTCAAGGCATCCAAAGTGATGACTTTTCTGCCTTAGCCTGTGTTCTGCCATCTGAGTGGTTTGGGAATGGTTGATTGCACATGCTCCACCAGGACAGAGGGTTCTAGGGAGGTTGGTTGTGGCACAAACAATTCCTGGGGCCATGCTTTCATACCCAGGACCCTGCACGTCCCTGGATGTGTAGCTGTGTGACTGAGGTCCTCCACAAGCATATGGGGTGGTTCCTCAGTGAGCGAGGCTCAAGATGTTTGGCAGGCACTGATTAATTTTAAAAGGGATAGCCATGTTAGTCTAGTCCAGTGAAAAAACAACAAGGAGTTGTGTGGCACTTTAAGACTAATAGATTTATTTTTTTGCATGAGCTTTCGTTTGCACCCTTGGCTCATTGCCCTAAGCGGGTGATTGTGTGCCCCCCTATAAACAGTTCTGCACCTATGTGAGAATCGCCTGCAGGTTGTAAATCGGTTGCCAGAGCTCTGGGAACTGTGAGTGCATTCCCAAGAGCATGCTCCCAAACGAGTAAACCCTGGAACAGACGACCCCAGCATCTTAGATGGAGAGCTTGTCCAAGGCTCCTACTTACCTTCACCTTGTTGCTCTGTCCGGACTGGCTCATGGCTGTGAGTGCCCACCTTGTGGCAGACACCCCCACCTGGGGGCCTGTTCTGTAATTGGCTTTCACCAACGTAGTAACAAGTGTGAAATCCTGGCTCACTGTAACTCTTACTCTGGAGTCACAGACCCCATCCTCTTGGGCTCTCCAGGCAAGCTGGACTTAAATGGTCACTTACACCAAACATCATAAAATTATAGTCTTGCTCCTAGCCCCAAGAGACCTGTCATTTACCCCAGATCAGTTGTCTAGATCTTGCACCAAAGACAACACCTGTAGCCAATCTTATACTTAGCTAAAGGTTTACTAACTAGGAAAAATAAATCAGTTATTTTCAGCTTAAAGTGAGTAAACATACATGCCGATTAGTTGCAATTTAAACCCTCAGAATGACAGGGTTGTAGAGATCTTTTGATTCCAAATGTCTGGCTGGGGAGATCCAGCAGTAACCCTGAGGGGTCTGGCTTCAGTTTAGAGTCTCTGGCCCTTTATGAGTAAAAACAGCAGAGATGAAAAATAGTCACATCAACTCTTATTTCCTTCTTCCACAGCATCCAAATGGCTTGGACGAGGCCTTCTGCAGATATGTCTCAATGGATGCGTGGGGCAATTCACAAAATGTTTGTTTTATAGTGGCCCACTTAATTTTTGACAGTTCCATGGATGGGCAAGGGAACAATTCCTGTGCCTGGGTTTGCAAGTTCAAAGCAAATGTCTTTGAAGTTATGAAGCAAAAAGTATGTGTTTTCTTATAGCCTGAAAGGTCAAAGGGGTTTAATGTATGCAGCAACTCACAAGCATTTCATAGAGTCTAAGCACTAATATTTTATTAAGAGACTAATACCTAGTTTGAACAAGACTGACGTGCAGGTGAGCTGCTTTGGTTTCCAGCTATGAGTTTGTCTGTTCTTAGCTAACACCTGCATTTTTGGCTAGAGCTGACACTTGGTTTACCATCCTCACACTCCTGTTTTCTCATTTCCAGTGCAGCTGACATCTACATCCGTGAGTACTTTCATGAGTATGTCACTAATGGGAACCCCAGGGCAGTTCCGCTGAGTGTCAAAAACACAGACCGTGCCATCAACACGACTGACCCCATCACGCAGCTGTACTGCTGCCTTACCCCGGACAAGAGGGCCTTTCGGCAACCCACTCGGGAGGAGATTGACAGGCACCGTGTTATCATCACCACGTCCATGTTGTCCAGGAGTCTGAGGGTTCCTCAAGGATATTTTACCCACATCTTGATAGATGAGGCTGCTCAGATGCTGGAATGTGAAGCTCTGGTCCCGCTCTCATATTCTACTTTCGAGACCCGACTTGTCCTAGCTGGGGACCACATGCAAGTGACACCTAGACTGTTCTGTGTTGGAGGCGAGCAATCGGCCGAGTACACCCTGCTGACTCGGCTCTTCCAATACTACCAGAAGGAGAAACATGACATGGCTATGAAAAGCAGGATCATCTTCAACGAGAACTACCGCTCCACTGCGGGCATCATCGAGTTTGTTTCCAAGCACTTCTACATTGGCAAAGGCAACGCCATCCATGCCAGTGGCAACATCCTGCCCCACCCTGAGCTCCACCCACTCATGTTTTGCCACGTGCGTGGCTCCACAGAGTGGGATGTGGTCAGGATGTCCTGGTGCAACGTCTCCGAGATCATGCAGGTGATCGAGATGGTGCAAGAGATGTACCAGAAGTGGCCAGATGAATGGGGAGCCCGGGACGTGAAGAAGATCTGTGTGGTGTCCCATGGAATGCAGGTAGGCAGGACGGCTCCCAGGTGCTCTGCTGTGTCGCCAACCCATTGTTCTGCACTGGAGCTGCATGTGACGCTTTGTCGTCTGTAAATAACAAAGGCTGGTCTCTCTTTGTTAACTGTAAATAACCCTTTTGTTGTTGCTAGCAAACCCTGAGCAGCTGGGAGCTTCAATTCTCCTTTTGACCCATGCATTTTGCCCAGTGGGTGTGGATGGCATGGTAGGTGTAGAAGTGCTTTATAACAGGATGATTTTAGGGAGGGCATTTTCCTCTAAGCAGAGACTGTAGTACAGCAAATCTGCAGAAATCCTCTCTGCCCAGCTGACAATCCAGAATTTTCCTGCAAATGTGCCCCTTCTCCTTGATGTCCTTGCTCCACTGACCTCAGGTGTCCTTTTGGGCCTTTAAGTCTTTCTAATGTGATTCCCACCACAGTTGCTGGTTACCTGGCCAGCCTGGGCATGTTCTGGGCTCCTGGGAGCTCCCTGGGTAAAGCTTGGAGAGCTGAGATGCTGGCTTGTAGTAGGGTGCACCAAGACTGGTTTGCCCGGCCTTCCCAGATGACTAGTGATCCTTGGATTGTTAAACAAGATGCTCTTTTGTGTATTGAATGTTGGTAGGGAGGCCTTTCAGTGGTGGACATGAAACAAGCCTGAGCCCCAATAGATCTCCCCTAGTGGAGATCAGGGGTTTGCTGCAGGCAGAGAGCGCTGCCCCTGTTGGAGAGGCTGTTGAGCTCTGTCCTGTTTGGTGACTTTGTGCCTCCCTTTCCCCTCAGGTTAACGCAATAAGGCAGGAACTGAGGAAGAAGCAGTTGGGAGAGGTGGCAGTGGAGAACTTTGAAAACTTACCAGGTTTGTCTTGCTGAGCAGCTGTCTTTGCTTTGGCAGGATGGAGTCCTTCCCAGTCATGGGAATAAGGGGCCACGTTCTGGGCTCCCTCTCCAGTCTAGTAAGAGCTCTTTGGTGACCCCAGCGAAAAGCACCGCTGGGTGCTGCAGACCATCAGTGGCTGAAGAGGCTTCATGGCCTGAGTGCTGGGTGCCTTTTTATTTCCTTAGAAGCACAGGACATAGGAGCTGATCACATTGGATAATCCCAGCCCCTTGCCATACATGTGGGGATACCCAGTTCCTGGGGCTCTGGCAAGCATGGGCATCTTGATGGGCTCCATGTCTATACTCAGTATTCCCCTGGTGCCAAGGCAGAGTCTAATAACGATGTACTAGACGGTGGTAAACTGTAACCAGCTGACATCCCTGTGCAAAGGCTTCTGGGTGATGTCACAGAGTACCCAACACATGGCTTCCCAGGGCGACTGCCTGCTGAAATGGTAGAGGAGAGAAGTGGGGTTTTGTTTTTTTCCTCAAGCCGGATTGATCTCTAGTTCTTTATTACTAGTATTGTTATTTTTAATGGCACAGCTGAGACATCTTGTGGTGGGAATGATGAATGCCTCGTGTGCATTTCCCGTCTTCCCATTCCTCTTTCTTCACGCACCATTTTCAGCCTCTCAGTAGTATTGGACTCATCAATTTGCTCTTTGTTACCCATAGTGTTTGTGACGCCTGTAGCCAGATGGTTTCTGCTCCCTGACCGGATGACCAAACACTTGTTTTTTTGAACAGGTGAATGGTGACCACTTCTCTTCCTGCACAAAACCACTGGTTGGAATTTGGGATTTTTGCAAAGAAAAGCCTATTCCCAAATATCCCTGTGAAAACAAACCCCATTCCCACACATTTTCACGAGGGACAGCTAACAAGGGGGCAGAACATTTTCAAACTGAAGAGCAGCATGAAATCAGAAAGATAATCCGCAGACACTGTTCTGCTTTTCGCTCTATCCCTCAGCCCTCACGTGGTGCCTGGGGGTTGGCGCGTGTCACGGTGCGTTAGTGTGAGGCCCCTGCAGTGCTGGGGAATCTTTCAATTGACTAATTCTTAAGTTGCTTTTTCAACATAAGGAAATGATAGCATGTGGGTCCTTTCAGCCCGTCACTCCTGGGTGTCCCTGTGTGTCACTGTGTAGTCAGCGCCTCACATAGGAAAGATTCCTTCTCCCTCCATGCTGGTAGGTAACTTCTCTCCCCTTGTTCCATGCAGGGAGGGAGTTCCGGGTCATCATCATCAGCACGGTTCACACCCAGGAAAGCCTGATCAGCTCTGCCTCCCCCAGCATGGAGTTCTTCAATGAAGCCAGGGTACTGAACACCATCATGACCAGGGCCCAGTCACAGGTCATCGTGGTGGGGGACGCTGTGGCATTGTGCTCATACGGCCAGTGCAGCAAGGTCTGGAAGCACTTCATCCAGGAGTGCATCGAGAAGGGCAGCGTAATGCCAGAATCGCTGACACTGGAGCAGATAAAGCAGGCAGTGTCTGACAAACAGAGCTGGGTCCGGGGAAATGCAGAGCAGCAGCAGGAGGAGGAGGACGGCAACGCGGATTCCTGGCTCTCTGAATCTGATAATGCAAATGTGGATGATCCCATTCTTCAAGAACTCCTGGATGAGAGCAAGAACCTCCTGGTGACGGTTTCTGAAGAAGGGTTGCTGAATGTGAACTCTGAGGCATCTGCCCAGCAGAGTGGCCGGCTGGAATACATTAGCTTCCCTGTTCACGTGATGCAGGAGTATCTTCGCGTGCACCCCAACATGTACAAGAGGTGTGAACTGGTCACAGAGGGGTTTGACAAAGCATCTGCCTTCACCTTCGATGACTCACCTCCCCTGAACATTCAGATCAAAGGCAGAGTTAACTGTGGCATGGCCTTCACTGGTGACCATGTGTTAGTGGAGCTCCTGCAGACCAGTGAGAGCTGTGCCCTTCGCCCCCAAGGGAGAGTGGTTGGGGTGCTGAAGCGGGCTGAGCGAGACCGGGCCTTTGTCTGCATGATGGATGAGTTTGACCCCCGTGTGATGATCCCCATCGACCGCACTATCACCAAAATATTCGTCCCGGGACTGAAAGAAAATCCCAACATAATCCCCATCCGCAAGCAGGTAAAGGGGAAGTACCAGGTGATCCGCTCTGAAAAGATAAGCCCAATGATGAAAAGAAGTCGGCTCTTCTGCGTCCAGATTATTGCCTGGCGAGAAGGTTTTTACTATCCTCTGGGCATAATAACTGAGATTCTGCCAATGGCATTGACGCTGGAGGAAGGCTTAAAGATCCTTGATTTGGACTACAGTTTGCCCAAGAAGTACCCAAGCGATGTTACCAAGGAGCTCGCCAAATTCACCAGCAGCAAATCCAACCCTACCAAGGAGAATCGAAAGGACTGCAGGGGCTACCTGACCTTCACTGTTGACCCCCAAGGCTCTAGAGACTTAGATGATGCCATAAGTGTCCGAGATGAGGGTGACTGTTACGAGATCGGGGTCCACATTGCAGACGTGGCTGGCTTTGTTCCCAAAGGCAGCGCTTTGGATACGGAGGCGAAGAAACGAGGTACTACTTATTATGCCCCTGGCAAGGAGCCACTGTGCATGCTCCCGCCCCAGATCAGTCAAGACCTCTGCAGCCTACTGCCACAAAAGGATCGCCGAGTGATCTCCCTGTTTGTCACCATAGAAAAGAAGACGGATGGGGTGATGAAGGGGATCTTCACCCTGTCCACAATCCGCTCCAACCGGCAGCTGTCCTATGAGGAGGCAGAGAGCATCATTAAGAGCCACTACCGGGGGCCAGCAGAGGCCCTTCGCTTTGACACCCTCGAAGACTGTGTTGCCGTGGCTTATCACTTCTCCAGGGTCCATCGAAAGTTCAGGCTGCAGGAAGACTGTTACTATGAGCGGCTGGATGAGGAAGGGACCCCGGGCAACAGGGGATCCCACCAGATGATCCAAGAGCTCATGATTATGTTCAATAGCTTTGTGGCCGAGTTTCTAACGAATAGAGACCACACCAAGAACGTCACTCCTCTCCGCTGCCAAATGGAGCCCAGCCCACAGCAGCTGGCTCAGATGAAGGCCAAATACAACCACATCATCCCTATGTCCATCCACCTCTCACACCACCTGGGAGCTGTGCCTGCTGACCCTGCCCCTACCAGATGTGGTGAGTTCAGCCTGCTAACTCCACTGTGGGAGCACCTGCAGGCCGCTGTAGAGGCACGTGACCTTCACAAGATGCTCGACCTCATTGCAACTGATGACATTCACCCGAAGCTCGCCCCCGTGGTCCTGGAGTTCAGGAGACTGTTGAGTCGGTCCTATTTCAGTCGGTCCAACTCGACTGCTCAGTCTAAGGCAGGTCATTACTCGTTGCATGTCGACTCTTACACCTGGGGCTCCTCCCCCATCCGCCGCTATATGGACATCGTGGTCCAGCGGCATCTTCACGCTGTGCTCTGTAAGAAGCCAGTGCTGTACTCTTTGGAGGATATTGAGTTTCTCTGCCATGACTTCAACCGGAAAAACTCGCGAGCGGTAGCCTATGAGAAGAGGGCCCATTCCCTGCAGATGGCCACCCGGCTGAGAAGCCAAGTCCTGCTGAAGATTGCGTTTGTTGTGAGTGTTGAGGGAATGAATAGATTCTTCAAAGTCTTGTTCCCACTGAACAAAGAGACCCTTCCAGATCCCCAAGTGATCAACTACCGGGCTCTGCAGTTAGTGGAGCAGCCCTTGTTTAGCCAAGAACAGAACAGCATGAGGCTGACTTGGAAGAGGAGAATGTACTCCATGGCAGACTCCAAGGAGCGCACCCCACGGTCCTCACTGCTCCGGGACCACAACACCACCCTCTTAAGCGCCCGGGTGTGGCAAGACGTGCTGGCAGCCATCAGAGGTGAGGAGTTTGAGAGAGTGATTTCTCTCCTCCGCCAGGGCCAGGGCACGTGCTGGCGGCAGGTGGGGCGAATGGAGAGAAGCAAGTGTTCACACTATGCGGAGCTGTCTCTAGACTTGAGTGCTGGGGACGCATTGCAGCTGCAGCTCACCACAGACATGCAGCGAGGATTTTTGGTGCCTTTTGTGCAGCTGTGGAACGTGGCTCCGGGTTTTGACATCTGCTTGCAGCACACGGAAAAGCCCATTGACTGCTTCTCCGAATACGCCATGCAAGCATCAAAGGATGCGTACAGGAATCCGTCTGAATACACCAAGGTGTGGAAGCCACTTAGTGCAATGGAATCTGCTTCGTGTGCTGTGGCAGAAAACGACTCCATTGTCCTGCATGATGTCAAGATAACCTGGAATAAGCAAAGGACAAGCAAAGGGCAGCTACAGGGGACTTTCTCCTTAACCAAAAGCTTCATGGAGGAATGTGCCATTGAAGTAGACTTCAACCACTGTTACCTGTGTATCCGGCTAGGAGGTCTGAAACTCAATGGACACCAGGATAACAAGGGGTGTCTTAGCCACAGCCTCCAGAAACTCACCTTGTCCGAGGAGAGCACAGCAGGTGACAACTTTGTAATTGATCCAGCTACGTACACGTGGGTAGCTCATGGGCTGACCGAAGAGTTTAGTGACAATGAGAAGCTGGACAGAAGTGGTCTGAAGACTGTGAATTTTTACATCCATTTTATGTCCATGGAGGATGTTCCTGGGGAGATCGCTCAGGACTCATCCAGGTTCACCGTGGAGCTCATACCAAAGATGCTTCCGGATGTGTAAGCGTGGGTGGGGATGTACAACGTTGAGGTTGGAATTTGTCGTTTAAAAACTGAGAGATGAGGGGGGGAGGCCTAGCTTCATCTGTGTCCCCCCGCCACAGGGAATGGTGCCATTGTCAGGGATGCACTAGCTGTGTCTGCACAGAAATCAGCTAGGCCCTTAGGTTTCTGGCAGAGCACTGTGTGCTTTCTCACTGCCATTACCAGCATGCCCTGGTCTCTGTAATCTAAGCTGTCTTTAAGCGTGCATGGGTGAGGAGCACAGGGATGACCACTCAGATGTATCTTACAGTAGCAATTCAGCTTGCTCTTTTTAAAGTATGTTTCACAAGCAGTTTAGCTTTGAAAGGCCCTTCCTGGTTTCTTTAACAGACACCTGCCTTCCAGTTTCTTGCTCCTCTTCTCCTTTGTGATGGCTCGTTTGCAATAATGCCTTGTTGTGACAGTCAGTCAGAGTAGAACCATGGGCTACATTGCCAGCTGCGACATTCGAGGCTTATTAACAGGTGGGCGGCCAATTGAGGTCACGGCAGCTCTAGAAGAAGAGCCCTGTGTCGCTCAAAAGCTTGTCTCTCTCATCAACAGAAGCTGGTCCAATTAAAGATATTGCCTCCCCCGGCTTGTCTCGGCGATATCCTGGGGCTGATGCAGTTTACAACTACTCTGTGCACAGCTCTAGCTTTTCTCATTCTGGAGAGACATCTCCACTGGTACCTTGAGATTCAGGAGCGGTCAGGGGCTGAGCACTTTGTTTTCTTTACCAAAACAGCTAGGAGATAGAGCAGCAGGGAGCACAGACTGTGAAATTTTAACCACCATTCACAAATCCTTCTGGGTTTATTTCTCTGTGCAGGTGGGAAGTGGATCTTGTGTGCAGATAACCCTAATCCAGTGCAATTTATATACCAATTGTCTTTAATTTTCTTTGCTTAGGGCCTCTGTTGAATGAACCGTAGCAAAGTGGTAGGATAACGAAAGGCAGTTCAGCAAAGCTGCGTGTCTCCTTTCTCGCCCTGTGGTGCAACATTTGAGTAACTCTGTTTTCCCTTCTACCAGCCGGAAGGAGAATGCAATCTGCAAACTGCAGCATGCCTCTACGCTCGCCAAGAGCATAGCACTGGGCCGGGAGCCTCCTCAGAGCGGTAGGTACAAAGGGAATGGGTGACATTTAAGACCATACTTGGTGGCCATAACAACAGTACTAGGCTCTACCACAGCACTTTTAATGCACGATTCTCAAAAAAGGGACAAAAGAAATCAAGTATCATTCTTCCCATGGGGAAACTGAGGCACCAAGGTGGGGATGTGACTTCCAGAGCATACCGAGCAGGTTGGTGGCAGAGCTGGGAACTGAATCCATCTCTCCTGAGTCCTAGTCTGGTATCCAAGCCACTAGGCCAACCTGCCACTTCCACTGTACTTTCACCGCTCTCCCCGAAGCCAGGGAAAATACAGCTCTCCCTCAGTGCGTGCAGGGTGTCTCTCAGCTGATGTGTGGTTTGAGATCTGACAAGGGAGCTGGCGCAGTCCTGGTTCTAGGTTTGATGTTGGTTGCCTTTATTAATGGGGACCCAGTAAGCAGGTTATTCCTGAAAGGGCTGGGCCAGCTCTCTTGAATGGTGGCTACCTGCTTCCACCTTGGTTTGTCCCCTGGACTCCCAGCTGTTTGCACAAGAGTGTGCTCCCAAATGGAGCTCTGCTGTTCTCAACATCTGCCCCCCTCGATTTCCTGGCTAGGGATTTGCCCTCCCAAAGAGGAAGAGGTTATCAGATCTACCAAAGAAGTGGTGGAATTACAGGACCCTAGCCACTGTATTAGAGCAGCTACTAATGGATCTTTCAAGGTGGCTCAGTGGCAGAGGGCACTGGTCTGAAAGTAGGATGAAATTTGGCAGCTTTTTGCTCTGAGTCCTTTGTTTGGATTGTGACTTGCCCAGGGACCCTGCCCCGTGTGCTCCTTTGTTGCTTGGTGCCTTCTGACCTGAGTTTAAAGTTGTTGGATTTTTTTTTTTTTAAATGTGGCAGTGATTAAATCCAAACTCCTGACTCAGAAGACCTTTGATATCCCTGGAAACCAAAGGAAGCTCAACCAAAGTCAATACAAGGCAGTCCTGGAGGCTCTGGAAAAACCCTTCACTCTCATCCAGGGGCCACCAGGTGAGTGAGGTGGGTGGAGGGAGGGAGTGGGGAGAGGCAGCAGCATTCAAGGTCATGAACATCCATTCAGTTCTAGACTCTGCTGCTCTACTAGACAATGAACATGCTCAGCAGCCCTTCTTATTTCATCTAGGCACAGGGAAAACTGTGGTTGGAGTTCATATTGTCTACTGGTTTACCAAGCTGAATCAGGAGAGTCTGGAGAAGGAACCCTCTCTTGACAGTGAGGACAAAGCAGGAAAAAGCATCTTGTACTGTGGCCCGTCCAACAAGTCTGTTGACGTTGTTGCTGGTAAAGTGGCATGCTGACTGCTTTGTGTCACAGGATGTGGTGGGATGGGGAAGGTGGCCCTTTCATTTACCCTGTTTTTGGAAGATGGGAAGGAAGAAGGGGTGATCCTACTGCACCATTTAGGCCGAGCTTTGCAGCAAGGCAATGTCAGATGAGAAGTTGTGGAGGGGGGTGAGAATAACACATTTGGCAAAGCAAGAAAATGCATGTTCTTAAATAGCAGATGACCCACACACTTATTGATGTTTGGATTGCTCCAACCTCCCTTTGCTCGAGAAAGGACTGCCTAATATCAAAGGAGTTTGTAGATATGTGCTCTCAAGTGCAAGGTGCTGTCTTGAGTGCCTCAAGCTAAAAACTTGTTGCCGGCTAGGCATCAGGAGCAAAGTCTCTTAGGAGAGCAGGAGCCTGGATGTTGCTCAAGGGAGTATGTTCTGCCCCTTCCCCAGAGCTGCTGTTGAAGATGAGGGGGCACCTGAAGCCCCTCAGGGTTTATGGCGAAGCGATGGAATCAATGGAATTTCCATACCCTGGGAGCAACCGGCTCTTTTCCCGGAAAGCCCTGCGGGATGCGAAACCAAAGTCAGAGCTCAGGTAGGATGACGCAGATCCCAGTAAATTAAAGGGTGAGGGCACTGAGTTCACCCAGCCTCTGAACTAGAGAAGCCAGGCTGTGACCTGCCCAGGAAAGGGTGAATTCATACTACTGCAGTTTGAGTGGGAAAAGCAAGATGGGTATGGGAACAGTGGGAAGGAGGGTCCCTGGTCTAGAATCTGAATTCTTCCGGCACCACTGAAGTCACGAACAAGCTTCCACCATCTCTGCCTGTGCCAGGCACTCTGCGTGTCCTCTTATCTGTTCAGCAGAGGGTTTTCTTTTGATTGGCCTCTTTTACTTATCCCTCTGGCTGCCCAGTGGCACACTTGCCCTGGCAGAGGTTTGCCTTCATTCTAGATACCTAGCCCAGACAGTTCCATTTTCTTTTCTAAATCACATCTGAAATAAGAGACTATTGGTGCCTCTGTCACATTTTGATGCTTTTTTTATGAATTCACTCAGTTTACTATCTGGAAGAACACGAAGAATATTTTTTGGCTTATCCAGGGAGAAATGAGCTCTGGGTCTGAGACATTGTAAACACTGGGATGTGTTTCCTTAGAGATGCTGCAAGTGTCTAACCATGCCGGTACACTCCACTTTAGCGGGACGTCTCCCTATAGGCGCATGCACAGATGTGAGTGTGTGTAATGTTTGTTGAAAAATTCCTCTTTCATTCAGTGAAATAATTCTGCACCACCGAATCCGTCAGCCACCCAATCCTCATTCACAGCAAATCCGTGACTTTGATGCACGAGTGAGAAGAGAAGAGCAGATCACAGAAGACGAGGTTAAGAAGTGAGTGAAAGGAGACCAGGCGGGGACATGGCTATCTTTGGGTGGACTGGTGCATGTGTTAATAGATAGCGCTTGTAGGAGGAAGTTTGGGATGTGGTTGCTTGGCCAAATCCTCAGTCAACGTAAAATACCATAGCTGCATGGAAGTCAATGGCATTATGCCAATTTACACAGCAAAGAATCTGATCCTCTTAATCTTTGCCAAGATTGGAAAATGAAACTAAAGAACAAACCACATCATGTTCCTGAGGTTGCCGCATGTGTTCGTTCGTGTGTGCGAGGGATGGACACACGAGCAATGAGATCCTATTCAAACTGTAGCACAGACTGTGCTACGGAGACAGGAACTCTGAGTCCTCTGAGAGCAGGTATGGATCAGAGGAAGCAGTTTCTGTTGTGCCCTTACCACAAACGGATGTTTCCTTACTGTAGCACTGCCATCTGTGAGTGCTTCTGCTTCCATTTCAAGGGTCTTGCAGGTGCATCTAGGAGACACTGGGTTCTTGGAGTGAAAAGTGAAGCTACAGGTCCTGCTGATTTCAGACTGCACAGTGTCTCCAACAGGGCATATTGGAACCCCTTTCTGGAGAGCTCTGTAGTTCATAGTGGGGGGAGATGTAACTCCTTCAGGAAGGCATAGCTTGGTTCCAGAGCAGAAACCAGCTGAGGTGAGAGTGATACAAGCTGGTGCAGAGTCTGACATCTGTCACTTTAACCTACAGATACAGAAGTCTGTTGGAAAAAGCCCGGCGGCATGAGCTACAGCAGCACAACGTCATCCTGTGTACGTGCTCTGCAGCTTCTTCCAACACCCTCCTGGAGAATCTGAATGTCAAGCAGATCCTCATTGATGAGTGTGCCATGTCCACTGAGCCAGAGACCCTCATACCCCTGGTCAGCTACACGAAGGCTGAAAAGGTGAGTCTCTCCCAGCGGTAAGTCCTGAGGCCAATGTTACTTGCCCTTGGAGTTATTCTCTGATCAGAGGATCTCTCCATGCTCTGCACTCACTCTCTAGATCATGCCCTGCTGCGCATCAATGCTGGTAGTTGTGTTTCAGAGCCATCCCTTGTGGTGATGTTTGTGTTCTGCAAGATGGAGCCCTGGCAGAGACACTGGAGTGTTGAGTTCTGTCCTGTCCTGTTATGGGTCACCCTTCTGACTTGCAGGTGATCCCTTCTACTGTGAAACTCAACTCCACTCAAGCCATATGATGCCCTCCTGACTGAGGGATGTATGTTTTGCATATCTATTCACGCCCCCTGCATAAATACAAGTTCCAAGGGGGCAGCTGTGTTAGTCTAGTAAAGCAAAAAAAAAAAAAAAAAGCAAGGAGTCTTGTGGCCTTTAAAGACTAACAGATTTATTTGTTGCATGAGCTTTCATGGGAGAAAATCCCACTTCGTAAGATCCCCCTCTCCAAAGCATCTGATGAATCGGGATTTTCTCCCATGAAAGCTCATGCGATAAATAGATCTGTTTAGTCTTTTGAGTGCCACAAGACTCATTGCTTTTTGCATAAATATACACTCGCCTACCTGCCTCTCACATATACAAGTCAACAGATTGTGTAGACACACATGGTTGGGGGTCTATTGTGATGGTGACAGCCACTGAATAAAACTAGCCTGTGTTCTTACAACCTAAAGACTTGACCAAAGTATCTCATCTCAACCCCACAAGTGCTGTCTTTCAATCAAGCAAACCCATGCTTAACTTTGACTTGTTGAAGGACCCCTAAAGAGCTGGACAGAAAATTGGATGGAAGTGGATATTCTTTTGGCTAGTTGTGGGTCTAAGACAAGGGTGTCACTGCACCCAAAAAACCTGTGGACGCAGATAGAAAATCTCAGATGAGTAATGAGTTGTGCTGTGGGAGTGATGCTGGCCCACGTGGGTCCTGAGCCTGAAGTTGGAGAATATAATGGAAATTATAGTAGCCTGTTGCTAAGCTGAATGTTTTGAAAAACAAATGATAGCTAGACTGTCTAGGTGAAGGGCTGTGTTCTTTGCTGGGCTCTGATCCTTGATTGGGGTTCCTGGGAGTTGCCCTAACATTACTGTTTAGCTCCATGGAATGTGTCTGAACACACGCATGCATCTGAAAGGAGGGGACAGGCGCCTACCTGGTCGCTCTATGTATTCCAGGTTGTTTTACTTGGGGACCACAAGCAGCTGCGGCCCGTGGTCAACAATGATTTTTGCAAGAGCCTTGGCATGGAGATGTCCCTCTTTGAACGTTATCAGAAGCAAGCCAAGATGCTGGACACGCAGTACCGCATGGTAGGAGTCCCTCGTGGTCTTCCTCTCGCCTTCCCTGCCCCCCCGCCCCTGGTAGTAAATGCTGTGGTTACAATAGAATATCTGCGTCCCTTCTCCTCTGCCACATCGAAGGAATGATGTTTCTCTACTAATCCACAGTCCCCTCTGCCCTGAGCCTTCCTAGGTTTGTCATTAGTCATTACAGGGCTCTGTCTGCTCCAGTGGCATTTTCTAAACATAGTTTTCTCAGCTGCTCTAGTAAGTTGGCCAGCTCTTCACTAGTTCTTCTCACCTCTTAAATCACCACCTAATAATGGGTCAGTGGGGTTGCTGATGTGTTTTGTTTAACACCTAAGACTAACAATATGCCTGCTGGATTGACTATGTAAATCAGGGGTCTCAAACATATGGTCGTGGGCGGCATGTGGCCCTTAAAGCTATTTCCTACGGCCTGCAATGGCACAATCATTACTGATATTTGCAGTATCGTTGTATGGAAAGATTTCAGTGTTGTGGCCCTCGGGCTACCATACTAATCCTCATGCGGCCCTCATGGTGATTTGAGTTTGAGACCCCTGATGTAAATACTCATTCCTATCTCCATTCCCCTCCTCCACTCTCCTGTGTGTTACCTACACCCATGGGTTGCCTGTCATAAATTAGATCATCTCCTGTTTGGGACAGGAGCTCTTTTTGGGGCCCTGATCCTGACTCAGGCTTTCAGCTACTGTCACAGTGCAAATAATTCATCGAATTATTATTTTTTTAAATGCCTGGTGAAGATGTGAACTGACCTCCTGTGTAATTCAGGCTGTGGGACAGCCCTGGGTTAGTGTGGGAGGAATTCTGCCATGGAGAATACACAAGGACTGATTGTAGTTGTCACTGCTACAGGAGCAGGCACTACCTTCTGCTTTACCTGTTGGAAGAGCTTTTGTGTGACGCATTGGACATGTTATAAATAGCAGATGGGCAAAATTTTGGTTGGCTGCTCATTTTGCCCAATGATCGAGATTGGGATTAATGTAGGAGCCCACATTAAGGGGATTGGGTACTGAGCTGTCACAAGTGGCTCTTAGCACATGCAGAATGCACGTCTGCACACCTGCTCTTGTTAGATCAAACCTTGAGTTAGAAGAATGTCATCTATAGCTATCTCAATACAGACGACACTGAATTTCCTGCCTTTCGTAGGGGCAGCATTTTGGAGGCTATTAAGAATAGCAGTGTGGTTGTCTGTATGAAAAGCTGCAGCTTGAAAAATTGCTGGTAGACTGCCTGCTTAGTGGTGCTTTGGGACCAGGAGCCGTCACTTTTGTTACTCACCAGAAGTCCTCTCCTTTTGATCTGTCAGCAAAAGGACATCTGCACGTTCCCATCCCAGGAGTTTTACGAGGGCAAGCTGATGACCTCTCCTGCACTTCACCCCCCGAGCAGTGCCTTTGCCCACAAAGAGAGAAGCTGTTGTCCAATCATCTTCGGGCACATAGAGGGGAAGGAACAGAGTCTGATGGTCTCCACTGAGGAGGGAAATGAGAACTCCAAGGCTAACCTGGAAGAGGTAGAACAGGCGGTGAGTAGCCAGATGGGCAGATGGTAGGATGAAGTAAAAGAACACTTGGGTTTGCGGACGTATTATTTGGCTTCCGGCATTGTTTGCTGGCTGCCTGGGTCCCATTCAACTTACAATGCTCTTCAACCAATCAGCTGTGACAGTTGTCAGCCTTGTTACATCTGTGCAGGCCAGCTGCCCTTTTGTCACTGAAAGGTGTTGCCCAGAAATGCACAAGATCTGGGCCTCAATAAGGTCAATAATGTCCATTGAAACAGCCTGGCCGTGCCTGTGCATGCTGCACAAATTGTGACGACCTGGTTCTTATATGCATCCTCTCTCAAGCAGGTGCTGATGGGGATTTACTTTTTGTCTAAGACCCACAACCAACCTTTGTTTATAGAAGTCTACCAGGGAGTATCGTGCTTATTGCTATCTGTCCCTGTCATTCTCAGTGCAAACACGCTCTGGCCCCACTTAACTGTGTGCTAGGAACACTCCAGCTATTCATGAAATACCATGGCGCATTATTGTGATATGCTGGACATGGAGCTTATCCAGCTGGGTAAAGGACTGACTCAAGTGATAATGGGAGAGCGAGTGGTGAGTCCCACCAAGGGACTAGGCTGGAAGGAGGACAGAGCAGCTCCTATTTCCCTGTCCTTCAAGCTGCTCTCCTGTTCATCGAGTCCCAGATGCAGCCAGACTTCCCCTACTTCTTAGCCATGTTCTTTTTCCTGGAGACTGGCAGCAGCAGGTGGAGCATTGGGAGTAGATGAGAGAGTCTTTCCTGTCCTCAGTGTCAGGAACAGAATGGCCTTGGTGAGCATGGCACTGTGTTGGATGTTATGGAGCTGACGTGGGCTCATGAGGAATCTCATAGACTCTGCCAGGCAGCTCCTGGCATTTCCTCCTTTTTACATGTCCAGTGAGAGTTCTGCTCCCAGGCCTGGCCTGACCAGTGGGGCTGAGCCACTTTCAGTGGGGAGACTTGCCCTACAATGTTTGAGCACAGCCCAGTGCCCACATGGTTCATGGGAAAGGCACTCGAGTGATGCAGACGAGGCTGCCGTAGCTAGCACGGCTTTGAGCTGCCAGGGACAGGATCCAGAGGGTTTGTGGAAGTAGCCAGCTCTAGCTCAAAGAGGTATGGGCCTGTTGGTGGCGTGGCTACCAGATGCACTCTTCAGCATGTCAGTGTGAAGCTCTTGCTTACCTCATGGCTACCAGCACAAAGCAAAGATGTCATCGTCCTGTATCTGTATTTTTTTCCTTTTTAATTGTCCTGTTCCTGAGTCAGCACAGGGTTTTCAGCGAAGAGTCTTGCTTGGCCCTAGGAGAGCTGTGGGTAGGGGTGGGAAAGCCAGCTGGAGTTTCATTACTTTTAACTTGAAAATCTCAGGCTCTGGTGC
This sequence comes from Podocnemis expansa, assembly GCA_007922195.1. Taxonomy (NCBI): domain Eukaryota; kingdom Metazoa; phylum Chordata; order Testudines; family Podocnemididae; genus Podocnemis; species Podocnemis expansa. Next base: position 204,215 of record ML682026.1, on the reverse strand, counting down.
CCAAGACTATTTCAACACCAGCCTCTTCCCACATCCTTGGACTCTGGGCCTTGTGGGCAGAGATGAGGGAGAAAATGGGATCAATGATGCAATCGCATGCCAAAAACCTGTTGGTTAAAGGGGCTGTGTGGACAAGAAGTCAGAATGCGTAACTGAATGGAGTAACCACAGGATGGTATAAAGCTGGAGAAAACCTCTTGTTGTCTTTTCCTCCCTCCCTTCCCACTCTGAAGCTGGGGAGGGGGCACCTGTCCGCTGTCTCTCCCCAGTGATTCCACCTATGTGTGGAATGGAGGAAATGGCTGGTTGTTTCCCCAGGCAAATCAGTGCTCACATTATGTCCCCTCCTCAGGTGAGGATAGCAAAGCAGCTGACTCTGGATCGCACCATCAAGCCAGAGAACATCGCCATCCTGAGCCCTTACAACGCCCAGGTGTCTGAGATCAACAAGCGCCTCGCCCAGGAGGGGCTCCGCAAGATGACGGTTTGCACCATCATGAAGAGCCAAGGTGAGATCTGTAGGGAACGGCAGAGTTGTCTCTTTCACCTTCCAGCTGCTGTAAAGTAAATCCTTGCCCTTCCTGTGGCATTGCACTTTATCACATGGAAGGACCAAATCTCATAAGGCGGGACTTTCTTCAGCCACCTAGAGAGACCCCACTGTGATTGCTGGGCATAATAAGCAGTGAGGGGAGCCACTGAAATACCTCTTTTAAAGACACCCTAAAAACGTGTGTCTCAAAAAAACTACCCATGTGAATGGAGCGCAGCTGAAACTACAGTGAAGAATAGAATTATCAGACATGTAGATGGACTCGATTGTTGGGGAGAAGTCAATATGGTTTTTGTCAAGAGGAATTGTGCTTCACTAATTTTACTAAGATTCTTCAAAGGGTTCAACATGCACATGGAGAAGGGTGATGCATTGGATATTGTGTATTTAGATTTTCAGAAACCTTTGACAGGGTCCCTCACCAAAGACTCTTAAGCAAAGCGAGCAGTCATGGGTTAAGAGGGAAGGTCCTCTCTTGGATCAGTAACTGGTTAAAAGACAGGGTAGGACTAAATAGTGACTTTTCAGAATGGAGAAAAGAAATTGCAGGTGACCCCAGAAGGCTGTTCTGGGACCAGTACGGGACGTTCAACATATTCACAAGTGAATTGGGGGAAAAGGGGTTAATACTGAGTTAGCAAAATCTGCAGATGATACAAAACTAGTCAAGATAGTTGCATGCAAAGCAGACTGCAAAGATTTACCAAGGGATCTCACAACACTGGGTGAATGGGCAATGAAACCGTAGACGAAATTCAGTGTTGACACATGCAAAGAAACACACATTGGAAACATCATCTCAACTATAAATATAAAACAATGGGGTCTAAATTAGCTGTACCACTCAAGACAGAAATCTTGGGGTCATTGTGCAGAGTTCTCTGAAAACATCCCTTCAGTGTGCAGTGGCGGTCAAAAAAGTCAAGTGCTGGGAATCATTAGGAGAGGGATGGAATATAGGACAGAAAATACTATTTTTTTTTTATACAAACCTATGGTATGCCCACAGCTTGAGTACTGAGCGCAGATCTGGCTACTCCTTTTCCAACGCAGATCTACTGGAATTGAAAAAGACACAGAAAAGGGCAAAAAAATTATTAGGGTTGTGGAGCAGCATCCATATGAGGAGAGATTAATAAGGCTGGGACTTTTCATCTTGGAAAACAGGACATGTTGTCTACTCCTGGTCATAACAGAAGAATTAGGGGTCACCAAATAAAATTGATGGGCAGCAGGTTTAAAACAAACAAAAGGGGAAGTATTTCTTCACACGATGCCCAGCCAGCCTGTGGAACTCCTTGCCTGATGATGTTAAGAAGGGCAAGATTATAAAAGGATTTAAAAAAGACCCGAGTTAGTTCATGGAGGATAGGCAGGGTTGCAAAGCCATGGTCTGAAGTGGCCCTCGCCTCTGTTTGCCAGAAGCTGAGAACAGGCACCAGGGGATGGATCACTTGATGATTACATGGTCTTTTCATTCCCTCTGAAGCACCTGGCATTGGCCTCTGTCAGAACAGGATATTGAGTTGGATGGCCCATTGGTCTGACCCAGTGTGACCATTATTAATCGTTGAATGTAAGTGGAGCGCTTGGAGGGATCTTACTGGTGCTAAAGTGACCATTCTTCAGAGACCCAAGTCTGCAGCGGTGCAGCTACTCTCATAAGACTGTTTGCACGTGCTGTCAGAACACATCTGTTAGCTGAGATATTCTAGGCTTCTGCTGTAGACAAATGGGTGTTCTTCAGTAGGGAAGCACAACTGGCCACTTTCTGGCTAAACACCTTTAACGTCACCATCAGTAAAACTGGTGCAATTCCTTCCCTCTAGGGAGCGAATGGAAGTATGTGATCCTGACCACTGTACGCTCCCGTCCTCGATCAGAGATAGATAAGAAACCCACCAAAAGCTGGCAGAAGAAACATCTGGGATTTGTCATTGACCCAAACCAGGTCAATGTAGCCATCACTCGGGCTCAGGAAGGGCTCTGCATAATAGGTGAGTGTCCAGGAAAGGGGGCTGGATCTAGGCTGGGAGAGGAAACCACTGCAGAAGGGAGTGGGGATCCAAAGATGGTCTCACTTCATTTTTCCATTCTTTACAATGGAACCAACCCTCGGTGGAGAGCAGTGATCACACATCTCTCACATGCTGGTCACGTACGTTCAGCGTGTATCGCCTAGTTTCTCTGTTTTGTTCATATTCTTTCTTTGCTTGCATGCTGGAACTCTAGTCCAGCAGAATTTGACCTGTTGAATTTGGTCACATGGGCAAATGCCAGGATACGTTTACAGCCAGGTGGCAATGGTAAGAAAGAGACTGTAATTTCATGGTGCCCTGGCTAGGAACTTTGGGGCTAAAGGAAATGTCCTTCCAAGTTAATCCGGCAGTTAGGCTCTTTTTCTTTAGGTCCAGATTTAGGCACACGTCCCCAGGGTGTTGCTTTCTCTCTGATGGAAACAGATTAGCTTTTTCTGCTCACTGTTTTCCCTCCTGCCAATAGGAAACCGCTATCTCCTGGAAAGTAACCCTTTGTGGAGAAGACTGCTGGAGCATTACAAACGGATGGTATGCTACACTACAGCTCAAGGCATTCAGGTCAGGAGGAGGCCAGCGCTTCGCTGATATGAATGGACCATGAGTGGATGAATCAGTCCCTGCCTGAAATGTTTGATGGGCCCATCAGGGAACAGTGCTGTGTTCAAGCCTCTTTTTGTCCTTCAGGCATTAGACAGTGAACAAATTGCATCAGGGGTTGGCAAGCTGCACCTTCCTTGCACATTGACTGTTCACCTTAAGCTTTTTTTTTTTTAAATAAAAACGCAGCCTTGGATCAAAACTTTAAACATGGCAAACCAAAGCTTTGAAAGCTGATGGTTGCAGGTAGAGATCATGCTGTTTTGTCAAGCCAAGAGATTCTCAGTGGAATTCCCACCTTGCTTTTTGGTAAGACCATCTCTTCTTTGGGAACCACATAGATACTTCCACTTCATCAGGAGCCGAATGTGACAGACCAATAGGGTGAGCCGTGATGTGCCGGACTGCACCATGGCTGCTGAGTGCTGCCATTAATTTTAAAACCAGGGCCAGCAAACTATTATGGCTATCTCATTTCTTAAGGCAGAACATCCAATCTGTGTTTTAATGAAGAAAGAAACAGGGAAAAAACTCAAAACCAAATCAAAGAACAGGAAATGGAGGTTGTGGTGGCCAGTGTAAAGCAAATGAAGACTATGGATGACAACCTCTACCAGGGGCTTTGACACTGTAAAGATATTTTTAAGCTGTCTGCACCTAATTTTACTTGAACATGTTTCTTATTGTAAAGAATGTTTTTCTTCCTTTTTTTTTAAAAAAGCTGCTTGTAACTTATTGACTTAAACTCCATGAACTTTACTTCACAGTCTCTGGCCCATGCTGTCATATGCAGCATTGGCCACGTGGTATGAATATGTATATATTTTTAAAATAACCGAGTTGCTGTGACCAGGGAGGCTTGATTGCTGGAGAAGGGGCGAGAACAGGAAGAGGAATTGCTTTCTCCACCAATTGCTTTTGGATGAAGTTTGTAGTAGTGAAGTGGCATTCAGTGCTAAGGCTGGTTAAATTGGAGCTGCTAAAGGAGGCATGGAGGTTTGGGGGCCCGGCACCTTTATTTCATTATTCCGGTTCTGGGTGTGCACCTGCCTCCACGCCCTCTGAGACCAACACACGGACCTCTGTAGATGTCCATGTAGGACTGAGCCATGCTGCCATTGCAGCATTCTCATATCAAATGAATGGGGGACCAAGTGTCATCCTTGATGTAACTGCTGACCTGTGAATTCAACAAAATTATACCAGGGATGAATCCAGTGCTGCGTTTGTGTTAATAATGCTGCAGGGCTCCTGTCCCAGTGTGAGGGAATGTGCAATAAGAAAGCCTGAACAGTCTGGCGTGCTCCATTTCAGTGCTCTCACCCTTCTTGCCAGGTTTGACCTACATGCAGCTGTGGAACAGACAGAACCTGTAGAGAAAGTTTTTCCTTTCCTCCTCATCTTGTCCTTAAGCTGATTCCTTGCCCTCCTGAAGCTAACAGAGCGGGTTTCTGGTAAGAGAGAACATGTGCCCCTTTTCTTCTCTTACTGAAGTATATGGGTCCAAGTCCCATGTCTGAGGAAAAAAATGTAGAAGGCTTCCTTGTTGTTTTACAAGGGGCACTGGATAAAGGCTGGGCATAGAACCTGGGGCCAGAAGGGATCACCCGCTCATTCAGACCGACCACCTCTATGTCACCTGGCGTCTGCATGCTAAGTCCAGCAGCCCTTGGGATACTGAAGTATGTGCCACGGGCAGAGAACCGAGTTGTACAACATTGAAGCCCCTATCTCAAGGATTCCAAACAGGCCTTGTTTTTGCAAACAGATTCTTCTTATAGTTTCAGAATAAACTCTCCACCTGAGGATTGCTTCATGGGCTGGTGAAATGTATGGGGAAAGACAGTATTGGAATCCTTAAGTTAAACACTTCAGTATGGCACATGCGTCCCAGCGGAGAGAACGTTGTATAGCTGATGCACTCACCATGCTCACTTTCAGCCCCATTGGCCAGGCCTTATTCTCCTGCCTCCAGTGTAAATCCAGAACTTCTATGGGAAGAACGAGGTTACACCAGCAAACAACTGGCCTGAATGAGAGGAGAATCAGAGGTGGTGTCGAGGTTTAAATTTGTTAGCAGTATCAAACTATTTATTGCATGAGCTTTCGTGGGAGAAAATCCTACTTTATCGGATGAAGTGGGATTTTCTCCCATGAAAGCTCATGCAATAGATAAATTTGTCAGCCCTTTAAAAGTGCCACAGGACTCCTTGCTTGTTTTGCTAAACTAGACTAACTACCCCTTTGGAATTTGACATGGCTGACCGTTATTTAGCCATATTACTGTTATGTACACTATTTCCCACTTTGTATTTAAAAAAACAAAACCACTCCCCCTTCCCCAGACTACTAGATCTTGTGAAGTACTTTGTTCAGTCACTGTTGTCTCTCAAAGGCAACAGAACTGCATCCTATGAAGGAGATGCATCTTACAACACATGTTTAGAAAATGCTGCCCTGCAGCCTACAAACTGTAGTGACATCACAGCTCAGACCGCAGGGTTGGGCTGATCTTGTAAATAGGTAATTGTGTAATTGATCCCGTAGCCTCAGCCTGGGATCAGCAGGAAGTGCAATTAATGTAAAGGTTTTCTAGAAGTAAGCAAATCTGTTTTATGGATATTGTTTTATTGATATGCAGGATCATAGAAGTTGATATGGAAAAGGCTCATCAGATGTAGTTCAGCGTCATATGTGCAGAGGGATTTGAATCAGTTCTTTATGATGGAAGGATTTTTACATAACCCATTCATGTAAAAGCAAATCTTTTTGTTTTTCCGTTATGAAAAGAGCCGACACTACCATCCAGATCGGACGTGGCTGGCAAGATGGTGTTGGCCACCTCACAAACTCCAAGTCTTGGGTCTTGGTAAAGTTACTGAATGGTAAAACAGGAGATCAGAATGATTTGCTTGGTGGATGTTTTAAGTGCAAAAGCTCAGAGTGCGGGTGGGGCATGCATCCTTTCATCATAAACCTCAGGAGTTGAACTCCAGCTGGTGCTGGGCATAGGGGCAGGCCTAAAGAACAGCACAGTTCCTGCAGTCGGGCCAAAAGGTGTCCGTCCCAGTCCTGAAACGTTTGGAAAGGCAGGCAGAGCCCACACTGTAGTGCTTCTGATAGGAGTCCTGGAGGGATGGTTATGGGCTATAGCTACAAAGCCGAGGTACAGTCAAAGCCCAGTGCCCCCTCCACCTCCCTTCCACTCAGCTTGGGTTGAGAGGTGGTCTTTGGCTCTCGGCACACACTCAAACCGCCTCAGTGGGACACGTCCGCTCATGCAGGTGGATGGTGTCGCTTACCCCAGCACTAGCTAGAATTTGGCCCTATGAGAGTTGAGGAAATGCGATGCACGCCTAGAGCAAACAGTCTCTCAGGCTTCACTCTGACTGATCTTTATAATCACAGCCATCGCCCATGGGTCTGCTCCCAGCAACACCAGTAGAAAAACCCTCTGTGGCTTCAGTAGGAGCAGGCCTGGGGCCGTTGTGCTGGCCCCTGTGGAGCCGTACAGCCGCGTGTAGAATGACCTACTGCAATAAATCAGTTTTTAAATGTTATATGTTGTGCAATGCAGTCTAAGGAACCTTTAAATCTGAAAGGTTTTTTATCTTTTTTGCATCTGTCTGTAACTGGTGACTTGTAATAGCCTTGGAACTACACTTTGGATACAAATATTTTTATCTGCTTTTACTGGTTTTTAAATAAGAACCTCAACATTCCTTTGTCATATTTAAGCCATAATTGTAAAGATGATTTGAATTTATTAAATGAAAGTTGTTTATGACTGTGGGAACAAGGTCTCCGTGCATCTGGCAGTGCTGAAAAAGAATGTGTTCTGTACATAACTAAATGGTTTCGATAGAACTAAATCTGGACCAAAACAGAGGGTAGAAGAGGGAGTGAGCATTGACACCAATATTCAACAGGCAACTGTCTTGCGGAGGGCGATCCTTTGTGATTTTGCCCTCTTCTGTTTTAAGTAAAAAAAGGGAAAAAAAGAAAAAAAAAATCTTTCCTGCATTGCACATCAATAGTGGGGGTCAGGAAATGAAAAGGCACCTACAGGGCAGAGGCTGATGGGAGAAACCTGGGGATGGAGGCTGGGCGGTGGTGAGGGATTCAGGTGAGTGAGTGTAAGCAAAGAGCGTACTGTAGGTTTGGAGAGGGGCAGTGAAGAAGGAACAAAAGGACTGTGTGGAAAGGGCAATGAAAAGTGAGGACATGGGATGGGAAGAAGACACTGGGTCAGCTCTTGGTTGTAGGAAGGCACTGGGAAGTAAACAGACTTTTCCTGCACTGTTGTGAGTTGGATACAGTGTAGTGGTTTTTTACTCGCTGCTGTAGTCTGTTAACCTACTCGCTTTGAGGTGTAGCTGGTCTTTATTGGCAACGAATGGTGCGAGCAGTGGGTAAAGTCCTGGTGAATGCACCAGGGAGCTTGTCTCTTAAACTGAGTTGTTTTCAGCCCATAAAAATGTATGAGACACTGTAAAATTATAATTTAAGGTAGAAAAAGTTCAATTTTACACAAAAACCATTTAAAAATACACTTTTACTTTAACTTTTTTCAACTGATAAAAATTAGAAAATTCTCCTCCATGGCCACCTCCGTCAGGTTTCACCCAGCGTGCTCTCCATGTCTTCGTCAGGGTAACGTTTTGTCTTCAGTGTGATGGCATCATTCCATTGCTCATAGACGAGCGTGTACGTCTCTGCTCTTTTAACTGTGAACCGGTAGGATCTGTCGGACAGCAGGTTCTGGATTTCACATGTGTTGGATGTGACCATCATTAAACCACCCTGGATCCTCTCCTGCTGGGTTCTGGGCTCCAGTAGCTTAAACCGGAGTTCATACTGTTCAGGCCGTGATCGTTGACTTGTGGTAAACCACTTGAGGCTCACTGAGTCCTCGTGTGCCCTTGATTCCTTTCGATCAAACATCACTGGCATCTTGGTACTCAGAACAAGCCTAATGTGTGGGATTTTGGTAGCCCCAACATCCGACACCAGACGGTGCTTCACATACAGCCTTCCTGGCACTAGCAGGGCAAGGAAATTATCCATCAGTTCAGATAGATTTGACAGCTTTTGCTTGACCAAGTCCCACCTGCTCAGGAAAGTTATCATGTTATAGGTCTCCAGAAAGTGGACCAGCTCCTCCCGCCCCTGTTCCAGCTGTTCTAACAAGTCTGTTAAGAGCAACAGCTGGATTTTGGTTTGGACTGTTCCCACTTTCTTCATCCTCTGGAACCTCCAGGGGTCAATCAACTGCAACATGGTGGTGGGCAGCATGAGATGGTTCTGGTCTCCAAGCGCTAAATGTTTGGGCAGAATTTCAATGAAATAAGAGCACTTTTTCAGAAGCTCAATTCTCTTCTGGTGGCGTTTCAGCAGGTGGAGACTCAAGTCAGAGTGCAGGAACTCCAGCACGATGTTCTTCCTCTCCATGTACATCTTCCAGGTCTCATTCTCCTGATCCTCTTCATTATACAAAATGCTCTGCAGATTTTCTTCTATCTCATTCAAATATACATCCATGGTTCCACAGCTCATGGTTGCTGTGCAGGAAAGCAATGATACAACATTTAAGAACCAAAGGAAAAGCAGTCAATATGGAGCAGACCGTGATGGTGACTGCTGTTTCCTTCAACTCCTTTCACACTAATTGTGAATGATCTTGGAAACCAAAGGTGGGATAAGAACTGTTAGATTTAATCAGTCTTCCTTGCCAAGGCAAGAATGCTCCTTTCTCACTGAGAGATTTTTAGTGCTTTGTCTAGTTTAATCATAAATGTCCCAATCAACAGGGCTCCTGCTGTCTCCCTTGAGAGACTACCTTCATTTTAAATAAGAGCATAAGAACAGCCTTATTGAGTCAGACCAATGGTCAGTCTAGCCCCATCTCTGGTCTTCCAACAGTGGCCAATACTGGGTGCTTCAGGGAGAATGAACAGAGGAGGGGGAACCAAGGAGTGATCCATCCCCTCTTGGCAATGTCAGCTTCCAGCAAGAAGGGACACCCAGAAAAATGGACTTTCACCCCTGACTATCTTGGCGAATAGCCATTGATGGACCTGTCTGTCCTCTGGGAACTTAACGATTTGTGGTTTTTGTTTTTGGTTTTTTTTTAAATTCTGTTATAGTTTTGGCCTTCAGCATCCATGGGTAACAAGTTCCTCAGGTTTACTGTGCATTGTGTGAAGTGCTTTTGTTTGTCTTAAACCTGCTGCCCATTAATTTCATTGTGTGATCCCTGTTTCTTGCATTATGTGAAGGGCTAACTAACAGATCCTGATATTCTCCCATTTTTTCCTTATCATCCCATTAATCTGCTACAAAGTTAAAACTTAGTTAAACCTAAGTTCTCTATTTCTCTGTTCTTGCTGTTCATCACATCACTCATGTCGCCAGATGCTTAGTTTGCTTAGCCAAGCTATATACATGTTCAGGTTTTAGGCTTTCCTTTGTGAGTCAATTTCTGCAGCTACCTAATTGGCTTGATTATTGATCTTTAAAACCCCTCCAAATGTATCAACATCTTTCTGGAAGTGCAATGGCCGGAACTGAATGTGATGATCCCAGTGTGGCCTCAGCAGGATTATAGAGAGGAACTCTCACAGGTCCCTTTCTCTTTGACACTCTGCAACCCATTAGTTCTCCCATGAAAGCTCATACGATAAATATATTTGTTAGTTTTTAAAAGTGCCACAGGACTCCTTCCAGAGGGATGGCTGTGTTAATGTAGTTCAGCAAAACAAACGAGGAATCCTGTGGCACTTTGAAAGACTAACAAATTTACTTATCACATGAGCTTTCGTGGAAGAAAATCCCATTTTGTCAGATGCTTGATCCCCATCTTCAAAGCATCTGAAGTGGCATTTTGTCTTATGAAAGCTCATGCAACAAATAAATGTTAGTCTTTAAAAGGGCCACCAGATTCCTTTGTTTCATTGTATTGGTCTCCTGCAATGATGAAAGCACATATACTGTCTGCTACCTCTGTTGAGTAAATATAGCCATGGAAGATATGCCTGTACTATATTTTAGCGGCAGTATCTCTGGTGCAGGTGCCATAAACAGAATTGCCAGCTAAATATCGGTTCTTGAATATGCATGGACAGTGATAATGATTTGAACTGAGTGGTTTGGGTTGGATGGCAGTCTGAAGCTCACACTGAGGCTTGAAAACAGAACATGCTGAGAGGGAAGAAAAAGAAATCTGCAATGTCAAGATGTTGCTTTGCTCACCCTAGCTACAGTGCAGTACCAAGAAGAGGCGGCTAGTGCCTACAGCCATACAATGTTTATAGTGCATAGGTGTGGTATTTTACTCTTCCTCCTGACCGGACCGTGTTACCTAATGGGCAGAGCACTTGCCTCTGGCTCATTCTCCCCGTTTTACATAATGGACGGTAGTACTTTTAACTACGTGTGAGGGCCACTGTTTTATGAGATACTATTAAATTTTAAAATGCTTTCAGATTTTTGGACTATAGATGTGTAGAAAGTGTCACCTATTTCTCATGTGGGGAAGGTAATATGTTTTTATTGGACCAGCTTCTGGTGGTGAGAGATGCTTTTGTGCTTTCAGCATGTACCTTTACCAGCCTTGAAAAAAAGCTCTGTATAGCTCAAAAGCATGTCTCTGTCACCAACAGAAGTTGGTCGAATAAAAATTATTACCCCACGCATCTGGTTTCTCTAATATCCCAGTACCAACGTGATTATGCTCAGGCTGTGTAGTTTTCTCATGCAAATCCCTTTATTCCCATTTCCCAGGGATACTTTTTCAAAGACATTGTCAGTCCAACATGTTTTTAATTTTTTAAACTTTATTCTTTCCACAAGACCATTCAGGGGGAAAAATGTGTGTCTGAATATTTGACACACATCAACCCCAGGGCCCCACAGTATGAAACGGTCTATAGACCTGTCAGTTTAGTGGCTGATGTGGGCCAGAATTTTAGAGGATGTAAAAAAGCAGGTTTTATAAACTTAAATCAGACAGAAATGTTTTGTAATGATTTGTGTTCCAGTGGAAGGAGATGATGCTTTTAAAGCATTCTTCCTGAAGCTTCCCAGATTTGGGTGGAGTGAGCTCTAGCGCCATGCCACCAACTGCAGAAACCCTGGGTCCAAAAATGAAAGGGTGGGGATGCTGAAAGTGAAACTGACTGTAACTCATAGAGAAAGTGACTTCTGCCTTGATGGTTGTTGAAAGAGAGACAAATGAAAGTGGCAGCAGAATGAAGGAGAAGAGCATTTAGGAGTTAAATGTATGTTCAGTTTTATTAATTGAGGCTGGGATTTGCAGCTGAATCGTAGAGGTCTTAGGTTTGGGCAGGACCTTTGGAGGTCACCTCCAATAATCCAACCCCTGCTCAAACCAGGACCAACCTCAACTAAAGCATCCCAGCCAGGGCTTTTTCAAGCCAACTTTAAAACCTCGGGTTGGAGAGTCCACCACCTCCTAAGTAACTCATTCCAGTGCTTCATCATCCGTGTAGGGAAAGTTTTTCTCAATATCCAGCCTAGACCTTCCCACTGCAAGTTGAGACCATTGCTCCTTGTTCTGTCCTCTGCCATCTCTGAGAACAGCTTAGCTCCAGCCTTCCTGGAACTGCCTTTCATGTGATTAAAGGCTGTTTTCAGTCCCTCCACCCTGTTCATCTCTGCTGGAGACCAAACAAGCCCAGTCCCCTCATCCTCATCATGTGCTCCAGCCACCGGATCACTCTCATAGCCCCCCTCTGGACTCCTAGTTCGTCCCCATCCTTCCCATAGTGAGGGGCCCAGAATTGGACCCAGTACTTCAAACGTGGCCTCACTAGTGCTGAGAAGGGGAAGAAACCCTTCCCTCCAGCTGCTAGGAAGGCTCCTACTAATACCTTTAGCCTTCCTGGCAATAAGAGCACCCTGCTGCCTCATCTCAGCATCTTGTCCACTGTAACCCCCAGCTCCTTTTCTGCAGAACTGCTGCCCAGCCAGTCGGTCCCTAGTCTGTAGCACTGTCTGGGATTCGTGGGGTGCCAAATTTGCTGAGACAGCTCAGCAATCCCAACCTGATGGCCTTACTGGCAGTCGCCAGGGAAAGCCAGAGCCTGGTGTTTGCAGTGGCATGCAGGCCCTGGCAATGCTGAACAGTGGCTGGTTTTGTTTTCTGCTTAGAAAGAGGGAATTGTGCCCCTACACCCCAGGGGCATGGTTGGGCAGGGCTCTGTCCTTGCTGCAAGCCCCTTACCTCAGCAGCCTGGCTGGGCAGGGCTTTGGGGGGAGAACGGCCACCACCCCAACAGAGGGGTGCCTGGTAGGGTTGGGCCATGCCAGGGCTCAGCCCCAGCTGATGCTCCAGCAGAGGGGCTGGAGGGGAGGCAACTGCTGATGGCCATGAGTGGAGCTGGGGACTGCCAGGGCTCCTGGGTTTTTAGAGCAGGAAAGCAGAGAGAAGGAACCTGCCCCCCCCCATGCCCCACTCGGGGGGGCTCTCCTGAGTGTCTGTGCTGGCTTGTAGGTGGGGGTGTCCACCCCATCCTCTCTGCTCCCCATGCCTGGGTGTTTCCCCCCTTCTGCCCCTTTCCTGCAGGGGTGTCCATCCTGCCTCCCTCCCCAACTCCACACCTC